>BLKM01000346.1:409839-456467 GCA_013340265.1 Coptotermes formosanus | reverse complement strand
CATGTTTCGATCCTGCTGGGTCATCTTCAGGGAGAACTTTTTGTTATCGTAACACTAAGGTTGCAGTTTATAGTTGAGTGAGAATATGCTGTTGACTGTGTACTGGAGGCGTGAACTCTCCGCGGTCCGGGCCTGCAGGCCGGGACCGCGGAGAGTTCACGCCTCCAAAAACAACGCAGTACACAGTCAACAGCACATTCTCACTCAACTGTAAAGTGCAACCTTAGTGTTACGATAACAAAAAGTTCTCCCTGAAGATGACCCAGCAGGATCGAAACATGTAGGAGTGTGTTACGACTGATGATAAAACTCTTTTTGTGCATTTGTTGGTGATTAGTGTTTTTGTATAATATATTGCACGGACATGGAACACATTAAATTTACACAAAGTTATTAATATTATGGTTATATTTTTTGCAATTATTTATCTCTAAAAAGGAAATATGCAGTTCAAAGTCCACTAACGGCACTAAAACTTGGGTTTTAGTTTCCATAAAAGGCGATGAGCGACTATCAGCTTCTTAAGATAAATGTACTCCATGCATTGTGTTAATTTTCATTTGGGCGATGGCTGAACAGGTAGTGTGTGGTTAATTTGAAAATATATGGAAGAAACTTAGCTCAGACCTGTAAACAAATGCGCAGTTATGATCAACGATAATTTATTTGAAGATTGTTTATAGATGTGGCAAAAAACCCATGAAACCTCGCTTTACTTCAGTTCGCCAATGCACAAGTAACATTCAGACGAACGCACCCCGTAATCAAAAGCTTGTTCTAATTTCTCTCTGGGGCCGGTAGTGTCAAATTAATGGAAATCTCTCAATCATTAAAGCTGTTCGCTGTATTCGAACAAAGGACTTCGTTTCATGTGGCATAATGAAACAAACAGGTTTGGTCAGAGGTTTGTGTTCCTGCTGTAATAGTTATGCAATTGACAGAGGATATTGTTAGATTGCCTGCAGCACGTTGTTTAGCCTACCCGCAGTGCAGTGTTGTCGGAGAAGTTGCCGCGCGTGCACGGCGTTACAAGCGTAAAGTAATTCATATTGGGTCGCATACTAACTGCAGCCAAAACACTTTTCGAACATGTGAAGTAAGTTAAAGTTTTCTCTGTGCACACAATAAAGGCATAAACTTAGCGGAGGTCTAGCGCCACTTACTGTTGGTATCAGCCTTAGATAAAGGTCATCAGATTTAAGCTTCGGCCGCTTTGCCTTCAGGAAGGAACCCCGGTTTCCACTCAGTAGGAGGCTGGGTGGAATCTAGAGTCGGCCTGGACTTTCTTCTAGAAGAGAAAGTTTCTTGTCCCTCCCCTCCCTGAACTCAAACCCCGGACTGTCCAGCCCGTGGCTAGTCGCCACACCAGCAACACCTTTGCCGCTCCCAATTGCGAAGCAGAACCCGCTGTCGCTCAGGTAAACATGAAATTACCAATTTTTGGAGGGGCCAGAGAATTCATAACCCTATCCTAGGAGAGTTGTATCAAGGTACTTTAGTCTGGGACATGACGCCGTGTACGCAGGTAGAAATTTACAATTGTAAATCCAAATTTTATTTTCTGCAGTGTGAACTTTCCTACGTAGGATATTAAATGCAAAATCTAACCTATAATGCCTTCGTGTGAGTGGATGATTGAGTGAGTCACGCCCTATTTGTCGTGGCAGCCACCTTTAGCGTGTTTTTCTCTATGAGAAACTACCTCGTACCTTATGAACAGTTTTTATAATTGCGACAGGCCGTTCCCTGTGAGGTACGGACTAAGGCTGAACACACGGACAGCGAATATAATACAAAGTAGCAGAAACGTATGGCAACACTCCGATAAATAAAATTTAAGCTCGAGTTTTTTATTGATTGATTGATTGATTGATTGATTGATATCTATTAACTGAAATTGGGTTTTCACCCGGTGGCAGTAGTCCATACACTATACACAAAGAGAAAAGAAACAACTATATACGTAAGAAGAAACAATACAAAACACAGAACACACAAAATAGAAAGCAAAATGGACAAAGAGTAAAACAATCATAAAACGAATAACACAGCATAAAAAGTGTATACACGGAACAATGCGACAGCTGCACAAAACAGTAGGGCAACATACAATACAATAGCAAGAATAAAGAAATCAGCTTTGAAAGAGGGCGCGGAACAGCGCGTGACCGTCACGTGACGTCACGTGGCTAGGGTGAGCATCAAGAACGACAGTACAGGCGAACCCGGTTATAACGACATCGGTTTATATGACACCTCGTCTATAGCGTCAGATATTCTGTGGTACCAATTAATTCCTCACTGTTACAGATTCGTCGGTTATAAAAACACTCGTTTATAACGACACAAAATATTCAGTCCCTTTCATAACGCTACAGCCGAGTTCGACTGTAATTCAAATAGGTATGTAGGGATAGAAGTTTGTGCAGTAGGAAAGAGGGCTACTTTTTTGGGAACTGTCTGTATAGCTTACCCTTCTTAGTCCTTGCGTGTAATTTGCCTGCTCGCTGTCAAGTAGATGAACAAATAAATTCAATTGAATTGATATTCTGCATAACACCATGGTATAACGGAAGAACGAGGTTACACAAGCGGCAGACAGCAATTGCAGTGTTAGTCGATTGTAAGGCACGGCGTTTGTACAACTTGCTGCAACAGGCAGCCTAGAGCTTGGTGTGTTGCCAGCATCATCAGGCGCAAAATCCATCGTGTAACAGCGCAGTTCGGACGATTGGTTTGACGCTATGCTCTGTAACGCTGCTGACATTTTTATTCTTTAGTTAGCTGTGAATGTGTTCCTGTCGCTAGGTGGAACTTCAAACCGATTTGCATGCCTGCTCTGTGTACGGTGACATTCCTCTACTGTGCATTCAAAAGTGATATAACTAACATGTGACTCCTGCTGTCAAATTTGTCTGTTGTATTTTGGCTCGGTTTGTAACATTTGAACACCGAACAGCGAGAGTTACAGTGGCCATTGTTGACTTTGGGCAGGTTAAGAGATGTTAGTGTTGTGAATTATTTCATGATGATGTATTAAGTGCAGTGGTTATTTACTGACGACAATGCGAGGCGACAAGTACACGCGGCAAGTTGAACTGATACGAAAGCAAGCTCGCTTTGCCTGTTTCAAAGCTGTAGCCGGTAGGTGGGGGCTCCAAGGGCATTTTGAGCAAACACCAGTATGATAATTTCGCTATCAAGTTTGGAAACGAGTTGTTTTTTTTTTAAATTCGCTGTCCTGAAGGATACAGTGCCTTATAATTCTGTACGCACCTTCCAACTTTTTACAGTAGCAAGGTTCTTACATTTTCAGTGTAGGAGATTCAGTCGCTAGAATGCAGGAAAATGAGATCCAGTCGGAAGAGAAACAATATATAATTGTCTAACGTGAAGATGGCAGCAGCAGTATTCTCCGAAAGTTTTGGTACCTATTTACCTAGCTCTGTACTTGCACTTCATGTTATTGGGAATACAAACTACAGCTCGTGCCGCCAGAGTTGCTGCAGTGAAACTTGCTAAGTTTATACGCAGATTAACGTTATGTTACGCAAGTACATTTATTCTTATTAATTACACAGAACCAAGACTTCGTTTTTAAATGCGTATTTAAGCAAAATACACATTTAAAAACGAAGTGTTGGTTGTAACCGTGAAATTAATAAGAATAAATGTACGTTTGTAATCTGCATACCAACGGGAATGTCTTGTGTTAATATGTATTGTTACTAGTTTCGTGGTTTATGTAAGGTGCTACCGATCGATCAGATTGTTGTAGTGGTTAGGGTTTAGACTTCTATGCTGGAGATGACCCGACTAGTCACATGACAGATTATTCAGAATTTTTCATGAATTTCCTCAGCCCTTCCAGCTAAATACCAATATCATACCTCCCTAACGACACGACAGCTTCCTTTCAGATCCCTTCTAATGAACCGTCCGCCATTTAAAGCTATGTAGTCACAGATATGACGCCGTAAAATGAGTTCCAAATGCGTCAAGATACTACCACTTCATGGATACAACAAAAATTTAGCCAATTTTCTGATTTTCAAGACTATCTGTGCAATAACACCTTGGAATGTTGAGATGTGACGCCGTGTAGGCCTGATTTGGAAAGATTTGTATCAACCTATGTCTATACTCATGTTATCAGATGGAAACGGCGTTTTTTTTCAAAATTATTCACACTTTTGTCACGTACCACAAAATTTAATTTTAAATAAAATATTTTTGCTCTTATTAAATATCTCCAACACGTGACGTCATGAACACGAACTGTAAAGGCTCTTAGAACCAGTGCATATCACACCTCTACATTTTTGTGTTTATTACACTATAATCCTGGAGGGTTCCTTACGCCACTTTTAAATTTCTTGTTTCCTTCAACAGCCTATTTTTCTTTTCACTTCCGTACACTCGCTTCATTCTTTTTATCTTTTCCTTTCTCTTCGTTCGGCCATTCGCTTTTCAAACCAGTGTCACACATTTGTGAAAAGAAAATTTTTCCACCATCGTGCCTGTGAGTTATTCGGAACGTTTGATCGCCGCGTTTTAACAGCTGTGAGGAATTTTGTTGCTGAAAACATACACTGTAGGCGCATCTTGTGCCCCCGTCCAGCTTTCTACTCTCATAGACTTTGTGGCTGACTTCGTCTGTCTGCGCCTTCTTTATCATGAACTGCCATTTTAACTGAATATAATTACGCGCAATTTGAGGGTCTGGCGCCAGCGATGGTGAAGGAACACTCAACTGTTTGCTGGTAATTAGCTGGTGTTTGTGCTGAAAAGAAGAGAGACGTGGTGGAGAGCTGATAGTCACATTTCGCAACTTTGTGAACGTACACAAACACTGGCTTTCCTTAACCTTTTAAAGCCTAGCGGTAACTTTACATACCACCAGGTTTAACATTAAAAAATTCTACGTGGTGCCCACATTGCGTTTATGTGTTTTGTACGGATCTCAGAACAAACAGCAACTTTTGCCTTATAAAACATTAAGAGACTGGTTTTTATAACCGAAGTGGAGAGTGTTTACAGCGCGGTACGCACTGAGTCCTTATATAAAACAGATACGTTCCATGTTTAAAGGTTATATAACTGACTAAAATGTTGTTAGTGTGAAATCTACACTCTTCTGGAATTTTACGCAGCCTAGAGTAGTAATTCTGTATTCAAGGATCGAGCAGTCCAAGAGTCATGCTTAACCCTTGAAGAAGGGAACGATATATGGTCCCGAAACGTCGGTAACAAACTACCATTCTACGCTGCGTAACACCCCAGAAGAGCACAGATCTGATTTACACCGCGGTGGAAGCCTGAAATCACGCGTTGGTAGTGCGGATTCTAATCACATCGGAAGACTGTACCGATATTAGCGCACATCGCATGAACAGCCGGTGCCACCGTACATATACGTACAGGGTACATTTCATAATTATTTACGTGTTCCTTTAGGTAGGCGGTAGGAAACAGACACGAGCCGCTACATATTTATGCTATATTTGTATCGGCTGTCGGTTAAGTTCCTAACACTACCGACCTAAGGTAAAACGCATTACACTTTTATGCATGTGACATACAAGAATTCAAAATCTGTATCTATTGTAACCCTCCTAATTAGCGCCATTATGCAAGGGTTCGTTATTCTAGGAATCATACTGCTGTGGGTTGTTCTTTCATAATTAACCTGCGTTTACAAAGGCACGAATTTATCACTGAAAGGGGGAGTTCTGTTTATTAATTTGTTTATCCGTTTATAATGGCTTTATCGCGTTTAATTGGCTTGTTATTACGTCATATTTGTTATCCATAAAACAATAATTGTTTTAATTAAGCCTGCTAGCTAAATAATTACCATGGTTTTCTTTTTGGCTATTGATGGAAGGGGGTCAAAGTGGCTTATTATAAACTCATTAGCACTGGACTGTGTTTTGTGGATCCAGTTATGGCACGCACGACATTCTAGCAAGGAATGCAACCAATATTCTGTCCGTCAACTACCTTTTCTCTCCTTTAAAGTAAACTGATATATATTATTTTTAACTCTAAAATATTGTACCGCCATACAATTTCAAAGGGAATTACTGCCAAGTAACATAAAACGAGCCAAAAGACAGGCTGTCGGTTTTGAGTCAGCTGTTTTTGACTGGCCATTGCTTGACAGTAGTTGAACTAGATGGCGTTTAAATGATATTTGACTATATATTAGCTTGAACGTACATGATTACCCCTCTGACAGAGAAATCTCTTTATATGTTAAAACATTTTTGTATTATATGTAGACAAAAAATTGTATTTCTGTAAAAAACATTCGCTTAACTACACAATTGACAACATTTCAGCGATAAGCGAGTAAAGAACACCAATTTATTCCAGTGTTTCTCACAAGATGAAATAATTTCTATGCCGTCAAAATATAAACTCTACAGACTCTAACAAATGTTAAGATGAAGAAAGTGAAAAGAATTTGGAGAAAAATACAAAACGAACAGCTTCATAGCCGATCCCCGTGACCGCGCGGTCTAAGGCGTAGGTCTGCGGCCGAGTGCTTGCTGGGATCGTGGGTTCGAATCCCACCGGGGGCATGGATGTTTGTCTCTTGTACAGTGTTTGTGTTGTCAGGTAGAGATCTCTGCGACGGGCCGATCCCTCGTCCAGAGGAGTCCTACCGACTGTGGTGTGTGTCTGAGTGTGATCAATTGAAAATAAACAATCTCGACACCTACTGTGAACAGGTAGAAGAGGGAAGGACTGCGAAAAAACAGCTTCGTATTTGGTTTTCCTCACCACATACTTTTAGCATGATCAAATCATTAGTAATACGATGGGCAGGGCATGCGGCACGGTTGGGGAAAGAAGAAAAATGCCTCACGTCTTGCGGTGGAGAAATCTGATGGAAGGAGAGTACTTAGAACAACTAGATGTAGATTAGGGAATAATATTGAACTGGACGTTCGACAAATTGAATCGGAAATTATGGACTGGACTAATCTGGCTTACAGTAGGGATCAGTGGAAAGTACGTTGTAAACACAAGGCTGAAAATTTTAAAGCGAAAGTGGACGCTGCAGTAGTGAGTTCGACACGTCTTTACAGCCGTTCATTGCTGCTGTCTTCTGCTCCTAATTGTAACTAATGCCAATTCTGAATGCTAGGCTGCATACTTCCGAAACAGAAACTTTACCCTTCTGTGTTAAAGTGGGTTAAAGCCCACTCAAACATTACGTTACGGTCCGCTAAATGCCTATAAATATAACGGATTTTTAGGCCCGTTCGCAAAATTACGAAAAGCTACTATTAGCTTCGTCGTGTCTGTCTGTCTGTCCGTCCGTCCGTCCGTCCGTCCCTCTGTCCGTCCATCTGTCCGCGTGGAACTACTCGTCTCCCACTGGACGGGTTTTATGAAATTTGATATTTGACGATTTTTCGAAAATCTGTCTTTAAAATTTAAGTTAGATTAAAATGTGACAAGAATAACGGGTACTTCACATGAAGACCTATGCACATTTATGACAATATCTCGCTGAATTCTTCTTAAATTGGGAAATTTTTCAGACAAAAGTAGTACAGAAAATCAAAACACACGTTTTATGTTCAATAACGTTTTCCGAAAATCGTGCGTTTTATGAGATGATGTGGGAAAATATGGTAGACCTCTACCGGCCACAGGTGCAACTCTAATACTACGTAGAAAAGATGCGATTTGCATGCAATATAACTAAGGCAAGAAGGCAGACGCACGCTCATGATATTTACATTAGTACTTACCATTGTTAACAGCAGTGCTAAATGTTTCCTAGCTCCATAACTATTCGAAGAGAACATATTGTTCCATTTCTAGGGCAACACTGAACATCTTTATATTGTTGACAGCTACGTCTGCTTAAAGAACCGTAAAGGGGGAAGTATTATTGCGTTTTCGTGGCAACAGTGGTTGTTTTGACATCCAAATTTGATCTTTACGGTTTGTTTAACTATATTTTGGAACTACACGGTTTGTGTTATAACCACAAAATCAAAATTTAAAATCTAAGCTTACCACAAACTGTGTGACGATGCTGAATTCATAACATAGAGCGTCTTTTTTATCATTTCTTCTGTGCAGGACAAGTTTCACGGCTTGCACCGAGAGGTGCAAGCTTCCCATGCGATAAAGTCGCTTTGTTTGGAGAAACGACAAAAGAAACACCCTGTGTGTAGTGAAATTATTTTGTGTGCGTAGACGGTTATCACGCGGCAACTTTTAGCGACGTGGAATCAGTTCCATACACGTAACGTTTGGTTATGTTTTGGGGGGACCTGCCCACAGATATAGGCATTCCACCGTTACATCCCCTCTGCCACTGTGCCTGCCTAAACACCCTCTTGCTGACGAGTTTACAAACTTTGCTAATTTTGATATCGCCCCTTTCCTCCACCGTCAGTTCTCTTAGTGTCAGCCTGGCTTTCCGATCCTCTGTGTGTCAACATATTGCCTTCCTGTGCTGTGGCTTCTCCAGTTGATAGAACTAGCGACACTAGTATACATCTGCGTAGGAACTGATTTAGTAACATATGGAACCAACCGGAAAGTTAAGTGATTGACTTGCCGCTACGCTGACTGTCTAACTTGGAATCCAAAACTTCTTGGTCTCCTGTTAACATCCAACGCTGCCTTATAAACAGCCGAGGTCAGTGATGAAAATTCGTATCTTCTGATACCTTATGCTTTGTCGACTTTTTACCGACATTTCTAAAGAGTGTGGTGTCTTCGAAACGTCGATAACACGCTTAACATCCCAGAAGATTTTAATCTTTACAAGCACCGCTATGACAATATCAAATTTTGCAAGGCGTGACGCCGTATTTTCAGGTAGAATTCTGCTGACGTTTCAGAGAAACATGATTTCTCTACTAACGGTTTAGGTTACCTACTGTAATTATAAACGCTACAGGTTCGTTTGAAGCGTCATTACAGTTGTACCAGACTACACGACGTCACCGGTAGGAAGGCAGAAATTTTCATAATTTCGACCGTGAAAACCTTAGCTCCGTGTTCGAAGTACAAAATATATTAAAGGAATACAAAATATATTAAAGGAATACAAAATATATTAAAGGAATACAAAATATATTAAAGGAATACAAAATATATTAAAGGAATACAAAAAGCAGTTAACCTCACTTAGTAAAAGACGGAGCTGGGAGAGATCTGGAAAATAGGAGGAGAGTGTGGGAAACCCGTTTGCCAGCCACATGGTCTCATCTCGAATTATCGAAACAAGTCATGATAGGTCGAAACAATTATAAAAAATGTGTGATCATATTAGTCGAAATCCCGAACATCGAGATTCGCGAACATCGAAATCTACTCTATTTACCTCTCTGTTTTGTGCATCTCATTGTAACTTTCGGTTACCAAGCGGTGAACTCAGCAATTCTGTCGTTACTTTGCAGTGTCCTTTCGTAGCTAGTCCAGACTGTACATCGCGGACAACATTTCCACCAAAGCCCTCCTAGCCACATTCCCATATCCACCGCCTTATGGCTGTATGCATTATTTCTAGGGCAAACACGAGAATGCAATTTGCATACAAGCATCTATCTGCACCCCCTCCTCTTCTGCCCCTACCTTGTACTGTAGCAACCACCTCTTTTCGATGTCCCTTTTGTGTGTGCCTCCAATTAAGATCCTGATGTCGTCCCGTTACAGGCGTCTACGTATCGGTGTAAAATGGTTTGGGAAGATTCAAGGGGTGGAGGGGTTAGTGTGTGTTGGTAACATCCCTGACACCCTCGAGAATTGAGGTTCTCATAGCGGTATTACTTTGAATTTAGGTCTTCTGGTATGTGACGCTATACCATTACCTGAGTGGTTACCGACGTTTCGAAATACCCTTAAAGTGTAAAGCAGCTTATTTTTCTTGGGCTCCATTGCCTTCAAAGCTGAAGGGATCAAGATATTTCAAAACGTCGGGAATTTCTCAAAGACCAAGGGTCACTTTTTTTGATATTCATCATCCCCGTTGGCTGTTGTTAATATATGTATAAATAGACACAGTCAGACAGCCAAAAAATATTTATTTCATTAAAGATTAAAAGTTAAAACATTAAAACAACCGGTTTCAGCGTGTTTTTACGCCATCTTCAGGTTTTCAAATTTTCAAGAACACGTATAGATTTTACATTGTCTAGACAATGTCTGACTGTGTCTATTTATACATATACCAAGAGTCACGTCTCAGAAGACTGGTGTCTTGCTTCCTGAGGTGTATGACCAGCAGGTTGGTACACTTCTTGCACTGTGCACTTACTCTCGCAGTGCTGGAGATACCACTTGTGTAGCTGCAGACGTTTGAATGTTAACCCTTTAAAGACGAAGCGTATCTGTTTTATATAAGGACTCAGTACGTACCGCTCTGTAAACACTCTCCACTTCGGTTATAAAAACCAATCTCTTAATGTTTTATAAGGCAAAAGTTGCTGTTTGTTCTGAGATCCGTACAAAACACATAAACGCAATGTGGGCACCACGTAGAATTTTTTAATGTTAAACCTGGTCGTATGTAAAGTTACCGCTAGGGTTTAAAAGGTTAATTGGGTGTGAACAAACACATGTATTGAGACCACTCCCGTCTAGGGCTGTGCCATGGCTCAGGCGGTTAGCCGCCGGCCTCCCACCGCGGAGGCCTGGGTTCGATCCCGAGGTCAGTCCGTATGGGATTTGTGGTGGACAAAGTGGCACTGGGACAGGTTTTTCCCCGAGTACATCGGTTTTCCCCTGTCAATTTCATTCCACCGGTGCTCCATTAGTAGGAAAAGGACAAAAAAAAGGACGACTCCCGTCTGATGGGTACCGGGGTTCTTTCCGGGGGTAAAAGCGGCCGGAGTGTGACATTGACGACTCACCACCACCTATCACCGAGGTGGACAATGTGTGAAACTATAATTCTACTGCACCCCTATACCTTCATGGCATCTACAAAACCTGTTTATTATTTTCTTGCTAGGACTACAGAAGTGAGAGTTAAAGCAGTCCCATTACAGGCCTGGACAGGCCCACAGGGTTCCAGGAGGTCGAGGCTCCTAGATTTCTAGACATTCGGCACATGAAGGTGGTAAGGTTGTCAGCCCTAAGCACCGGCCCGCGTTTGCCCCCCAGGAAATATTCCTGGTACTCATTTCTGTTAGAAGCTGAGTCAACCCCAGGTCCATATTGCGGCCGGAAGGATTATGCCAACGAAAAATTCCAATGAAACCATCGGGAATCGAACCCGCGACCGTCCGGTTTGTAATGCAGTGCCTCAAACTGCACCAGCGCGGCCCCACACAGAAGTGAGAAGTTTAGAGAAATTCCTATATGCGAAGTGAAATGTAAATGGGAAAACCGATAGAGAAATCAGGCACTGGTAATGGTGTTAATTAAGGCGAATTACTGGCATCTGTTGACATGCCTGGAGACCTACCTGTGTGCGCATTGTTACGGCTACAAGGGCTCCAGTTGCCTTATGTGTGTGTCTCGGTGTGCAGGTGTGCTGATAAAGAACAACTCACTTCAGTCCCAGTTTACGTGGCCGCCTCTTTTATTGTATTCATAATTAGTACCGTTGGCAGCAATTTCACGTAATTGCTCTGTCACTAAATTCCGACAGGGGCTCACATTTTTCTCTTCGGCAACAAAATCCAGGTTTTCCCTGGGCTTCACTGAGCTTCATATTCAACAGGTACTGGGTCACTAGGCAGGTGAAAACGTGGATGGCTTTAAAACTGAACAAATTAGGAAATATACACATAAAAAAAATTCTGGTGATTTATATTTTTAATACTCCTATACTAAATACTCCTGTAATTTGCAAAATTTGCAGAACTAGACGTTACCATCATGTAAGTAAAGTTGTGTCTGATCTTAACTGACCATTTAAAGCCCAATGGTAACTTTACATACCACCAGGTTTTATGTTCAAGAATTCTACGTTCTGCCCACACAGTGTGTTTATGTGTTTTGTGTGGATCTCAGAACAAACAGCGATTATTTCCCTATACAGCATTNTGTTTTGTGTGGATCTCAGAACAAACAGCGATTATTTCCCTATACAGCGTTAACTGACTGGTTTTTGTAACCGAGACGGACTGTGTTTACTGCGCGGTACGAGCTGGATATTTAAATACAATTCAGGTTAGTTTTCGTCTGTAAGATTTACTGTGAGTCCAACCCAACCCAAAGTGTACAACTGACAACAAACTGTGAGTCGTGTCCAAATGTTTATCTGCTCGCTACTGCGTGTATTTGCTTACTGTTTCAGTAATTTTCTGTGTGAATTTCCTGCTAATATTTGGCGCTGTCATACATGAACGCCTTTCAGTTGCTGTGTATACAATTAAACCCTAGTCTATGCCGTTCTCTTGCAGCCTTTAAGTGTGCTGTACGTACACAATTGTTCTGTTCGGGCAAAGTTGCGTGCAGATGTCATATTTTTCCTGCCGCTGTCGTATTTTCATTCCAGATCAGTGACCTATAGTGCCAATCATGTTTAAAACAATATTTGTGTATTTCAAAACCACAGTCATCTGCTTTTGATGTGCTTCGCCAAATATTTTTTGCGTGATGTAACGAAAAAGAATGAGATAGGCACGTTATGTGGCATTCACTGGGAAGAAAAGACATGCATGGAGGGCTTTGGTACAAAAATATGAAGGAAAGAGATCATTGGGAAGACTTAGGCGTAAATGGGAGTGTAATGTTGTTCTGAATCTTCAAGAAATAGGCTGGGATAGCGTGGAGTGGATTCAATTGGCACAGCATACGGAGAAATAGTGGACTGTTCTGAACACGGTAATAAACTTTCGTGTTCTATAAAATGCGGGAATTTCTTGACTGACGCAATGCTAGCTGCTAAAGAAAGAGTATACCGCATGCAGTACTTAATTTGTTAGCCAACAGTTTGCCCTCTCACACAGAACAATGAAAACAGTTCCAACACTCATGTGCGTATTTTGGTTCTTAACTCGGCTGTAACCTAGCTTAAGGTCTGCCGGTATATGACGCTGTGTACTTCAGTAAATTGTCATGTGCGTATTTTGGTTCTTAACTCGGCTGTAACCTAGCTTAACGTCTGCCGGTATATGACGCCGTTTACCTCAGTAAATTGTCATGTGCGTATTTTGGTTCTTAACTCGGCTGTCACCTAGCTTAAGGTCTGCCGGTATATGACGCCGTGTACTTCAGTAAATTGTCATGTGCGTATTTTGGTTCTTAACTCGGCTGTAACCTAGCTTAACGTCTGCCGGTATATGACGCCGTGTACCTCAGTAAATTGTCATGTGCGTATTTTGGTTCTTAACTCGGCTGTCACCTAGCTTAAGGTCTGCCGGTATCTGACCCCGTGTACTTCAGTAAATTGTCCCAAGCTTTCTAGTAAACATGCTGCCACCTTAATGCTAGTCACTATTGTACCTTGAAGATGTAGGCAGCAGGTTGTGTCGAATCTGTGATACAGTGTACCGAACTGTACGCCATAAATTCCCCAAGACTCCAGTATTAGCTGTTGTCTTTTATGAGCTGTAACTCTGTTGAAAATTCATATTTCTCCCTGAAAATATTACGCTCCAGAAGTAGCACTTAACTAGTTTATTTCTTAAATTTAAATCAAATTTGCTGTTGAAAATAATCTTCTTCTTGTTAAACGTGTCTTTTGCCCTGGCAATCCTGGATTTAGTTTCACGTGTACATCGTGCATCATTTGTTATCCTGCCACCCAAACGGCTGGAATGTTCCATTCGTAGTTTCAAAAAAAAATAATAAAACGGAACAGCTTGCTTACTCTATCAAATGCTCTTACCATGTTGATATCTGGTGATACGCCCTATTATTGTGGCACTCTGTGTGTACTGTGTACAGCGTATTGTTTATTTCTGCATGTAAAATTCTACAGTCCACGCAGCATGTTCCTGTCTCCATCCTCAGGTCAACATCCCATCTAAACCATTGTTTCGCAATTTTTCTGGTATTGCTGACCGCCATAGATTTCTCACATATTCTGAGAACGCCCACCCCTAGTGTATCTGAACTCGCGTCACAATTTATGCTAACACTTAAAGTTCCCGTAATAGCAGAAAGCATGTACTTAAACTTAAAAATCTTATTGTATCAGTGTAAGAAATCTTTGCAAAAACTAAGAATTTCCAAGCAGTGATATATCTAAGAATCAAGTAATGACAAAGGGTAAAAAACTGAGTTCTAAACAGAGCCGACTCAGTTCTAGGAATCCGCTGGTAAAGCGGCCGCAGAATGAACCTAAACACTCACCTCCATCTAGCATCGAGGTTTTAAAAATGAGTGGAATTCTGCCTCCTCTCCGCACACAGGATAAATTTACCTATTATTATACATCATCACTGCGCCTGAATTTGACTTTTTTTAGTGTTGAAGGGCCCCGCAACAGACGCTACAGACGCACCGCAGCCTTGAGGCTTCTTGTGCAACCCAATGATGAAGATGATGGATTATGATTATTTTTTGTCCTTTTCCTAGTAACGGAGCACCGGTGGAATGAAATTGACCACAAATCCCACATGGACTGACCCGTGATCGAACCCGGGCCCCCGCGGTGGGAGGCCGGCGGCTAACCGCCTGA
Organism: Coptotermes formosanus; assembly: GCA_013340265.1. Lineage (NCBI taxonomy): Eukaryota > Metazoa > Arthropoda > Insecta > Blattodea > Rhinotermitidae > Coptotermes > Coptotermes formosanus. Next base: position 441,853 of record BLKM01000346.1, on the reverse strand, counting down.
GCCATAGCACGGCGCGCTTGAATTCGACTTAAAATTCTAACGACACATTTTCAGTGCTAGAGTAATTCAGACTGACTTAGCGGACCCGTAGCCACCCTATGTCCTTTATGTTGCTCGGTGCATCGTACGGACAGTAAGTATTTGCGAGTCTGTGTGCCCATTCCGTTCTGCATGGTTCCACAAATGTTTGTACAGCTGGGGGCACTATAGCGCTGAGCTAAGCGACTCGATTTTACAAAACACAGTGTTCCCGTTCAAACAGTAACAACGCGGCTTTGAGTTCTGCATGTTTGTACATTGCAGAGAAGTATCTGATTTATCAATGGAGTTTGACGACTGTATGGCAGGAAAAGCCTTTTTTTTTTAGATAGGCGCAGTTTGTATTCGTTGCCACAAAATGGACGCATTTATCTAATTACAGAGGCAGCTTTTGGCTGGTAGCCCCCAGCGGCTTATGTTTGTTTATCACGACAGAACATCAGGCAACGAAATAATGTTGGCCCACGGCAAACAAATTTTGTAGCCAAAACAATATTATTTAGGTGTTTATACATTTTAATAAATTACATAAGAACTTGGGAATAACAGTTACAATTTTCGGAACACAGCTTGTTTTATTAACCATTTAAAGCCCAGCGGTTACTTTATGTACCGCCAGGTTTAACATTCACAAATTCTACGTTCTGCCCACACAGTGTATTTATGTGTTTTGTGTGGATCTCAGAACAAACAGCGATTATTTCCCTATACAGCATTAATTGACTGGTTTTTATAACCGAGACGGAGTGTGTTCACTGCGCGGTACGGACTGTAGCCCTTTAAAGCCCAGTGGTTACTTTATGTACCGCCAGGTTTAACATTCACAAATTCTACGTTCTGCCCACACAGTGTATTTATGTGTTTTGTGTGGATCTCAGAACAAACAGCGATTATTTCCCTATACAGCATTAACTGACTGGTTTTTATAACCGAGACGGAGTGTGTTTACTGCACGGTACGGACTGGGTCTTTAAATGTGTTTCTGGTTACTGTTAGTGTTTAAAGTATTAAAACTCTTGTAGGCTTATACTGTAAACTTCTTCCGCGTCTTTACAACGGACTGTCGTGTTTTTACATTTTAAACGTGTAATGTACGCTATACTAACATCTCGCTGTAAGAATGACGCCAAATCATTCCACAGGTTTTAGCCCTCTTTATACAGCTAACATTTGCTGAACGAGTCAAGAAAGTGCCCACAATATATGAAATGCTGTTATTAATTTTGGTTTTTAAGTGACGAGCGTTCTGCCCTGCATTTTGAACACAGTGAATCCAGTCCCCAGCTAGGTTACGTTTTTCTAATGTCGTTTCACCTTCAAGTTTTCCTACCAAAACTTCATTTATGTATTTCGTTTTCTTTTCCATGTGTGCTACGTTAACTACCCATCTCATTGTCCCGTAATTATGTCCTGTGATTGGTACGAATCATGAAGCCCCTCGTTGTTGAGGTTTCTCCATCATCCATCCATTTTCCTTCCTTTGTTCCAAACATCCTTCACAAAAGCCTCCAGACCAAATGTGGGGCTTACACTCGTTCTGTAAATTGGAGCCGAGGGTAAAGCGGTCAGGAGGTGCATTTGACCACGCATCTGTATAGGTACTGAAGTTTAAAAATGACTGGAGTCATAACTCTTCTCCCCCCATATGTCTTCATGGCCTGCACAAAAACAACTTACTTTATATGGACATAAACAGTAACTATATTTGTCAGCTATTTTAACAGTAAAAAAAGCCTTTAATTTTGCCACAGGACGTACCCACGCTTCGAACAGTAACTGAGAAGCAACGACTTCTGTGACCTGGGAACTGAGTTTTGTGCATTACGTACGTGAATTTAACACCGCAGTCTGACTTCCAGCAAATGCTGAAATGGTTACAAAGATTCGACGTTGCTGCTTCTTGCTTTCCATACAGCCCTCCTGATTTAGATTTATCAAAATTAAACCCCTCTGCTTAAAAGTCAAATTAATTTTCCATATTAAGTGCTTTATCATAAACTAGAAATGAAAAACAAAATTCCTGTCCCCTTACTTTACGCCAGGTTTATCATGTTCTAACGTCTATGTTTCACTTCCTTTTTAATTCTATTCCTATGACAAGGACGAGCGGGCAAATCCTGGGAAGTTGCTAATAAAGTGATGTTATTTTCCCTGCAAACAAAATTGTCTTTCACTTCCCCATTTCTTTTTTCTTTATTTTGCTCTTCTACTAAATGCGCGGTATCTATGTCTCTCACCCAGTACTTCAAAGTGTTAAAGGCTGCAGTGAATTGTTACCAGTGTCTAAAGTGCATAACAACCTGCAGTAAAGACGGTTCTATTTAACTTCGGCTACTCATCATGTCTAGCCGATCCCAGTGGCCGCACTGTCTAAGGCGTGGGTCTGCGGCAGTTCGCTTGCTGGGATTGTGGTTTCGAATCCCGCCGGGAGCATGAATGTTTGTCTCTTGTGAATGTTGTGTGTTGTCAGGTAGAGGTTTCTGCGACGGGCCGATCCCTCGCCCAGGGGAGTTCTACCGAGTGTGGTGTGTCTGAGTGTGATCGTGAGGCCCTGATAACGAGGAGGCCCTGGCCCACTGGGGGCTGTTGCGCCATCGGAAAAAAAGATTCGTCATGTCTAAACGAGCACAAATTGAGTGCCGAATTCTAGAACCCCCGGTCTTTGCATGCGAATACTACGTAGTGAACACCGAATTTTATAGACTTCCATGGAAAGAGGAGTGGTTTCCGCACAGTACGTCAGAGACGCGACGTTTGACGTACTTAATACGTCACATCATCTAAGTTACTGGAACTCTTCGAGTTTTTGCTTTCTGCATCATTCTACCTGACGCACTGCCATTATGTGGAGGCCCCGTCACTGGAAGTTTGTAGAGAAACTACTTTACACTTTGTTGTTATTACTGAACTGACAACAGAAATCCGACGTACAGGAATGGAAGTTTTCCAAACATCAATCCGGTCTAATATTCCATATATTGTAGGGAAAATTATCAGCGTAATGAGGTGTTTCATGAATTGTGTTCCCAAATTTCAAGACTACCATTAACCTGAATTACGTTTAAATATTCCGCCCGTACCGCGCAGTAAACACACACCGTCTCGGTTATAAAAACCAGTCAGTTAATGTTGTATAGGGAAATAATCGCTGTTAGTTCTGAGATCCACACAAAACACACAAATACACTGTGTGGGCAGGACCTAGAATTGTTGAGTGTTAGAATTTGTGGTATATATAATTACCACTGGGTTTAAAAGGCTTAACAAATATTCTTTGAGCCTTTTCGTGTTACTAACAAATATGATACATTAGGATATTTGACTAAATACACTCGATATCTGATCTTTTTATGTCAGTATTTTTGGTTTTGCTTGGCGTCATTTCAAAATCGGTTTTTAGAAGGCAGTAATTTATACTGCAGACAACTTTTATTTAGTGTGGGGGGGGGGGCGCAGTGTGCCGGAATAACATGTAGCCCTCACGCTGTTTAAGCCAGCTTCTTGTATAGCGTAGGAACCAAGCGAAAAGTTTTGAGACCCTTATTGTCGTCTAGAGCCGTATTAAACTTGGTCACAGACTATGACTCTCTCTAAGTCGTATAAATTATACAGTAAGGCTAGTCTGGCCGTTCTCTTAAAGTTAGATGCACTGATGAAAACAAAGGATTAATTCTATTGTGTGTACCCTAACACTGCTAAGAGCTTACCGTCTTATTTTCTGTTCAGGACATTCGTCCCTATAAACACCTGTAATCCTGACAAAGTTTCAGGCGCAGGGACAACTGCACTTTGGGATACAAACTGCAGAACTTCCCTTTGTGTAACGGTACATTCCGTGGCTGCCACAATACGATTCAAATATAAAGCTATACAGCACAGTAGTTGCTATAGCTGCCACACACTTTCACATTCGTTCACTCTGTATTCTGCCCACACAGTGTGTTTATGTGTTTTGTGTGGATCTCAGAAGAAACAGCGATTGTTTCCCTATACATCATTAACTGACTGGTTTTTATAACCGAGACGGAGTGTGTTTACTGCGTGGTACGGACTGTAGCCCTTTAAAGCCCACTGGTCACTTTACGTACCGCCAGGTTTAACATTCACAAATTCTACGTTCTGCCCACACAGTGTGTTTATGTGTTTTGTGTGGATCTCAGAACAAACAGCGATTATTTCCCTATACAGCATTAACTGACTGGTTTTTATAACCGAGACGGAGTGTGTTTACTGCGCGGTACGGACTGTAGCCCTTTAAAGCCCACTGGTCACTGTATGTACCGCCAGGTTTAACATTCACAAATTCTACGTTCTGCCCACACAGTGTGTTTATGTGTTTTGTGTGGATCTCAGAACAAACAGCGATTATTTCCCTATACAGCATTAACTGACTGGTTTTTATAACGGAGGCGGAGTGTGTTTACTGCGCAGTACGGACTAACCCCATAGAGCAGAGTCCTTCAGAAGCTAATCCTTTCTCAGGCTAACAAAACAATATCCCTACTTTATACAACACGAAGGTTCTTTACCGCATTCACAAAATCTTGCTACTTGTTCTTATCCACAGCCAGATAAAGTCAGTCATCGCCCGCTAATCTACTTCTTCAATATTAATTTGTGTATTACCCTTCCATCTATGCCCAGGTCCTTCAAGTGACATTTTCCCTTAGGTTTCCCCGCAAAAGCCCTGTATGCTTTTCATTTCTGCTGCATAGTGCCACATGTGCGTCCCGTCCCATTCCACTCGGTGTGATTACCCACGTGACATCTGGCGAGAAGTGCAGGCTATGAAACTTCGCATTATGCAGTCTCCTCCAGTCCCGTTTTGTCTCCTGCCTTCGGGCCCAAAACACCGTAGACTTGAACTCCTTCAGCCTGCGCTGATCACATTTCGTCACATGTGAAGTTTTCACGGTGAAAGTGCTTAGTCTTTCACCAAGCTAACAAACTGGAGGACCATCCCCTGTCGGCTTTCCACGTCTGCTTATTCAATACACTTACAACAGTCCTCTATATATGCAACCCATCTCCACTATCTGGTACGTCAGGACGCGCCACGTTGAGGTGACAGGGCCCTATTTATCACGGGCAAAATTTATGTCATTTACATGAACTTTAACCTTCAAAATTCGTTTTCTGATAGCCCGATAAATGGAAAAGATGAAGATTCTGAATTGATAAAATTGAAGGATGGTAAAAATGGAGTACTGTGCGTATTGCTAATTTGAAATTCGTCTTGAAATGTGAATGGGAAATACGGAAGGCAATACTGAAACATGTTACATTCTGTGGTTCCGACGTTTCAGAGGAGCCTACTCCTCTTGTAGGGTTAGTAGAAGTTTTGCCCTGAAGAAATAGACAAGGGACCCCCCAGAAACGACAACAATCCACCATCCATCACGGCGTCATGTCCCAAAAATCATAATATTACTATATATAAGAAATTAAAGGAATTATTTGGGCTGTGTTGCCCGACGTTTCGGAAATTCTCTTTGTCCCCGTATTAGGCCATTTATCACAGTCCCTGTCCACCCCTCCTGCTGCCCCGAAAAGACTCTAACTCTTCCCCATCTCCTGGGTCCCAGGGTTCGCTTGCCCATGTAATTATCCGTCGCTATTCATACCTTAGAAATGGAGGCAGCAAATTTTTCGAAACAATTGCAACGTGGCTGATAGCTACACAGTGCAAAGGTGCCGAAAGATGATCACACAAAATTGCGTTAAAAGAGAGAAATGGAAGAAATAGGAGAAGTAAATACACACAAACCCAACGCTGGGGACACCAAATGACGCACATTTGTTGCGTACAGGAAGGTGCTTTGGAAAGAGCAGCGGCTGATATCTGAGTGGCAGTGCTGTACGCCCTTCTTGCATGTACTGCCGCTCTGTCTATCTATCTATACGCATTCTGTAACGGAGCACGAATACGTCAGAATTGGTTCCTAGAGTTGTGCTAGGGGTCTCTCCTGCTCCCTCGCTCGCTCCTGGCATATGAAATATATTGAAGCCATAAATCTTAAGACAGAACTGTGTGCTGGGGGCAGTGCAGGCGCGCACCGAATGCCAAACATGATAAGGTGTGCCCTGGGGGTGGTAGGGTGATGGAGAAGGCCCCCAACGCCCACGCCCCTGGTAGGCCGATAGAGTATACAAGCGACCACGTTCCCTTCTACCCTCCATTTGTACTCGCGTTTGTATGTATGTCATGTCATTACGCCTGTAGACACATTTGTTTTAATTTTCCATCTGCCATGCAAGCTAACGCAAACATATAGCAGTGATCGGTCTTAATAATCAGTTGTTGACGCACCAACAAAATTTTGTTACGTTTTGAGATTTATGTTTACAAAGACTTTATTGATGCCAGCGCTGTAACAAGTCAACCTACATTACTTGAATTATGTCAGACATTGGTTTTGATTCAACCGGCTTAGGGTACTGTCCTGTAAGGCTTCCATACATGCAAGAAAACTAAACTTTCGGCTTCAGAAAGAGCAGATACCATCTGGAAGAGGTTGTAGACTATCAGCGTCTGAAGTATTCTGCTTTTTACACATTAGGTATTAAATTTATATTGAGGTAACGTTTACAAAAATGACTCATGTGGAGACAATTTTTACCCATCCGTTAATCTGTCTATGACTCACCATGACCGCTAAAACCTCTACGACAGTTCCACTTAAATTTGTTTCATATCGCAGTCCTTCCCTCTTCTACCTACTTGATCACAGCAGGTGTCGAGGGTGTTTATTTTCACTTGATCACACTCAGACACACACCACAGTCGGTAGGATTCCTCTGGACGAGGGATCGGCCCGTCGCAGAGACCTCTACCTGACAACACAAACACTGAACAAGACAAACATCCATGCCCCCGGTAGGATTCGAACCCACGATCCCAGCAAGCGCTCGGCCGCAGACCTATGCCTTAGACCGCGCGGCCACTGGGATCGGCTCCACTCAAATTCATTAAGCTAAATTGTCAACAAATTTGTCACACAATTCAAATCTTTAGCTTTGCTAACCCGCGGTAAATTCAACTTTAATTAACACCACAAGTGGACAGTGAGCGTATAAACTTAAAAAAATGCAAAGACTCTCTTTGGAATTTCTTTGTGCTGCACCGTATAGTGCGCCGAACCCAGCCTTTTACTTTTCCATGTGTCACTGTTGCTTGCGCTTCGCTCTGACTTCCGTAGTTTCGGCACAGTGTTAAGACCCTTCTTATTTTCGTGCACTTCTGCCTGAATTATGACGTGACAAAAGGTCGTAAATTTAACCTGTTAGGGCAGAAATTCCTCTAAATCGGACGCTGGGAAATGGTATGTTCTGTTAATAGATTCTGATTCTGCATTATAGCAATTGGTGACGCCTTGAATTTGTGTGTCCCTCATTTGGCTGTTCGCAAAGACAGTCTGTGTTCTGCCTCTACTGTATATGTCAGTTCTTCTGCATCTCAACTACCGCTGAAGGCATTTTTATGAAATTCGATACAGGCGAGTTTTACAAACATTTGTTGTCATGTTACAATGTTAGTTAATGTCGGGCGATAATAACAAACGCTTTACTGCAAAACCGAAGGGCTTTCGTGTGGGTGTCTTGGGTGTAATTCGATAAAGGTTCGTCAGATGGAACGCCATCACGAACGAAATCACACGAACAAATTAGTCACAAGTTTTATACCTAAAATATTTTCACGTAGCTCGTACCGTGCGCGAGACAATGGCAAACGAACGCATTGCAATGGTTGCACTTTTCTTAGCCTGTATTCTCTGATTTCTGTATATCTGGTGTCACAGCCAAATTCGGAACGCTTGAATCCTAAAAGCAACCGTTTAAAGCCTAGCGGTAACTTTACGTACCACCAGGTTTAACATTAAAAAATTCTACGTTGTGCCCACATCGCGTTTATGTGTTTTGTACGGATCTCAGAACAAACAGCAACTTTTGCCTTATGAAACATTAAGAGACTGGTTTTTATAACCGAAGTGGAGAGTGTTTACAGCGCGGTACGCACTGAGTCCTTATATAAAACAGATAGGCTTCGTCTTTAAAGAGTTAACGTGCTCACTGATTGTAGTGATGTTTAAGAACTATGATGTTGTAGAAAACATCTTGCACTCATTACCAATACGTACGATACGTAAAGTGTACAATTATTTGTGTATAGATGAGATATTCTTCCCTACCAACATGTAGAATCGGTTAGAAAGGAGAAATAAAGCACTATGGGGCCGGTGTGAGTTGCGATGCGATGAAAAATACTTTTCCAGTCTTTACACTGCAATTCAGCAGTTGCCGGCCAATATTGATAAAGGGATAAAAATAAAGAGAGAGAGAGAGATAGGGAGCGAGAGAAAAGGGAAGCAAATTCCTTCATTCTTGCTTGCAGCTGGGGTACAGCTGAATAAGGGACTTTGCTTTGCTCTGAACAAACACAATGGAAGGCTTAATTGAAAGAGAGCTGCAGTGATTCCTCTCAGCTCCTATAATAAAAATCCGTCCAACAATATACAGGGTGTTGTAATGTTTTAGTTGCACGACTTGCGTTACTCTCAGAAATTATTTGTATATTTCTGTACTGCAAAACTTCTTTAGTTTTCTTGAGGTACACCTGAAAGTCGCCAACGCTTTGTTAGCGTTCCTGGCTCGTATTTCCTCTGTCCTGAGTTCATAGTTCCTCTCTGTCCTAGCTATCTATCGACGTTTCTGGTTTTTTCCCAGTCCGTCCAGACTAATACCGAGATGCTGCCAAAAATTAGACATGGCTGCTTCTTCCATTTACTTTCCAAATAGTTTTTTCACTTATTGTCTTTTACAATATTGGAGACCGATAGCTCAGTCAGTGTAGTGACTCGGCTAGTGGCCCAGAAAGGTCAAGAGATTTTTCTGTTTTTAAAAACGTCCAGCTCGACTCTGGGCCCACCCAGCTTTCTTTTCACTTCTACAGGACTTTCTTTCTCAGGGGCTAAAGCGGCAGGGGCATAACATTCGGCGTTCCTCTCCTCCTCGTGCTGAAATAAGGGGGCGTGGAGGTGCATCTCTACGCTTTCTGTGTGTCTTCATGGTGTGCGAAGGGACAACTTTATGTTTTCAACTTTACGTCTCCCCCCCCCCCCCAAGTCAAAATCGAGAGTAACGTTTTTGACACCATTCCATGAACACTTAACGGTAGAAGAGCTATAGCTCCATACATTCTTAACCTTGGCTCTAAGTGGAGGTGGCTGGTGTGTTTAGCCTTCCCCCCTTCCCTGCTCCGTTTACTCATGGAAGGAACGCCCTTTGCGAAAGGTGAAGAATCTGAGTCGACGTCAGAACCAGTAGGGACGCTTTAGGAAGGAGAAAGATCATTTGTGACTTCCAGGAGTCGAAAAACATTCCTCTGCCTCCCATTCCGTGCAGTAGTAACCGTAACACCTGAGCTATCCCAGTCCACAGCTCACCTGCAGGACTGACTGACTGACTTACTGACTAACTGACTGACTGACTGACTAACTAACTAACTAACTAACTAACTAACTAACTAACTAACTAACTCCATGGAGCAGAGACCTTCAGAAGCTAATATTTGCTCAGCTAGTCAACAAATTTCCCGCATTTTATAGAAACCGGAGGTTCATTACCGCATTCACAAAAGCCTGCCACCTGTCCCTATCCTGAGCCAGCTCAATCCAGTCCATGCCCCATCCCACTTCTTGAATATCCATTTTAATATTATCCTCCCATCTACGCCTGGGTCTCCCAAGTGGTCGCCTTCCCTCAGGTCTCCCCACCGAAATCCAGTATGCAACTATCTTTTCCCCTGTACGTGCTACATGCCCCGCCCATCTCATTCTTCTCGATTTGGTTACCCGAATAATATTTGGTGATGAGTACAGGTCATTAAGTTCCTCGTTATGTAGTCTTCTCCACTCCCCTGTCGCCTCGTCCGTCTTAGTCCCAAATATCCTCCTCAGCACCCTATTCTCGAACACCCTCAGTCTTTGTTCCTCCCTCAGTTACCTGCAGGACTTACTGGAGAAAATCGCGAGCAACGTAAGTCAGGATTGCGTTTGTTCAGAAAGAGGCACAAACCCAGCGTGTCCACAGTAAAGGGCAGTGATGCTGTACACTTGGCTGCGAGGTTTCATATCCCGGCATATGAAGTTAACATATCAGGGGGAGATATGTGCGGGGATTGAGAATGGAACTGGCTGCAATTTATGTTAACTGGGCAACTTATAGCAGTACTCAAGGCTGCATTTGTGCACAGAGACATGACGCCGTCAGTGCCTTGCGCTGTCGCGTGACTGCAAGACCGAGACACCCTCAGAACCCAGAAGCACAAAACGCCAGGTTTAGTTCTACTAAATGCTGTCTAGCCGTTTACTTCTGCATATCATTGCTGTGGCAAGTCAAGTGTCTTTGTCGCCTATTTACTAAAAATTAGCTCTTTCTAGACATGTATCGCCGGTTTTACCACTATGTAGTAATGAGCCATGTCTTCAGTGATGTTACGATGTGTCCTTGGAGGAATTTTTTCCGACGTTTCGGAAGAAATTAGCTGCCGAAACGTCGAGAATCATTAATTTAACGACACATCGTACAAGATCTGAGCTCTCAGCTTCATGTAATCTATGGATAATTGTACTGGACCCCTTACACTGCAAGAATACATAACGTCTGACCTATGGAGGTCACGTACATGGGCCACAGGATTCACTTCCTACCTCACAGAAGACACACAGCTTCTGTAGTACAAATTCCATCCGGTTATGCTTAACAAAATAATGGTTCTTCTTCTTTAGGCACCTTCGCAAAATTGCGAAAAGCGACTATAAGCTTCATGATGTCTGTCTGTCTGTCCGCATGTATCAACTCTTCTCTCACTTGACAGATTTTCATGAAATCTGATATTTGTGGATTTTTCGAAAATCTGTCGAGAAAATTCAAGTTTCATTAAAATCTGATAAGAATAACGGTTACTTTACATGAAGACCTGTGTACATTTATGATAATATCTCGCTCAGTTCTGCTTAGAAAGAGAAATATTTCAGACAAAAGTTGTAGCAAAACACACCTTTTATGTTCAATAACTTTTTTCCGAAAGTCGTGCCGTTTATGAGATAATGTGGAAAAATATGGTACAGCCAGACTGGCCACAGATGACAATATAATACGGCGCATGCGCTTTGAATACTGGATAACTAAGGCTACAGGCACACACTCGGAATATGTAATACTTATGGCTTTTCCTCGACAATAATGGTTTCGCGAACGCGAACCTATCTTACGCTTGCATGTACATTGCTTGTCTTGTAGAACCGTATGAAAAACGCAAATACGGTGTGTGTGTGTGTGTGTGTGTGTGTGTATGTGTGTGTATGTGTAAGTGTGTTTGTATGTGTGTTTGTATGTGTGTGTGTATGTATGTATGTATGTGTGTATGTGTATGGTGTAGGGGAGACCGGGTTTAGTTGGCTACACGGGTAAGTTGGCACAACGTTAATATCTTGCCTCTCCTTTGTAAGTGCGCAGCACCTGTGCGGCAGTATGAACAGCTACATCTTTCATTGGAGGGGAGTTAGTTGGCAATGTGCTGACAGCTGTATCGGAAGCAAAATTTCACTGTGTGTGTTTTGCACAACGGCGACTAATTTTACAACAGTTTGGTAAATCCGTATTATTGAGAAGGCTGCTAGGGATTTATCTGAACTAAAAGCGTGTAGTTACGTAGTATATATGTGGCAACATGACTGAGAAATAACAGCGTTCCTTGTGCATTTAATCTCAGAGGAAACTAACCTCAAAACTGAAAGTTCGTGTTGGGTCTAGTTGGCACACTTGCTATGGGGCAAGTTGGCTCACCGTGCCACCTTACTCCGCAGTCAACAGTGCAGTATTCTGTACGCTTCTTATTACTTTCATCATTTCAGTGTTATTTAAGGAAATATAATTATGCCAAGATCGTACAAAAGGAAATCTGAAATGGCAAACGTTGCCCCAGATACAGTTCTTCGAGCCGTTAGGGCAGCCAGAATAGAAAATAGGTCGATTAGAAGTTAGCAAGAGATTTTGGAAGCCCGATTTTCTCTCCAACGACATATTGCAGCAGGGCTTTTGAAGATATACGGAATTTCACAGAATCCGACCTTCAGTACTGAGTACAAGAAAACTCGCCAGTTGAGTTCACGTGTGTTTCTGCTGTATGGTATAAATGAACAGGGAAATAAATCAAAAGTGCTCCGTAGTTTTATTTTCGATAAATGGGTCGCTACATAAAGTAAAATGTTCTTATATCTTTCACCATATTTCTCATTAACCCTTTAAAGGCGAAGCGTATCTGTTTTATATAAGGACTCAGTGCGTAGCGCGCTGTAAACACTCTCCACTTCGGTTATAAAAACCAGTCTCTTAATGTTTTATAAGGCAAAAGTTGCTGTTTGTTCTGAGATCCGTACAAAACACATAAACACAATGTGGGCACCACGTAGAACTTTTTAATGTTAAACCTGGTGGTACGTAAAGTTACCGCTAGGCTTTAAAAGGTTGATTTTTAAAAATAGGATAAGTGTAATTTCTGCGCGTTTGTTCACTGATGGCCATTAAGAAAACTCAGAGAAATCATTGTAAATGGCATCGGACATCTACTATGGCTTGTCTGCAAGGGAGGTGAGAGAGTTTTCTTTTGAGTACGCAATGGCGTTAAATATAAATATCCTCGAAGGTTGGAGGGATACAAAAATGGCAGGCACAGAATGGTTTGCGAAGTTCTTGAAAAGGCGTAAGACTGATGTTAATGCTTTCCTTTTATAAATCTGAAAGAAGTGTTTGGTCGTCTGCGGCTTGGTTCGGGCGACATATGGAACATGGACGAAACGGGTATAAAAACGGTGCAGATATATGACAGAGTTACTGCGCGCCGTGGTTGCAAATACATAGAGACACCGATGTCCGCTGAACCTGGAAAATTAGCAACTTCAGCCGTGGACGTTTCAGCGGCAGGAAACACAGTACCGCCATGTTCTATTTCCCCTAGCGTGAAATTTCGTACCCATTTCTTGAATGGTGTTCCTGCAGAGATTCAAGGTGTTGGTAGTCGTCCTGGATGGATGCAGGCGGAATTATTTGTGAAGTCTGTGAAACATTTTTTTTTTCCCCCATGTGAAAACTTAAAGAGAACGACCAGTAGTTCTCCTTTGGAAAGTCATTATTCGCATTTCTCAGATGTTGCACTCGATTGCTGAAAGGAAGACGGTGTGACAGTTCTCTCCTTCCCACCTCATTTTAGTCACAAGCTGCAGCCCCTTGATAGGAGTGCCTGTGGGTCACTAAATCTGTGTCAGTCTTGCATGTGAATCATGGATCACAAACCCTGCAGGAAAAACGATGACGATTTACGATTGACCTGAAATTATCAACATGTCTCTCAACTTTACAGCTACTCCTGCAAATATCAAGGCTGGATACCTGGCCACTGGAATTTTTCCCTACAGCAGAGATATCTTTGTTGATGAGGAATTTCTGTTCTCCCATGTAAGACAGACCAGCTCCAGCCACAGACACTGCAGCATCGAGCTGCAGCAACGGAAACATTAAACATGATGGGTCTGCAGGACCAGACCCTTCAAGAATTCATTCTCCCGAAGCAGGTCCTTCCAACAGAACACATGCCAAAACAAATCCTTCCTCAAGCACGTCCTTGACTCCTGAACTTGTCCGTACTTTTCCTAAAAGCAAACGCTACTAGAAACAAAAGATGTATAGCAATCCTGACCGATACGCCGGTGAAAGCAACCTTCCGAGATGCGCAGAATTTGAGACAAGTGACAAAAGGAAAAAGAACGTCAGAAGCGAAGCAAGAGGCGCCTTTTGATAACCCTGAAAGAGATTCTAAGAAGAAGAGGAAAATAGTGAGGAAAATTCAGACTGCTCAAACGGAAATGGTGGGGAAACATTTTGTTTGGTTTCCATGGACACATACTGCAATAGTGTAGCGGGGGAAATATGGGTTCAATGCACCCAGTGCCAAATGTGGGCCCATGAAAAATGAACTTCTGGCGTTTCCTGGGGATATATTTGTCCCAACTGCAAGTCGGATGTATCAGATGAAAATTTCTGCAGTTTTGTGGACATATATATCTGTACCGCTTTTAATTTTCCAATGTAATTTTAATGTTAGTTTTTTACGGACTGTAAATCAGTTTCATTATGTCGTCAACAGTTAAATATTTTAGCGTCATTCACGCTGCCCTAGAATATTTTTGACAATAATCATAAATCAGGCTATACTATGTGCCTACCTACCCCATCATAGTGCCAACCTACCCCATATATGGGACAAGTTGGCACACGTGCAGAGGTTAGAAGAAGTTCATTTTTCTTGGATTAGTTGTTGATATAACTTTTTCATTATATTTTCTTGCATAGTCTAAGAATGGCACGTGCCACCAGTACCATCTTCTTTTTTGTATCATTTGTATGAAAATTGTAAAAAATTAAGAAGTGGAAAGTGTGCCAACTAAACCCGGTCTCCCCTGTGTATGTTTGTATGTGTGTTTGTATGTGTATGTATATGTGTGTATGTGTGTGTATTTGTGTATGTGTGTATGTGTATGTGTGTTTGTATATGTGTATGTGTGTATATGTATTTGTGTATGTGTGTGTGCACATAACTTTCTAACGTTAAAGCAGGAGACGCATAAAATACGCACGGTGCTGTAAATGAGTAACGCACAGTGACTCGCAGTTGTATTAAACATTCACGGTCTATTCTGTGAGGTCAGTGTAGTTTATATACAGCTGGGCTAACGAGTCATTACTTGAGTGGTTCGAAACGGCAAATATGAATGAAGGCGTTTATAAATATTAATAACTGTTCAGAAATGGGCACAGAAATGGGCAGGATATTTTGGGTGGACTGTACCTATTACTGTGTACCAAGCTACAGATAATGGAAAGAACTCATTATAATAATTTCGGTGGCAGCGTTTGTGGTGATATCAGAGTCACCTGGTGAATGGTTCATGCCGGCCAAAACATGTCCCCGGATAGCGAGAGGGGGGGGGGGGCGGCATATCCATTTCAAATGACAAAACTACCAATGGAATTGTCCCTCCGTCTCTGTCCCTCCGATGAAATATTAGCTCGTTAAAATCAGTCCCACATCGTGCAAACTGCATAACCTCTCTGGAGCAAGGGGCTGCCTCTGTGTTCAGCGTAACAACGGTCTATGTTCACTGTCACGCGTTGGGTACATAATGACTTGATTAATCCTTTAAAGACGAAGCGTATCTGTTTATATAAGGACTCAGTGCGTACCGCGCTGTAAACACTCTCAACTTCGGCTATAAAAACCAGTCTCTTAATGTGTTATAAGGCAAAAGTTGCTGTTTGTTCTGAGATCCGTACAAAACACATAAACGTAATGTGGGCACCACGTAGAATTTTTTAATGTTAAACCTGGTGGTACGTAAAGTTACCGCTAGGCTTTAAAAGGTTAACTAGCTTCGTGCAGCGTATATATTTTTATATAATAATGTAGTTATTGTATAATTTACAATATATCCGCCATATATTTTGGGAATCAAAGTCACTTCCTTGTTTACGACAGTCCAACACATGTCCATATCCAGAGCCAGAGCAGTCCATTTCACACTACACCGTATCTCTTCGTCATGCACTTTAATATTATCCCCTTCCATTCCTCTGGCTCCCCGGATGCACTTTTCTTCAGAATACACAATTAACTTTCCATAGGACTGGAATCTCTCCCGGCCTTCTTCAGTGCAGCCTGGGGAGAGAGGCGGTGCATGCTTTACGTTGGAAAATTATCAGTAACTTGCTGACAGTCTGAAGTGTGCAATTTGTCTGATAATGCATAAAACTTCAATTGGAACAAACCAACAGTTATGCACAGAAGTCACAGAGTTATATTTACACTGACAGTGTCCCTACATGTTTCAATGGACATGCCGTCATCTTCAGGGGGTGCAAAGTGTTACAGGTGCCAAAGCATCAGCAAGTGCAAATTGTTCCTACATGCGTCAGACCTGGTCTGTAATAAAAATCTAAGAAACGAGCAACATATCGATGTAAAGTATAACGTTGTGGATTTTTGTGCATAATTGTTGGTTTGTTTCTTATAACTTGTTTCTAATTAACTTCGGCTACTCTTCTTGTCTAGCCGATCCCAGCGGCCGCGCGCCCTGAGGCGTAGGTCTGCGGCCGAGAGCTTGCTGGGATCGTGTGTTCGAGTCCCACCAGGGGCATGGATGTTTGTCTCTTGTACAGTGTTTGCGTTGTCAGGTAGAGGTCTCTGCGATGGGCCGCCCCGTCCAGATGAGTTCTACCGACTGTGGTGTGTGTCTGAGTGTGATCAAGTGAAAATAAACACCCTCGACACCTGCTGTGAGCAAGTAGGTAGAAGAGGGAAGGACTAGGAAACTTCCCAGCACATGGAGCAGTTTTCTTTGAAAGGAAAATATGTCACTGGGGAACAGCACGTGTCTTAATCCCCCACTCCAATAATTACACGTGGCATTGAGCAACATTGTGACAGTAGAACCTTTTGCGTTCGACGTTCAAAGAGCCCCCCCCCCCCCCACACACTTCCCACAGCGCACTGAGGCAGTCGTCGCCTCACTTTGACCTCATTCCTTTATTCCTCACTAACAATTTCTTCAGTGGAAGTAGGGTTGTCTTACTTGTCAACGTCAAGATACATGTCTATAGTACCGTGACTTTAAGCACGTAATTACACTCAAATTAACTAATTATATAGCTACAACCAACCATCAAAATAGACAGAGGAATTAGTATTAATACCTGCACCACATTTCGGTCTTCACACGACCGACTTCGGGCGAGCTAACACGTTATTCTGCGCAGAAAATTACATGAGATTAACACATATTTTCTGTATTGTGTGAAGTTTTAAAAACGTACAAATAACGAATAACAGTGTATCGAAACCTGTGTTTTGCTTTTGTCAATATCTTATTCTTAATTTAGATTATTTGCTTTCAGGAATACGGATTCTTACATGATTAAAATCCTCTTAATATTTCGATTTAAACATGTTAAAGTGTAGCCCGTTATGAACAGGAAATTTGCGCAGTTCACTTTGTTTCAGAAGCCAAAATTTTGTTTCATACACAACCTCAGGGGCGGTTGTGCTGCTTAAAATTCCTTTACAATTTCACAGTAAATATTCACAGCCTTCTTTATGAAGGCCAATGCTTTAACCGTTTAAAGACGAAGCCTGTCTGTTTTATATAAGGACTCAGTGCGTACCGCGCTGTAAACACTCTCCACTTCGGTTATAAAAACCAGTCTCTTAATGTTTTATAAGGCAAAAGTTGCTGTTTGTTCTGAGATCCGTACAAAACACATAAATGCAATGTGGGCACCACGTAGAATTTTTTAATGTTAAACCTGGTGGTACGTAAAGTTACCGCTAGGCTTTAAAAGGTTAATAATGTGTTGGAAAGAAATCTCCATTCCTTTCTGAAATCCATACAAATCACACAAGCACACTTTGTGCAAATTTCACAGCTTAGGAAAGGTACAGGCTACAGGCGAATATTATGGGTAAATATTCTAGCCACTCTTTTTTAAAAAGGTTAAATTTAAAGCTGGTTTATTCCCTTTTTTCACTAAGTGAAATGATTTTGGTGTGATATGGTTGCGCTGGATGGTGCCTGAATGCATCGCGGGGCGCTAGCGCCAGTACCAGGTCTGCTTTTGAAATACCCATCCCTACAGAAGCCAGAATAGGTGCTGCTATAGCATACGAATAATGCAAAGTGGAATACAGGAAGGAAGCTTATGGTTTATAGGATATTCTGCTGCACGCACGCACGTACGCACACACATACAGCCTTTTGTTTTGACGCTGTGCTACCCAAGTGCTTATCCATGGGTTTCAAAACACAGACACGTGGTTAAACCACAATCAGGATGAAATAGAGCCCTCTGCAACTTAAATTACATGTGCCATTGTTTTTATTGTAATCTAATTATTGACAGTACAGAGCAGTGCCCGAGTTCTACTTGCTAATAACAAACCCGACGGAAATCGTGTAGATTTGACCCAGTATGTGCTTTAGTGAAGTTTAGGAATTTAAGAGTTTTCGTTGTGAAATGCCGTGTTAATTCATTGTGTTATACATAAGTAAACGCAAAGTAAATATGGCGGAGTCCTTACCACATTTATTACTGTTGATAAGAATTATTTGAAGCCTAAAGTTTATGTAAATAAGTCCTCACAAAGAACACTATGTATGTGCGTTACAAAGACCAGTTTTGTCTTCCTGGACTGTTTGACCCTGAAGATCAAGGAACTACAATCGTTCAGGACGTCGAGAATTACTGATCCATCGACACGGCGTCACACACCAGAAGCCCCGTACCTTCAGCAGCACCGATATGAGAACATAACTAGCAAGAACACTGATCAGTTCTTATCTTTCAGGGGGAGCTGTACCTGTTAGTTCTGTAATCAGCCGATCCCAGTGGCCGCGCGCTCTAAGGCGTGGGTCTGCGGCCGAGCGCTTGCTGGGATCGTGGGTTCGAATCCCACCGGGAGCATTGATGTTTGTCTCTTGTGAGTGTTGTGTGTTGTCAGGTAGAGGTCTCTGCGACGGGCCGATCCCTCGTTCAGAGGAGTCCTACCGGCTGTGGTGTGTGTCTGAGTGTGATCAAGTGAAATTACAAAAACCCTCGACACCTGCTGTGAGTAAGTACGTAGTAGAGGGAAGGACAAAGAAAGAAAGAAAGAAAGAAAGAAAGAAAGAAAGAAAGAAAGTTCTGTAAGTAACGTGTAAAATATGTACAGTCTATGTGTTAAGTGTAGAGCGTCTGAATGACGAATATATTTGTATATTTATTTTCGCGGTGTGCAAAATCAAGAATTCTGTGACACATGCAGGAATAGAAGTGCGTGACACACGAGCGCCAGTATATTGGTAAGGAACACTCCAACCCCACAAAGCGTTTGTACCACGAAGAAGCGGTTTAATATATAGACACGTTCTGGTGAAATGGGGTAGAGAATGGATTGAACTACTAATCTTACACTTGACGTCATCGAGACTATCATCATTATCATCAACATCATCATGTGTTGCCTTTGCTTGCACTTCACTTTGAAGCCACTAGATGTTCTGAATAATTAATTAAACTATACAAGAAATTTAAGCCGTGTAAGAGAGGGTGTGCTATGGAGCAGTCACATAACGCTGCGCGTCTGGCTTCATGTTGTAACGCTGAGAGGCGCTGCTAGGGTACGAGGGAGTTAAGGCCGTTCAGAGCCTATATACGAGGAAGTGAGAGGAAGATAGTTGATTTTGAGAGGGTCAGCCTAGGGGCTAATTCAACATCAGAAGCACTAGAACCCTACATTCCCCTTGGCTATTTCCTGCACTCGTCTCGCCGCTTTCCTTACATTTCCACCCCCCTTAAACTAGACACTAATCCTCAAGAGGGGGTGTCGATTTGAATTATTTCAGAACCGAAGACACAAAGACACACTGAGGGTTGTTCTAGTCACATGGACAGCTTCCCATAGAGCATAGAAAACAGTACACACTAGTGATGAATGTCGTAAATAGTCACTGTGTTTTTTTTTTAGTGGTGAAGGGCCCTGCAGCAGACGCTAACGGACGCACTGCAGCCTTGAGGCTTCTTGTGCAACCCTGTGATGAAGATGACGATGATGATTATTATTTTTTATCAATTTCAATGAAATTGACAGCGGAAAATCGAAGTACTCGGGGAAAAACCTGTCCCAGTGACACTTTGTCCACCACAAATCCCACATGGACTGGCCCGGGATCGAACCCGGGCTTCCGCGGTGGGAGGCCGGCGGCTAGCCGCCTGAGCCATGGCACAGCCCCGCTGAGTATTTGAAACATATTTAGATTATTGCCATCATAATCTTCCAAAGCAGGGTAGACTTTTTTCTTCTTCATGGGTGCTGGTCGCGCCTTTTCCTTCTTTCATCTACGTGCCTTGTTCCAGTCGGAGTGTATTTACGCACCAACTGCGATATGCATGTAGTGTCCGTTCGTAAAGAATATGAAGTCTACTCTCATATATAACCGAAATAAATTAATTGAAATTATATATATTCTGTTTTCCTATCTTTTCATTTTTATGGACATGTAATACAGGGTGTTCCTGAAATAGGAGCTATATTTTAGGTACGTGTTCTGTGGACCAGAATGAATAAAAAATTTCATACTGACATACGTGTGATAGGGCCCGTTTTTTCCGCAGTATGACCGCCTTAGGTATCAAAATATGAGAAGGGCAGCGTTATGTATAACAGTACATGATGGACGATTCGAGCACCTGCTGTAAAACTTTGCACGTGCGTGCTGTATGAATCTGAAAGTGACAATAACAATCTGTTGTTGGGACTGTTACCGCCCGCTTCGGCTCTCTCCTGTCAGTGTCATTCCACCAATGTTCCGTAATCGCCTTTATTTTAACATTAATTCTATAAGAAGGACAAGCGGGTGATGCCTCGTAAGCTTCAAACAAAACCATCCTCTTTGTGATGTCGGAGAATAACGGGTAGAAAGGAAATACTTTCACATTCTTTGTATATGTCTGACGTTTAAGGTATATTCCGTTAAATAAATTGATATGGAATTTTAGTTATATATATATATATATAACTGCATGGAGCAGAGGCCTTCTTGAGAAGCTAACAGTTTCTCAGCTAGACAAGAAATTCCCCGCATTTTATGGAACCCGGGGGTTCATTATCGCCTTCACAAGAGCCCGCTACCTGTCCCTATCGTGAGCCAGCTCAATCCAGTCCATGCCCCATCCCACTTCTTGAAGATAAATTTTAATATTATCCTCCCATCTACGCCTGGGTCTCCCAAGTGGTCGCCTTCCCTCAGGTCTTCCGACCAAAATCCTGTATGCATCTCTTTTTCCCCTCATACGTGCTATATGCCCCACCCATCTCATTCTTCTCGATTTGATTGCCCGAATAATATTTGGTGATGAGTACAGGTCATTAAGTTCGTCGTGTATGTGTGTGTGTGTATATATATTCATTTGTTCTGTCCCTCAGTCCAACTGCACGCAGAGGGCCCCGCTGTTCCATTTTCGTGCAATAAATTCCCGCACACTTTCACACAGGAAGTAGCAACAGTTCAAACATTAATAGAGGCCAGTGGCGCAGCCCGAGGTGTTACCATTGTGTTAGCGTCTGAGGAACATTAATGAAGTTACTTAAGCATGTAGCGAGTTATAAAGAACACCAGCTAGCATTAAGATGTTTGATACGTCGCTCAGAGAATATATCGCCAAGCGGTAACATTAGATAACTTCTGGTACACAAAACAACACCTTTTATTGTAGTTTTCTTCCTCCCATTGTGTGAAGTGGAATTGCATTAAGTAAAATGTTTTCTTTTCTCTTGGTAACTTTGCGAGTAAAAATGTCGCTATTTCTGCATCTTGCAGTGTTTCCCTATTCCTCTCCTCCTGTTTTCACTACAATTGAAGAAATTCATGCAAAAGTGACACATATTTTGTACATATTCGAAAGGTTACAACCTTGTGTGATGACAGCGTGTAATTTGGTAGATATGTAACAATGTTTCGGAGCAACCTGCTGTCTTTCCATCTTCAAGGTAAAAGGTCCGTCCAAAAAGTCAGTAATTACGTACCAAAATACACGGTGGCACTCCCAGAAGGTCAAGAGTAATTGTATAGTTTATTTACATCACATTTCCTCCCTAAAACTATCAAAAATTTTGTGGGCACGGAAATGAACATTTCGTTTCCACAAAGTCTGAGAATTTCTTGAGTGAACTACTGTCAGATTCCGAAGCTGGACTGTACTGCCTGTGGGAAGTTGGTTCTATTTTCTTTAGCTGGACTGTACTGCCTGTGGCTAGTTGGTTCTATCTTCTTTAGCTGGACTGTACTGCGTGTGGGAAGTTGGTTCTATCTTCTTTAGCTGGACTGTACTGCGTGTGGGAAGTTGGTTCTGTCTTCTTTAGCTGGACTGTACTGCGTGTGGGAAGTTGGTTCTATCTTCTTTAGCTGGACTGTACTGCGTGTGGGAAGTTGGTTCTATCTTCTTTAGCTGGACTATACTGCTTGTGGGAAGTTGGTTCTGTTTTGTTTAGATGGACTATACTGCTTGTGGGAAGTTGGTTCTGTCTTCTTAAGCTGGACTGTACTGCGTGTCGGAAGTTGGTTCTAACTTCTTAAGCTGGACTGTACTGCCTGCACATGAACCTTCCGAAAACATATTTGTTCTTTTCTTTTTTGTTCGTACCTTGCTTCAGTTGTGTAGACACTGGAATTGTTCGGGCTTGGGGAGGGGCTGCTGATTGCTGATCTTGAACAATAACATGGCTGTTCATGTAGCATCGGCAGACTTGTACGGGTAATTACATCATTATCACTTGGTACACGTTGTCCTTGTATCGTATAATAATTTGGTCAGTAATTCCTCTGGTACACACACAGACACACAGACACACACACACACACACACGCACACACACACACACACACGTGTCAGGGGGCTGTGATTGCGTCACAGGACAGTCGTGTTGCAGGCCCTGCAGGCGCACTGTCATAACTACAACACCAGATACGGCACAGCAGTCTGGGAAACTGTTCCAAACAAGAGAACATAGCCTGAAGTTAGAAAAATCTTGTTTCTTTACACGCCAATGAAAATTTTTTATACATTTTTAAGAGCTGGAGTTTTAAGGCAGTGAATATACCGGTTATGACATCATGTGCCCTAGTAGTTGTTTAAGAAACGTTCGGAGGAAAATACTGCTGACTTCTTCAGGATACAGACGCATGTAAAACATTCAGACTCCAAGGTATGTGACGCTACATCCTTATATGAGTTTTTGTCGACTTTTGGTAGGATCTTGGTGCTCTCATCTTCAATGGTCAAACAAAACATTTGTTCCAAACGCCAGGAATTACTCACCCTATAGCACAGAGTCATGTCCAGGAACATCTGAATCCTTAGGAAATCCGCTGTGACAACCTCAAAAGTCGCAGTCTTATCCTTAGAATGCAATATGGTGTACTTCCCGTTCGTCCAATGTAGAATGAATAGGTGTAGCGTTATAATGTGAAGCAAATAAAACGTTTACTTTACCCAGACACCGTCCACTATTTCGTATGACTCTCACAGCAAAGAGCAAACACTCTCTTAAACATTGTTAGCCATTTTATCTGTATAGAGAAGACGGACTTTTTCGTCTGCTAAGTAGGAACTGGATTTTTGTATTATTTTGTTGCTCTTTGCTCGGTCCTAGAGCAAGTGGCCAGTTGGTATCCAAACCCACTTCGTATTGCTTGCTTATCTTGTGTAGCCCTCGCAAAAATACTTTCATTTTTTTCGCCCAAAGCAGCGCTGCCACCATTATCAAAATTTCTTTATTTCTTATCACGTTACCTTCTTCACTTGACAATTCTTTACTTTACCTCCAGCCTAAGTTTACCAGAAGGAAGAGCAGCCACTGCCTGAGGACTTTCAGAGAAGTAGATTTTCTGTTTTGGTCTGTAATAATAAATTCAGTGCCTGTCACTCTACCCCATGATTCTTCTTTCTCTTCTCTTTTTTTTTCAGGCTCAAATTTCTATGGCCAATTATCTAGTTAGGGGGAGGAAAATAAATACAAGATATTAACTAACTTAAAATGGTGCGTGCATGTGAAATCATGGAGGCTATTTATTTTGCCTCGCATTATCTTTTCCTTTTTATTTGTTCCAGGGACATCGCGTCTTTCGACGCTTCTTTAAAAAATACAGTAGTCTTTCTGTAAGCAAGATTGATGAGAAATATGAGGGGAAAATGACGCGGATGGTTCTAACTCCTTGCAGCTTTAACTTAGGGGCGTACAAAGTGAAGTCTAGACAGTTGTTACGGCTCTGGGCTACTCTGCTACATTCTTTGCACATGCGCAGCCCTTGTGTCATGACGTCAGCCCATCCTATTTTCGTTTCGCAGTCCTTCCCTCTTCTACCTACTTGTTCACAGCAGGTGCTGAGGGTTTTATTTTCACTTGATCACACTCAGACACACGCCACAGTCGGTAGGACTCCTCTGTACGAGGGATCGGCCCGTCGCAGAGACCTCTACCTGACAACACAAACACTGTACAAGAGACAAACATCCATGTCCCCAGTGGGTTTCGAACCCACGATCCGCGCACCCGCTCGGCCGCAGACCTACGCCGTAGACCGCGCGGTCACTGGGGCACATCCTGGTCCAAGGATAATACCCCACCGTCCGTCTTACACGTTTAGCCTTTGGAGGGACATGTGTTAAGTGTGGCAAGGAGTTGTGTAACAGACATGCCTGTTCGTTCTTATGGAAATCTATTTTTCAGTCATGGTTTACACACTTGGCAACGTTAGCAATATTTGATGTTACATCCGACAGGCTAAACGTACACGAAGTGTGTACTTTAGCGATCAGCTGTTCGTAACAATAGAAGCAAGACAACAAAAATAATAATACAAATGGGCTTGCAGAACTAAAAATTTATGAGTAGGGAAGTGTACTTTGTATTCTGTTTCGAACTATTATTTATGTGCCATCTCCAATCTGTTTTATTTAGTACCGCCCTCCGTTTATGCATTTCTCCGCTCTTTTTATGTATTATCCCCATTATTTTTATGCATTTTCCTCCTTTTTATATATTATTCCTCCCTCTTTTTATATATTATCGTTGCTTTTTTATGCATTATTCTTCCCATGTACATGTGTTTTCCCGACTATTGTTTCTCCTTTTCTTACCCATGCATTTTTTAAGTTTTATTCCCAATATATTGGTACTCCTCCGCCCTTTACCATAAAATAGTTCCATTTGAGGAGGAAGAAAGAAGGACATCATCCTACCCAACTGCTACAAGTAACATAATGTCGCTTAGACGCATTAATATATGGCCACCCCTGCTACGCACAAAAATATAAGGGTTGTAGACAGTTGTTTATGTGCGAAGAAAGGCATCCGTTCGAGCGAGAGACTTAGTGGAGTTCACTAGACGTCCGTAACTGGAGAGAAGGCAGTAAATATAACAAAGCCTCGACATGAAGTGGACTCGTTACGGGACGAAAAACTGCGATAGCGCAAAGAAAATAAACATGGATCATGGAAGTAGCGAATAACAAAAGACATTCTACATGCCTAACGCCGCGAAAATTGTGAAAGGTCATTGTAATAAGAGAGGGGTATCTGTAGGGGGTTTGGAGGTGGAGGAAGGGGGGATTAAAATGCGATGACAGTTCAAAGTCATTTTTCTTCATGTTATACATGATTACGACAAAGTAAATAATGTACGCTTTTGTTCCTGATGAGCCTGACTTCGCTTCCTGGAGGCTTAAATGTCTCCCACACCCTTTCCATTTTTTTGTGCATAATAGAAAATGTGGCATGATAAATTACCGTTGTGAAATTAAAAAATATACAAAGTACATACATCCGGGACAATTAATGGGGCAGTCGACAGGCACGTTAACAACTGCTAACTATACTCGAATCACTGAAAGAATGAACACAGATTATCCCCGCACCCTTATACCTAAAAGCAGTTACCTCGACTCTGTACGCCTTCCCTTTCTTGCACCAGTTGTGTTTTGTAATCCTGTCTCCTCTCTTTGCGCTCTAAGTTCGTTATTTGTATTGACGTATGGGCGAGTTGCAGTGTAGTTACAATAGGAAAGCATGCGGAAGATATAAAAATCGACCGCTTGTGTTGATTCTTATACTGACCCGTGCACAGTAGGTTTATTCACAGAGTGCAGTGTTTTTGTTGTCGACATTAATCATAACACCGAGATTCGAGTTACCGCGATTTCACAGGACATATTCATTGGCTTATCATCCGTATTGGTATTTATACTCACCACCTTACTTGTTATTTAAAGATTCTGATTTTTGCCCATAGAGTTTGTTTAAATGTTTTACATTATTTTAAGAATAAGCAAGGAATAACCAGAATATGTGTAATGCAGAAACTGTGTTTTCTGTGAGGTGCGAAGTACATTCTCTTATTTTATTGACTTTTGATGCAAGTATTGAAATTTAGTGAGCAACTTCGACGTTTAAAAGTATTAGAAGTGCTTTTCTATTTAGAAAATGGATTCAAAAATATTTTTAATTTAATATTATACTGACAATAATGAAAATTATATTTATATAGTGCGATTTCTAACAAAGAATTCACCGTCTAAGACGTGTTTGTCACGGCACAATCTCTCCTCCATGTTTTCATGTGTTTTAAGTTGCCTATTACTTACCAGTTTACGTGGATTAGTTCTTGTATTTCTTACTTAACCCTTTAAAGGCGAAGCATGTCTGTTTTATATAAGGACTCAATGCGTACCGCGCTGTAAACACTCTCCACTTCGGTTATAAAAACCAGTCTCTTAATGTTATATAAGGCAAATTTGCTGTTTGTTCTGAGATCCGTACAAAACATATAAACGCAATGTGGGCACCACGTGGAATTTTTTAATATTAAACCTGGTGGTACGTAAAGTTACCGCTAGGCTTTAAAAGGTTAATTTAATTTATGATTCAAGGCGTTTTTGCGGGTGGTATTGAGCACGCGAAACGAAGAGAAAACCCAGGCTGGTAATAGCATCTTACTTTTGTTAACACGCTGTAACACAGGTTACAGTGACGGCATTAGGATGTGTGTGTGTGTGGGAATGGTGGAGGCACCGCAGCGCCATCTCACCCTGCGCACAGTAACCTTACACTCGCACAGCAAGTATCAGCGCCCGGGGCCGCCAGCTCACTCTCCATTTGCATGACAAATTAATGTATGTTAATTAAATAAATTGCCGCATCTGTACACTCCACCCCTCCCCTCACCTCCCCTCCCCAGCCACGGTAACTCCCTATGGAGTTGAATGGGTACGCTGTCTGGCACTCAAGTTGTTCACGTGCGTGTACCCCCTTCACTTTCTCTCTCCCACCTGTCGTAATGGTGTGGCACGCACAGACCTACACACTCTCTGACTCTGTAAGAACTGTAGTCTGTCAGCGAAAAGAGATTTCGGAAACTATAGTCGAACACGGTTACAAGGACATCGGTTTATACGACACCTCGTCTATAGCGTCAGATATTCTGTGTTACCAACAATTAATCCCTCATTGTTAGCCATAACATTATTCTGATCGGTTATAACGACACTCGTTTATAACGACACAACATATTTAGTCCCTTTCATGACGTTATAACCGGGTTCGACTCTATGTCTGTGTATTGCACATTTTGTTCTTTGAATCGTTTTTGTTATTTTTGTAGCGTAAACCGACCCATTTGCGTAACTGATTTCATGAAACGGAGTCCCCCTTGAAAAGCTGATAGTTGCTGAGCTGGTAGACCTAAATAAATTCCCGTATTTTATGGAACCATACGTTTCGTTACCGTATTCACAAAAGCTCCCCCCCACCCTGACTGGCGTCTACCCTGCGATAAGTGAGTTAAAGCCGTGTCATCCCAGCCTGTTTGATTCTGAGCTACGTATCTGGCTAGCGCCTGAACTTTGCTATTTCAGGCGATCCCTTTCTTTGAAGTTTTCCTACCCAAGCCGTGTTGTGCCTTAACACCACTGTGGTTATATTCACGCAATATATTTGTGTAATTTTAACACTTTATTAAATTATACAATATAAATTCTACAATCTTTTAAATATACATTCCAGTATATATTTAACCTGCTTTGTAAAAGTGAAGGCCTCCACTTACATGATATATAGAGTTTGTTATCAAATATGAAGTGAAAACCTGATGCCGGTCTTGCATACAGACCGAAACCGGTAGTTCGGCCCCTTGAATAAAGTGAGATGAAACACATTGTTGGCTGTTTGACTGTTTTTATATATAATTGTTTAACAAATCCTACAGACGTATCGTTATTTTAATTAAAGGACAAATGTATCACTGTCTGTTCCAGCAAGGATCATTAAAAAATCTGCTCACTTGATCGGTAGGTATTTGCACAACCTAGTAATAGATGGTGCCTGCGCGGAAGCCTGTACACATTTCCCCCTGTATGTCATGCGTGCCATACTTCCTGCCCATCACATTCCAATTAATTTGGTCATCATAAAACGTCTGGCAAGTTGACTGCACAAATAATGATGTTTCTCTTTACCCGATTTATTAACATACGTCATGGTAACGCACTATATACTGTATTCACGCATGATTTCATGTGTGTTGTAAAGAACGGCAGTCAGATTTTGTTATATAAAGCATGAAAAAATATTGTTTGTTTATCAGCAATTTCATGTCATCGGAATTTCAAGAAAAATAAAGGTTAGAAAAGTGCCTATTCGCCATTTTTGCCTGTCTGTCTGTCTGTCTGTCTGTCTGTCTGTCTGTCTGTCTGTCTGTCTCTCTGTCGATCCATATGAAAGTACTGGAGACCGGCTGTAAGGATTTTCATGAAGTTTTGTGTTATAAAGTTTAAACTTTCAACTCCATATTTTCTTTCAAATCCGACAAAAAATACGAAGCGCCACTAGCTAAATATATATTGAAGCAGAAAACTGTTTGAAGTAACAGCTGTGGATAAAATTAGATTAGCCATTTTACCATCAATATATCTGGGATATAAGCCTACATTTCTTAAGTTGCATTTAGAATATTTCTTCCTTACTGCAGTCCTCCGTGTGGCGACAGACATGCGTAATTTATTTTCTGTCTACTGTAATACGAAAGCGTTGTTAAAAATTAGATAGTGCTGCGTTTGTTGAAACGCTGTCTGTTAACCCTGAAAAGAACATCCTCTAGCTTAAAATTGAATTCATAAACCGTGATGCAGGCATTTCATCATTTATCATCATGTCCCACATCATATTCTCTTTGTAAACTATATCATCTATTAAAATTCAATAAATAATTCAATTTGCCTGCCCAAAGAGCTCGAGCTCTCTGCTTTAGTGGTAAACCACATCGATGTCTGTGTATTCCAACCACTTAGAATCTATACGGCCGTGTGCGTCACACAGTGTATTAAATAAAGTGAGTTGGTATCCAATAGATTTCTGTACGTCAAGTTATTGGACTGCAGCCTGCAGCAGTGTATCGTGTGAGGAATTGTACTGTATGAAAACATTTATTCTGACATCGGAATCTCATATCTGCCTTCATATGGGGTACGCTGCTGCCCCGAGGAAGGGCACACCAGCATTTTATAGGGTGTTTACTTATTAGCCAAGCCGTGTGGCGTCACTGACCATAGGCCCCTAAACTTGTTTACATGACGGACGACTGTGTTTTTGTCGCTGTTCTCTTTTACTGTCTTATTTATCATTTCCCATACTTTTCACATTCCTTTTATCTTTGTTCTGTCTTTTCCTTTCAAAGTTGCTCTGTCATTGTCATTTGTACATTCTATTTCATTTCTTCTTACACTGACTGCATTTCCGCCTATTTTCTTTTTCTACTGTTTTTCGTTCTATCTCTTCTATTTCATATCTTTTAAATTTTCCCCTCTTTTTTGTCATATTTGTTTCTTTCTCCCATTTATTCTTCATCTTTCCCTACATTACTTCTTAACTCTACGTTTATGCAGTGTTTTCCTTCTTTATCACATAATTCCAACGTTATTTATCACGTCGTTCTTCTTTAACATTCAGTAAAATAAAGTGGAAGGAATTGCGAAGGGAGCAGTGATGCCATGGTGTGAGTTAGCATCCCTGTAACTGCCTGCAGCAGCCGACAGGAGGCACGAAATGTGTAAATAAGTGTTGGCCGAAACTGGTAGCCCAATAGACTTAAAATAAGAAGAAGAAGAAGAAAAGGTTGTTCGTGACTGGTTCACTGCAAGGCGTTGAAGATTTTGTACATTTTATACACACGCCAGTGGGGATGTGTAGCATTAAATTAGCAGTCGTTCAATCTAGGCTACTGGTGTGTAAGATTTAAAACAGGTGGTCAGTGCTTGTGGTGTAGAGAGTTCTACAGTGACGAAAATATGAAATTCTATAAGCATCTGCACTATCCAGGCAGGGACGAGAGGTTTCTCTCATTTTTAAACGTCCAGACCGTCTATGTGGCCCACCCAGCCCCTTTATTGAACACCGTGGTTACTTCCTGGGAGAAAAGCGGCCGTGACGTGAAGTTAAGAACTGTCCTCCATATAGTGCCAAGGTTACGAATGAATGGAACTATACAGCTTCTCCCCCTGTATCTCGTCAAGGTATGGACAGCGCACACCCTTCGCTGTTTATAAACATCTGCATTGCATACTACACGAGAATTGGCTTCAGCAATTTTTCTCTGTATAACGTTTCATAAGGTGCTCAAACTTTCGTTTCGCAGTCCTTCCCTCTTCTACCTACTCACAGCAGGTGTCGAGGTTATTTATTTTCACTTGATCAAACTCAGACACACACCACAGTCGGTGGGACCTCTCTGGACGGGGGATCAGCCCGTCGCAGAGACCTCTACCTGACAACACAAGCACTGTACAAGAGTCAAAAAAATCCATGCCCCCGGTGGGATTCGAACCCACGATCCCAGCAAGTGCTCGGCCGCAGACCTACGCCTTAGACCGCGCTGCCACTGGGATCGGCGCTGAAACTTTTACGGCGAGGAAATGTTAGCTCCTAGCCAAACCCCCCAAACTTAACAGATAATATTAAAATTCTCGTAAAGGGGTAGGGTGGGTGGGGGGACATGAAAAAGATTTCTCTGCCTCCAGACAGAATCAAATGGCAGGCTGTTGTGAACACGGTAATGAACCTTCGGGTTCCATAAAATGCCGGGAATTTCTTCACTAGCTAATTAATTGTTATCTGCTTACGGACTGTGTTGCGTGGTTATTGGTAAATGCCCGGCAGCGCAGAAAACGGTCTGATGAATATTCGAATGCTTTACAACGCCATATTCATCTGCGTGGTACGTATAGTAACCACTAATCTTTAATAGCTTCTTGACAGACCTGCTGTCATCGGTGTGGTTATATCGGTGAGTGCATTGTTAATCCAATATTATCTGTCAGGACTTCACTGCCTGTTATCTCCAAACCACAACAACAAGGCCATCAGCCATGGTTCGTTAACACGGCGATTCTGTTCTTGATGCAATCTGCTGTACTGTGAGTGCGCTTTCAGCAGTCGGACCCACTTTGCAGTCAAGGTAACTTACAAAACAGTCGTACTTCTGTGGAATTGTTTCTACTAGGAGAGTCACAGAATTCAAATATCTGGGAGCAACCCTCACGAATCGAAACTCCATTCATGAATAAATTAAGAGCAGATTGAAGTTGGGGAATGCTTGCTGTCATTCGGTGCAGAATCTTTTGTCTTCCGGGTTGCTATCCAAAAACACAAAGATTAGGGTATACAGAACTATAATTTTACCTGTTGTTCTGTATGGATGTGAAACTTGGTCTCGCACATTGAGGGAGGAACAAAGACTGAGGGTGTTCGAGAATAGGGTGCTGAGGAGGATATTTGGGCCTAAGAGGGACGAGGCGACGGGGGATTGGAGAAGACTACATAACGAGGAACTTAATGACCTGTACTCACCACCAAATGTTATTCGGGTGATCAAGTCGAGGAGAATGAAATGGGCGGGGCATGTAGCACGTATGGGGAAAAGAGAGGTGCATACAGGATTTTGGTGGAGAGACCTGAGGTAAGGCGACCACTTGGGAGACCCAGGCATAGATGGGAGGATAATATTAAAATGGATCTTCACGAAGTGGGATGGGGTCGCGGACTGGATTGAGCTGGCTTAGGATAGGGACAGGTAGCGGGCTCTTGTGAATCCGGTAATGAACATCCGGGTTCCATAAGATATGGGGAATTTGTTGACTAGCTGAGAAACTGTTAGCTTCTCAAGAAGGCCTCTGTTCCATGGAGTTAGTTAGTTAGTTAGTTAGTTAGTTAGTTAGTTAGTTAGTTAGTTAGTTAGTTAGTTAGTTAGTTAGTTAGTTAGTTAGTTAGTTAGTTAGTTAGAAG
>BLKM01000346.1:245439-392635 GCA_013340265.1 Coptotermes formosanus | reverse complement strand
ACCACTGGGCTTTAAAGGGCTACAGTCCGTACCGCGCAGTAAACACACTCCGTCTCGGTTATAAAAACCAGTCAGTTAGTGCTGTATAGGGAAATAATCGCTGTTTGTTCTAAGATCCACACAAAACACATAAATACACTGTGTGGGCAGAACGTAGAATTTGTGAATGTTAAACCGGGCGGTACATAAAGTAACCACTGGGCTTTAAAGGGCTACAGTCCGTACCGCGCAGTAAACACACTCCGTCTCGGTTATAAAAACCAGTCAGTTAATGCTGTATACGGAAATAATCGCTGTTTGTTCTGAGATCCACACAAAACACATAAATACACTGTGTGGCAGAAGGCATAGAACTTTTTCTCACAAGCCGTACATTTTGTACCAACTGTTCCTTAAAGGGGTACAGAGAACTGTAGACACAATTGCATGGAGAACAGACGAGTAGAAATCCTTCAAATTCTACTATCAATTAAAGTGGACAATCAGTTTCGGCGATCGATTGTCCAGCTCCATAATAATTTATGCGCTCTCCAGCTGACCGTTGCGCCATGCCCGCTGCTTTATTATTCCTGTACATTAATTGGTCTTGTAAATAAATATATCCCCGAAATTGGCGGCGCTGATATGAACACGTAAAGCGTTATGCTTCCCGCTGAGGTATTTCAACACACACATAACAAATGGCATATACGTGCATATATGTGTAAAGCATAGACACATATTGTGTACATGCACAACAACAACAGTGCTGTGTCACGTGATTTGTGGTGACACGAAGTAACATTTGTCAGCGTGGCAGTGTTCTAGAATCTCACATCTAACATAGCTGCTACTATCAGTAATGCAAAACGTCACGGTGTAACCGGAACTGCGATATAATTATCATATCGCGCCATATTAACAAATGTAGGCTATAATTCACTGCGCTGGCACTGAACTGATGTGCTGCAAGGTACGAAGAATAAAAATTTCATGGGTATTTCTTTCTTAGAAATGATGCCAAATGGGATGGCACAGGTTTATAAAAATGTTGCTGTTTTTTACTTCCATATTCTGGTGAAACTTCTGTAAATGTCTACCAGACTACACGGCGTCACTTTCCATATGAACGTAGTCTTCAAAATTATCTCTATGAAAGCAGGAAATCTTGCCTTAAATATTTGTATTAACGCCACGGTGTTCCGGGATGTGGCGCTGTTTGTCTTTGTGAACAGCTAGCAGGGTATTTCTGCGCTGAAGATGGAGGCAGCAGGTTGCTGCGAGACATTAGTTACTACTTAGCAAGTGTCACGGCGTCACGTCACGGAGCCTCGTGATCTTGGTGTCTGTTTTATCTAGCTGTGTTCTGTAAGAACTGTGCTTATGGCTGACTGCATCAAGTCGGTCGGGTATGGGAGACTTATTTCTGTGGAGTAAGGTCCATATGGATTGTGACAGTCACCCATTGGGTCGAGGAATTGCATAACCTTTTAAGCAGGTGCGCTGTGAATTTTGGAGTGTCTGATCGGCTGGGTATGTAGCTAGGATGGATATTACATAAACGGGAAATGTGCGATTTATACAGGTCACTTGTTGATAGGGCAGTGAAATGTAAAGGGTTAAGACGGGTTGAGTGTATAGCTAGAATAAAAAGAAAATAAATAGACTGCATACAGAATTGTAGTGCGATTAATATTGTGGGAAATGTCAACTTGTAAGACCAAGAAAGAGATGGGCTAATTATATGATGCTTGATATTACGCAAGTAAGAGTGTGAATTGTGGTGGCTGTGTACCTTGTCGAGTAACTCTGCACAGTTTGCTCTCGTGAGGCTGAAAGCAGCCGACGATTTGTGTTCCAGTGAAATATCAAGTTGTAGTGTATCTTGCAGCATTCAGTCTGTCCGAATCCTACCGTCCTTAGACACCTACGCGATAGCGTGATTTTTAGTGACGTTACTTTTGGTTGGTATTCGTAGTTAATCCTGCATTTCATTTTACAACGGTACATAAGACGGCACGTGGTGGAAACGTAAATTCGTTTTGCTATAAAATACCTTTTCGTACATACATCAGAAAAAATGTGATTAACCCTTCAAAGACGAAGCATATCTGTTTTATACAATGACTCCGTGCGTACCGCGCTGTAAACACTCTCCACTTCGGTTATAAAAACCAGTCTCTTAATGTTTTATAAGGCAAAAGTTGCTGTTTTTTCTGAGATCCGTACAAAACACATAAACACAATGTGGGCACCACGTAGAATTTTTTAATATTAAACCTGGTGGTATGTAAAGTTACCGGTAGGCTTTAAAAGGCTAATAAATGAATATAGCATGACGTATATCGTTAATATATAAATATAATACGCAACAGAGACATAGTACACAAATACATTACGTTATGGAGGACCAGTAAAACCTTTTTTAGACCAATCATTATTAATATATAGAGAATTAATACGCAATGAGAAAGTTGTGACCCGCATACGAATTTTAACTTCGTTTTCGTCGAAATTTTGACCGGTGACCCACACGATGGCCGGCTGTTCAGAATACAATTCGGGCCCGCAAATATTTAAACACCCGAAAATGAGTCGAATTCATTATTAAAGGCGGGAGCTCTTTTGTTTTGTTCACCACTAACCTACCGGCTCTGCTGTACTGCAGTCGATGGCGTAATCAAAATGTAAATTACTATAAAAATCGAATCAATTCATATTCTGACTGAATCCACTAGCCTAAGTAAAGTGACTTTTAAATAAATAAACTGAAAACCTAAAACGTATTTTTTTTAAATATTTTGGGGGTGTATAGATTCCAATTTGGAACTTCACTTGTTTCAGGGAGAATTTTTATCCGTTTGGACGTTCAGAAGTTGTCATCGTCACCGGGCACTGCTACGCTCTTCGTATTAGGAATGTCCCGTGTTCAATTAGCCATAAGTATTATTGTCACGCGGACAGAATTATCCCATGGTTTTCCTTAGTCTTACTGTTGAGTCACAATAACGACTAGAACTCTGACGGATGTCAGTGAATCAGGGCTCGGCTGCCTACAATTTCTGCTTTTGGCTATTTTTTGGAGACCATCCAGCCCCCATTTAATAACAGTCATGGGCTTTTTCCCTAGGAATAAAGTAGGTGGTGTAGAACTGCCGTGAAGATGGTGCTAGCAAGTTCCGCCCGAAAAGTCGTTGGACGTTACAGACCTCACGGCGTCATGCACCGGAAGAGAGTAATCTGCATAATGAAGGCCAAATAACACCAAATGTTCCCTTTTGACGGAATATGTTGAGCGGTGTTTGTTAAACTCTCTTAAGAGAAAGAACAGAGAGGAGGAAACGGGGAGAAGAATAACGATGGGATGAATGAAGTTACAGGAAATAAATAAAACAGAGTATAAGGAAAGAACAGACGATAAGAAACTTTGTGTTGTCACGGACGTGTCTGTAAAGGATAGCGTTTTTTGGAATATTGTCCCCATGTGTTATCTTCCCATTCCTGTGTCCTACACTGAATATAAAAACAAGAAGTTCCTCCGAAACGTCTGTAAAATTTCTGCCTTTTCACTCATCGCCGCAATCCAAAAGACGATAACCATGAAACGTATTTCCTGCTTAACCTTTTAAAGCCTAGCGGTAACTTTACGTACCGCCAGGTTTAACATTAAAAAATTCTACGTGGTGCCCACATTGCGTTTATGTGTTTTGTACGGATCTCAGAACAAACAGCAACTTTTGCCTTATAAAACATTAAGCGACTGGTTTTTATAACCGAAGTGGAGAGTGTTTACAGCGCGGTACGCACTGAGTCTATATAAAACAGATACGCTTCGTCTTTAAAGGGTTGGTTCACGAGTGACCCTTCGCTAACAATTTGACTCTGACCGACGTGAAGTGGTTTGAAACCAGCTGCCACAGGTTTCGCACATCGCGCTTTGTGTTTGCTGTGTTATTATCTACAATATTCAAGCTACCTGACACCACTACGTTACGAAGTTGTCAGATGGGTGCAGGTAACAAAGTCAGTTCACTACACTCTTTGTAGACCCTTTCTGTTCTGTCTCATATTCTACCAAGCTTCGTTGTAATTTGGAATGTCATTAGCAGTACATTTCTATATCTATACACAATATCATCCATCTGTCCGCCCCCAATTTCTTCCTTCTAATCCCCCCTAACCCCTGTCATTCTACCGAACCAGCGAGGTTAACGGTTTGTAAACGACGGTAGGAATTTAGGATCCGACTTCACGGGACAGGGATGTACAAAATAAATGGATATATTATTTGAAATACCAGAACCTCCACTGCTGGTTATGTGACCCACACAGGCTAGAATAAAATACAATCAACTTTTAATAAGCAACGAGATTCATTATAGCACAGGCGATGGAAGATACTGTAATACTGAATGTGGGTGGGAATTGTTACCCCACTGCCACATTGGGCGTGTGTGCTGTTGTAGTACTGTGAGTCTGCTAGCTGCTGTGTTTTCGTTTATTTATTTATTTATTTATTTATTTATTTATTTATCTGTTGTTTATTGTGTGCAAATTGCCATACTCTGTTGACATTAAAATTATCTGATAAAACCTGAAGGGTTATATCTGCGGTTTGCAATTATTAACACACAAGTAATACTAGAATGTGAATTTATAAAAGGATACTGGAGAAAGCTACATAGTAGGGAGCTTCATGATTTGTACTCCTTAACAAATATTATTCGAGTGATCAAATCAAGGAGGATGAGATGGGTGGGACATGTAGCATTATGGGGAGAGGAGAGGTACATACAGGGTTTTGGTGGGGTAAGCTGAAGGGAAGAGACCACTCGGAAGGTAAAATTAAAATGGATCTTAAATAAATAAAATGGAAGGCTGGACTGGCTTCTCTGGCTCAGGACGGAGGCGACTGGCGTGTTCTTGTGGACAGGGAAATACGTTCGCATTTTCATTTTTTGGCTAACAGAGAAACTATTGCCTTCCCAGGAAGGACTCCTCTGCATGGAGTTAGCTGATTACTTAGTTACCTTGTTGTTGCGTGTGCCGTCAAACCTTAAGCCATACAAAATTTTCTCACGTTAGTCGTATTGCTGATAGGGACAGGTGGCGGGCTCTGGTGAATGCGATAACGAACCTCCAGGTTCCATAAAATACGGAGAATTTCTTGACTAGCTGAGAAACTGTTAGCTTCTCAAGAAGGCCTCTGCTCCATGGAGTTAGTTAGTCAGTCAGTCAGTCAGTCAGTCAGTCAGTCAGTCAGTTAGTTAGTTAGTTAGTTAGTTAGTTAGTTAGTCGTATTGCTGCCTCACAGAAATGTTAATTAAACAAAAGTTGTGCATTTCTCAAAGATATCACTGTACGTCTCTTCACTTCGCTCAAGTAAGACGACTCAGTATATTTGCTGCATCACTAGTTTGCTTCTCAGACAGGCGGCTGTTACTGACCTACGGAATTAGAAGTTTCGCCGGTTTGTGTCACTAATAACATGATGTTGAATCCACATTTCGTAAAAATCGGTCAAATGGTTAAATACTTAAGGTGAGGCCACACAGACACACATACAAACAGCACGCTGATCGCATAAGCTCACTATTTTCTGTTTATTCATAAAAACAGGCTAAAATATAGCGTAAAAACATTTCGTAAACATTTCGTAAAAATCGGTCAAATGGTTAAATACTTAAGGTGAGGCCACACAGACACACATACAAACAGCACGCTGATCGCATAAGCTCACTATTTTCTGTTTATTCATAAAAACAGGCTAAAATATAGCGGCAATAAACCACATATTATTTGTTATTTTCGGTGCGAGGAGCGTAAACCGCGTTAGAACAACATACTAGCCTAAGAAACGGAGCCAGTCCTCCAAGATCTTGTTTTGTCCACCCCTGGCGGTGTATCACATTAACTCTTCCACTCTGCTGTGGCTCGCACACTTTTTCCTCATCACTGATAGCGGAAGCCATTTCTTATCCTACCTCCGCATTCTGTGGTGAAACTTGGATATTATGTGGCGGGAGGAGGTAAAATAGGGGTGGTTCTTTTTTGGCGTGTGGAAATTCTGTACCAGACTCACTCTTAACGTTCCCCGCCCGCTTTCTCCGCTCTCCCTGTCGCTCCAATTTTTTTTTGTCCATCGCGGTAAAATGGCTTAACTCCCTCATGAGAACCAATAGCAGTTTTGCTGTCTGTAGGCACAAATTTATCTTGCTGCTAGCGATACGCTGTGATACTGTCTTGCAGTTTGCTTTCAAGCCGTATAACGGTACAGTAAGGTCGAGTATTCACAATCGGCTGGGTTTATTTTCCTCTACAGCGATATTTCTGCGTTTGGTACTTGGGTAGCCCCGTACATCCATGTACGACTTCTTTTCCTACAGAAAGTTTCTTTCATTGCTGGACCAAGCACCGCTGTGCGGGCGAAGTTTTCATTGGCTGAAGAGCCACGATGTTATTCGCTCTACGGTGCACAGCCCGGAGATAAAAGAAACATTCTGTATATCGGATTAAGTCTTCGTCAGTGTGTCCGCAATATTTGCTGTACAGTTCGTGAATATTTTACTTCAAAAAAATTTGATTTTGAAGACCGCTTGTTGATGCAACATTTCAGATTTCTGCTGCGATATATTTGAGGTCGTCGCTTTCCTGGTTTTTACGTAGCGTCGGTTTATAGTTGTTTACCGACGTTTCGGTATAGGTTATAAGTCCTATTTTGAAGGGTCAAGCAGTCAAAGAGGGACAAACATACTAATATAGTAAGACAATACAATTCAAAACATGTATGTCTAATGCCAAAGCTGTATCCTTCTGGGGTCAAAATGAGATGCAGTGTAAATTTGTTATCGCTACTGAAAACAATGTAGAGTTTACAGCTCTGATTAAGCAGGCTATAATGTCTCCTGCTTCTGTACACACCAGGTCAAAACTAAGCTGACTGGATTTCAGAGAATGAGGGGAGCAAATCGAAGAAACGTTAAGTGCAAAGCACTAAAAACACATCGAAATTCTGCGGAATAATAATTGTTCAATTTTTGTTGTCTAATTCTGAGTATCGGACATTAAACAGAATAGAGAGACTGCAAATAGAAAGGGCCAGAGATGGAATCCCTGGAAAGCTTAGCTGGCTGCAAAGGGATCGATCACAAACGTAATATTAGAACAGAATGAAACGTACACCGCGTTGCTAATAACACAGAACGCCGCGAACAGGACCGGCGTGAACACCAGGACGAAACAGTCGACAGCCGTGCACACTGTTACAGTATAAACCTGGGGGGGACACGAAACGTAGGCTGTACTAAAGTGGGGGGGGGGGGGGATGAATGGGTGGATGGATAGAATCCCTTGAAGTCTGAATAGGCCGATCCCATTGGCCGCGCGATCTAAGGCGTAGGTCTGCGGCCGAGCGCTTGCTGGGATCGTGTGTTCGAATCCCAACGGGGGCATGGATTTTTGTCTCTTGTACAGTGTTTGTGTTGTCAGGTAGAGGTCTCAGCGACGGGCCGATCCCTCGTCCAGAGGATCCCTACCGACTGTGGTGTGTGTCTGAGTGTGATCAAGTGAAAATAAACAACCTCGACACCTGCTGTGAACAGGTAGAAGAGGGAAGGACTGCGAAGTCGGAACAGACCATGATGATGATGGTGATGATGATGAACAGAATCTGATCTAGATGCTTATATGGTGTCAGTTTTACAGCAGCTGAATCACCCGCAAGCCTACGAATTCTCTCGTGCAGTCACACGTGTAGTTAGTGCTTAACACAGCACCACGTTTGAACCTAGCAGAGGCAAGTTTGTTCAACTCGGCATTTACGGGCACCTTAACATTCCTCGTTCCGTCAGTCGGGGTCGTCCCGTAAACCAAATTTCTCAAATCCGAAGTCCCAGACAAACTGCAGTACGACTATCGCCTTTGCCTTTCGTCTTTTTTTTTTCTTTTGTAATTTCAAAATTCTCGAAAGACCTTAAAATGTACAGTCACGAGATGAAAAAAAAATTGATTAAAGGCGCCTGAATTCTTTTCCAATGCTTACATTTCCCGACTTGAAAATAATAAAAACACCAGCTAAATGCACAATATGTTTTAGTATTCACTGTTGAGATCACATTATCCTATATGTTTCGACCCAACTGGGTCATCATCAGGGAGAAAATTGGTTATACATAAAACAGCTACCAGACAGTTAAAATGGCTGAATGTGAAGCCATGAAGGTCACCTGCACATTCATTTTAACTGTCTCGTAGCTGTTTTACGTATAACCAATTTTCTCCCTGATGATGACCCAGTTGGGTCGAAACACGTAGCAGCACGTGATGTTAACAATGAAATTTAAAACGTATTGTGCATTTATCTGGTGTTTTTATCATTTTTATATGAATTAATGCACGGAGATGGAACATATAACATTTCCCGATTTGCCTTGGCTACAATTCATGTAAATAAGAAAGGTGAAAAGCAGCCGACTTTGTGACACACACGATTCACTGTCCAGTGTTGCAGTGGCGTTTAGTCTATAAACCGTTTGTATACAACCTGTGACCACGTTGTTTGAGAGCAGAGAGGAAGAAGTAAATTAGGCAACATTGCTGCTCAACTCCGAAATAAAATTATCATCGATATATATTGGGCGGTGTGTTGCAAAGTGGCGTGCAGTCTGTACAGTAACCAGGTGACATTCTGTCTAATGAACCTTTAAACCGTCGATAACACCGCTGAAGAGTGAGTGAATGATTTTGTGGATTAAGCCATTTCAATAATGAATTCCTGTATACTTGTATTATTTTACACTCTTTCCACCGTGCATTTCTATATATATATATATATATATATATATAAAACAAATATGTCACCAACAAATGCACTGTTTCTATGTACAGACACTTCTACATAGAAACAGTGCATTTGTTGGTGACTGATATTTGTCCTATAGATTATGTTTTGTCGATTAAATTGACGGAATTACATTGTGTTCGTATGGCAGTTGAGACGTGAATGGTGTGCTCGCATTTATTTACACTGAAGTCTGATGTTCATTTAAATCGTATAAATAATACGCAAGATAATACACAGAAATTCGGTTCCTACCATTTATATTCTTGCATTAGTTAATTTAAAAAAAACATATGGGTACTTCTCGAACACGCGGTGTATGCATACCTCCTTTTTTTTCAGTTTTGAATTTGTTATCAAAGTCTGACATTCACGTAAATAATGTAAATAATATGAAAAGTAATTACAAAAATTCGGTCCCTATCATTTGTATTCTTGCGTTATTTAATTTTAAAAAAACAGATGGGCACGTCTCGGACACGCGGTGTGTTCTTAACCTCTTTTTCCAGTTTTGAATTTAATATCCACTGCGTTATCTCCGCTGGACGTCTGTGTCCAGCATTTTCTTCTCCACGTCAAGAGTAGCTGACAGCCAACTTTACTTCTTCTTATACAAAAATGATGCTTTACGGAAATTGTCACCACTTTTTATATTTTCTTTGGTCCTTTCTTTTGTCATTTAAAATGACACCACTCCGTTCGGCAGCATATGGCAGGAAGTTTCTAAAGGATAAGAGAGAGAAAATATAATATTTTATTCCTGACAGAAACAGAGAACCTGAGAGGATTTTTCTGGATTGGGAGAGTTCATGGGAATTATAAAGAACGCTGTAAGTTATGGCTTTTAGTGGCACTGAAGCAGTGTGTGCGAATTTCTTAGAGTTTCAGGAAATTAGTCATTAGACTGCGCCAGCGAAATGACGAATAACAGATTTGTAATTCCGTTAGCCTCTCTGGAAATTGCTCTTAAAGGAGACAGTGGTTACTCTATATACCATATGCTGTAACATCCAAAACTCTGTATTGTTTAACCCTTTAAAGACGAACTGTGTTCGGTTTTATATAAGGACTCAGTGCGTACCGCGCTGTAAACACTCTCCACTTCGGTTATAAAAACCAGTCTCTTAATGTTTTATAAGGCAAAAGTTGCTGTTTGTTCTGAGATCCGTACAAAACACATAAACGCAATGTGGGCACCACGTAGAATTTTTTAATGTTAAACCTGGTCGTATGTAAAGTTACCGCTAGGCTTTTAAAAGGTTAATATTGAACTCTTCAGGGATGTTGTACACTTTCGGTTGGTATGTAATTCCCGACGTTTCAGTGGACCGTACTGTCTTCGTCTTTAGGGTCAAGCAGTCTAATGCATGGCATTACATTCATTCGAAACGTCTGGACCTACAAACTTGATGACACGGCGTCACATGCCAGAAGACTTGAGTGTTCAGGAACACTGCTGTGAAGAACTCAAATCCTTCGCTTTGCCTTTTCCCCGCACAGTGCATTTATGTGTATTGATGATTCACGCATTAAGCAATGTACAGCCTGCATAACCTGAATAACGGTCAGTCCGTAGACTCTATAAATTCAATCATTTCAGCATGTATTTTCATTTAAGTACTTAAAATCCGTCTGTTTTAATGTGTAATAAATATGAATTTATTATGTACAGATCTGTCTATTTTATAAGCGAATATAGTACTTGTTTACTCGTACATTTCAGTGACTAATGTTACAGTCTGAAAACGTTAATTAAATTGCACATTCATTATTTTAAACAAGCACTATAATTTACAATTTCAGGGCGGTGCATAAACCGGGCACACATTATCATTGAGTCTAACAATACATGGCAGCATAATTATTTATGCACGTGGATAATGAAAGACTGTGTTCGTTTTCTAATGTACATTTTATGGTTTATGTTCATAAAAATATATTCGTATTGTGTTGAATACAATAATATATTTCATAATAACACAACATTGAGAACAACGTTAGGGCTGTTTGTAATTTACCGTCAGTTCTTTGGCTGCGGGTAAAGGGGCCGGAGCGTGAAACTGGTCATCCGTTCCCACCCACCAAATGCAGAAGTACAGAAGATGTGGGTTTTTACTTCAATGCCCCTTCCGTCTTCGAGGTGCGGTGTCATTCTCAGTGGTGAATCTACCTATGCCCTCAGTCACTGTCCAGTCAACAGCCGGTCACGTAGGCTTCACTGTGCTACAGTAGCAGTGTCCACAGTGACGGTCACGGTAAAGGCACGGTACGGTCAAGAACAGATGAATTTAAATACAGGCAAAGAAAGTTTTCATTAACCGTGTGCGGACCGTGTGCTAACCGTGTGCTAACCGTGGGTTGATCTACGATGGCAGTCAGCCTTAGAGCTTAGTTATCATGCAGACACGTGTATCCCATTCCAAACCCACGTGTCACATTTCGTAACATTCTGATTGTTTTGTGATCAGCAGCTTTTAGCCTTCCCTCCAACCCCCAAGCTGAAGGACCGCCCCACGTCGGCTGGCCGCGGCTGATTTTTTTCAGTACATTCGCATCCACCTGTGACGAATTTTGATTAAACTCGGAACATATGACGCCCCCGCCAGGTACGGAATCAAGGTCATTCAGATACGCAGTTAGCTGGGTTGAATTCGAGACGTAAAGTGAAGTGAAGGTAAGTAATACAAAAACGTAACACTTGGTGCATGGGTACGCAACCCGCGGCCCACCAGGTAGTAGGCTGCTATGCGCACTGCGGCCATATTTGTGCATTCTATATACATGTATAACACGGACGAATAGTACAAGAGTCTAGGTGTACCACTTATCGTGGTTTTTACACGTAAGACCGCGGAACAGCCCACAATAACGGGTGTGACCCCTTGCCATAAAAATTCGCACGCCTCGCACGCATGCACGCACACAAAATTTTGTTGTGAATGTATAGGGTAGGGCAGGTCAGTACGGCGCGCAGTTCTGCATTATGTATGACGGTCTGCGGGTAATTCATTTTCTGTAATTACAAACCGCAGTAAAATATTTTTGGCCCAAGA
The DNA here is from genome assembly GCA_013340265.1 of Coptotermes formosanus. Classification (NCBI taxonomy): domain Eukaryota; kingdom Metazoa; phylum Arthropoda; class Insecta; order Blattodea; family Rhinotermitidae; genus Coptotermes; species Coptotermes formosanus. The sequence continues at coordinate 380,764 of BLKM01000346.1, read as the reverse complement.
ACTGCCTAAAATCTACTAGCCTATGTAGAGTTAATTTATTTTATAGGCAATTCAGAGGAACTTCAGCAAAGAAACATGATTGAGGCGTACGTCCGGGTTTCAGATTTCACAATTACCATCAGTTGTGCAGCTCTGTTAAAAAAATGGGACTTTAATTGTATGAGACAAATTACAGTTTCTTTCTCCCATAAAGCAGTAATGTGAGCCCCCCCCCCCCCGCTCCACGTCGTCTGCCGCAGAGTGCCTAAGATAGAACATGGCTTAGTTATATCCCCCCCTCCCCCTGCACTGGTCGGTGTAAATTAGATAATGAGTCCCCTATTCTTCCCCCATCCTTACCCTTCACGCCACCGTACTCCCTCGGGAATTTATGTCCAACCGGGCAAGAAGGGACTGGACACAACCGCCGGGCCCCAACAGTGTACAGTTTGCTTCAAAACATTCTTCCTCTCTTTAGTGTGATGTTTTTACAATGATAGCTAAGACTGGGTCACGATACACTGCCCTACACATTTAGTCTAGTGTGTGTGTGCTTATGCGTGCGTGCGTGTGTAAAACGTCAGACTACTTTTTGCCTATCGTTTGCCCGGTTTACGACAGGCATTGCTTTGTTTGAAGGTACGAAGTCTTCGCCCGCTTGTCCTTCTGATAACAGTAGTATTAAGATGAAGACGAGTATGGAGCAATGGTGGAATGGTAGTGACACGGGAAAAACCGAAGTACTGGGAGAAAAACCTGCCCCAGCTTTATTTTATCCACCGAAGTGTCATATGGATTGACTTTCTGTATAGAACATTTAAAGATTCGGTTAATACCTCACAGAAAACACGCTTCGTTTCTATGACAAAGACTAGTCGGTTATTACATTTTGGTGCATTTTTGCCTACGTATTCTGTGCGTTGCTTGTGACTCTCGCAACAAACAGCCACTATTAGCGATAGCCCTAACTATACGTGTAATACCGCTTCATTTTAGACACGGTGTGTTTATGAGTTCTGTATAATTCTCACAATTAGCTGTCGGTGTGTCCCTAGCAATATGAAACAGGTGGATGCTGTAATGGAGACAGGAAGGTTTTATTTTGTCATAGGATGTGACTAAATTTTTGTACCTTACTTAGACGAATCTCAAGTTTCTTTGTTCTTCCCCCGTGAGTGGTGAATGCAGTGTCTGGAATCATAATTTGGTGGGCTTTATAGCAAGGTGTTCTAATCACAATCAGTTCACTTCGGGGCGCCTGCAGAGAAACACGCAGTAACGACTTGTAACGTTGATAAATCTAACCTCGGTTGCCTCATGCCTCAGGCAGCCACTTCGTATTTTAACACGCCAAATGAAACACGCCCTTAGTGTCCAAATATTGTAGAAAGAGGAGACAGGAAGCTGACAGGAATGCAGAATTTCCCACAGTACAACTTCTGGGAATGGAGACAGACAGACAGAGAAAGAGAGAGAGACATTTTTTCTTCTTGCCTTAATGGTCGCGCTTTCTCTTGACTTTCTTGCAGGGGCTTGGGGTCAAGATGCAGTGATAGGGCGACACAGTAATGAGACGTGACAGTGACAGGCGGTGAGATGACTGTGTTGTCCGCGGCACCCTGTTGTGTGTCGTCAACAGGGAAAGAACTAGAGGGGGCCAAGCTTCGTGTCCTGCTAGTCATTCTTTATACGGATTTCAGCAACACGTTCTGTCGACCTGTGGGAAATGCAGCACACTGCATTGCCGTCTGCAGACAGCGCAGCTGCGATATGCTGTACGTCGGCCCGACTTGACGGCATGAGTGTCCGACTCTTCAACCCGATTGTGCGCGGACTGACAGAGAACTGATTTTGTGGAGTGGGTTCCCTCTCTTAAAGCTAACTCTTTCTCAGATATACAAAAAATTTCCAATAGTTTATGCAACCATTAGGTTAATGGCTTGATTTACAACAGCCCGCCGCTGAGTTCACAGCAACCCGCCACTATGTTTATAACAGCCAGCCACTGATTTTATAACACCACGCCACTGAGTTCACAGCAACCCGCCACTAAGTTTATAATAGCCCTCCACTGATTTTATAACACCACGCCACTGAGTTCACAACAGCCCGCCACTGAGTTCACAACAGCCCGTCACTGAGTTCACAACAGCCCGCCACTGAGTTTGTAACAGCCCGCTACTGATTTCACAAGAGGCCACAACTCTGATCTATCCTAAGCCAGCGCAATCCAGTCCCTAACCCCCCACCCTATTTCTAGTTACTTTGACCTTGAAAAATCTGAAACGTACGTATATGCCCACATGTACAGTAATTGCCTAAATGTACTCAAACGACGCGTAGAGTCACAAGTTCTTCAGTACTTCATGAAGAATTTGAAGCACTTCAAGAGGGCGTACAGTTGGTGTCAACAAGACAGCACCCCACTTTGTACTGTGCGTTAAAATGTATGTTTTTGAGATCCTACAATATACACAGCCTTATTTTTATGTATTGCTTATGAATATTTAAAATGGCAAAACTAATTAAAAGTGGAGTGGAACTTGACTGATAACATTTATATGGACTTCAAAGAAGTAGGGCGTGTATATACAAGAACTGGGGTAATCTCATTCAGGATAGGGTCCAGTGGCGGTCTCTTGTGTCCATGGTAATGAAACTTCAGATATTGTAAAATGCAGGGATTATCTTCAGAGGTGCATACAGGATTTTGGTGGGGAGACCTGAGGGAAGGCGACCACTTGGGGCACCCAGGCCTAGATGGGAGAATAATATTAAAATGGTTTTCCAAGACGTGGGATGGGGCATGGACTGGATTGAGCTGGCTCAGGATAGGGACAGGTGGCGGGCTCTTATGAATGGGATTATGAACCTCCGGATTCCATAAAATTCGGGGAATTTCTTGACTAGCTGAGAAACTGTTAGCTTCTCAAAAAGGCCTCTGCTCCATGGAGTTAGTTAGTTAGTTAGTTAGTTAGTTAGTTAGTCAGTCAGTCAGTCAGTCAGTCAGTCAGTCAGTCAGTCAGTCAGTCAGTCAGTCAGTTAGTTAGTTAGTTAGTTAGTTAGTTAGTTAGTTAGTTAGTTAGGGAATATCTTGGGAATGTTAACAACCATCGGCATCTCAAGAAGGCCTGGGCTGCTTCATGGAGCTAGTCAGTGTCGTTAAAAAGACAGCGAAAAGTGAAGCATGCTGGTGCTACGACGATCGGTTTTGTAACGGGGCAATGTTGGATCCACTGGCTGTTGCTGATGTGTCGGTGTCATCATGATAAAAGTAGAGGGGGCGTACATGAGATGACCTGACGCACACAACGCGACGTCAGCCCCAGCGTCATGCCTCATCGTGTTAAAGTCATTCGATTGGCCTGGTCTACCACCCTGGAGCCTGCGCTGGGGCACTGCCTGTATTGTACAGCACAGCTACTGTCGAGGTTTATTATTATTATTATCATCATCATCATCATCACCACCACCACCACCACCACCACCACCACCACCACCACCACCACCACCACCACCACCACCACCACCACCACCACCACCACCACCACCATTGCACTGCCTCTCACTACACCCTCCTTTCTCTGACGTCTCCATTTCTGAGCCTTTAAAATGTTACTTAAGAATAGTCAGTGCTGTGAACAGTATTGGAAACGGGGCCCCTTTCCAGTAGAACTTTCTCGGTTGATGGACGTACGAATTGCAATTTGAACACAAATACGGTATTTCTGAAAATGTGCAGTCTGTTGTATAAAGTCACACCAGAAATTTAGTTTCATTCTCGGTGAACAGACCTCTCATATCCGCAACAAGACACTCACTGCTGCGTGTTTCGGCATTCTCCAATTACTGCTACTCATTTATGATCAAGTCATCACGCGTACATTTAAATCCCCTTAGACTTATTTGTCGCTTGTAAATACCTTACACAATGCGGGTATAATGAACGGCTTTAGGGGGTTCCATGAACATTTGGGGGGTGAATGAGTTTAGAAGGGGTGGAGTGAGTAAGGGTAAGTTGAAAGGGCATTCTTTTGTCATTCTGATTGGTATGAAAGAAGGAAAATTTTGTGAGGGGATGGACAGTGAGGTTACAGATAGTTTGAAATTAGGTTCATGGCCTCCCATCTGAAGATGTAGCAGATGGCGTTACGATCGGTCCTTACAGTCCCTCTGGACTTGAGCAGAGACTTGTAATATTCCCACGGGGGTTGGGGGGGTCTCCCTGCAGCCTCATGATGGCCACACACCCATGATTCCCTTCTCGGATAACAAATACTGAATGATGTGCTACAGGCTTACCCCGCGCTGCAAGCAAACGATGTGTACGGTGCTGCCATCTCCCTGAGGGCGGTCGCTTTGCTAAAACTACAGCCTCAATTTGTCCCAGCGTCCTACGGTCCAAGTCGTTCAAACCTTTGAAGGCTGCAAGGTTGAAAGTATTTTCTATCCAATGCTCCCCGATTTCCGAGAAAAAACATTATTTTGTTTGAAGTTGCACAGAATTCGCCTGCTTGTCCTTCTGATAAGATATCTGTTACGCTGAGGGTGACTATTAAAGCACTGGTGAAATTCTACTGACACGATAAAACCGAAGCACTGAAAGAGAAACTTGTCCTAGTGTCAAGAACTTAGGTTCTTCCCCCATCATTTTCATTCCACCAATGCTCCATATCTACGTTTGCCTTAAAACTACTTTTATCAGAAGGACAAGCGGGCGACGCCTTGGCACGTTCAAGCACACCATGCTGTCTCCGTTATCGGGAAAGTCTTTTCTTTTATTCTTTAATCTTATTTTCTTCTATTTACCTCGCTTTTTTCTCGTCTTCATGTTTCTTTTATGCTTTCGTGTTCCTCATCTACTCCTGTGCCCTTTTATTCCGGTTCCCCGCTATTCACTGCAATAAATTTTTGTGCGTGCCTGTCACTGCGCTTAGCACACTGAAGCTTGTCTTTTACTGTGTGACAAGTGTTCAGAATAAAGAAAGAACAAGCACTGTGCAGAAGCGCTGTCTTGTGTATTGTTCTCAGGAAACTCAAAATGACTCAGTTTCTGAAGTGCCGGTCCACACAAGACGTTTAGCGAAGCTGTATGTGAGATGTGCCGCACACCAATGCAGCTTCTGTCTTTTAATTCTTGAAAGCACACTGCAAATCATCCAAACAAGCCATCATACACACCAGGTACAGTGTCTGTGGCTCCGGTGCCACTAATCACATACTGTTGTCTATAAAGTATCCCCAGACGACAGGCTAACTATTAGTTTTGGCTTATTCAAAATTACAAGTTACAAAAATGCGCCTAATATCTGCGGACTTTTTGTCTGTCTTGTCTAATGTAATATTTCGAGAAAGAAGTATTACAGGCTTTTTGAATAGGTGCAATTTAAAATTTGACACAAAATTACTGCAGTATAGGGAAATGATACAAAACACATAAATACATTATGTGGTAAGAAAGTAGAGTTTAGAACATCAAACATTATTGTATGAGCTGTAAAGGTTAGAGGGTTGACACGAGTAACTGGTCTCATTTTTGACCAATTTGTGACTTTACTCCCTCTTGCACACAGTAGCAGTAACGTTACTTATCCAGTAACCTGGCTTGATAGACAGCGATAGACACATTTTATAGTAAGGCAACAAAAAGGACTCAAGGGTCCTATTTTCCTGACGCCCGGAGATAAGCAGGGCCAAAATCAGGCAGTATTCAGACCTCTGAACGTCTGAACACAGCCAGTGTTGCATCAAGTAGAAGTGGCAAACAAACGAATATCACTAGCTGTAACGGTGTTACAACACGAATAGGCATTTGGTAAAAATGTGTATTAGTTTGTTGGCAGCACTGATACAGCAATGCGAATATAATTTGCTTTTGAAACTTTTGGGGCTCCGTTAATTGTATTGAATATGCATCAGAATCAAAGAAGACGCTAATGGAATGTTCAGTCTTGTCTGTAGCAATCCAACAACACTACAGCGAATGGCTCAAAATGTAATGTAATGTGTGGGTTAATTGTATCAGAATCAAATAATTGCGGGTTGAAAGAGAGGGTAATGGAATTTTCATTCACGTATATTGGCAACATTAGTAGTAGAGAGAGTGGGTCTAAACATGATTTGCTTTTCAACCACTTAGTACGGATTATTTATGCACAGTCTGATTAGAATTGGAAAAATTGTTTAAAACGCTAAGTATAAAAATTGCATCCCAGTTCTGGCTAATTCCGTCACTGTTGTCATTGTATCCGAAGCCTTGGAGGTTTGAAAGAAATGCAGTTTATATACAATTGTTATTTCCAGGTTGCTATCCAAAAACACAAAGATTAGGGCATGCAGAGCTATAATTTTACCTGCTGTTTTGTATGGGTGTGAAACTTGGTCTCTCACACTGAGGGAGGAACAAAGACTGAGGGTGTTCGAGAATAGGGTGCTGAGGAGGATATTTGGGCCTAAGAGGGACGAGGCGACATGGGAGTGGAGAAGACTACATAACGAGGAACTTAATGACCTGTACTCATCACCAAATATTATTCGGGTAATCACATCGAGAAGAATAAGATGAGCGGGGCATGTAGCACGTATGGGGGAAAAGAGAGGTGCATACAGGATTTTGGTGGGGAGACCTCAGGGAAGGTGACCACTTGCGAGACCCAGGCATATATGGGAAGATCATATTAAAGTGGATCTTCAAGAAGTGGGATGGGGCATGGACTGGATTCAGCTGGCTCAGGATAGGGACAGGTGGCGGGCTCTTGTGAATGCGGTAATGAACCTCCGGGTTCCATAAAATAGGGGAAATGTGTTGACTAGCTGAGAAACTCTTAGCTTCTGAAGAAGGCCTCTGCTCCATGTAGTTAGTCAGTCAGTTAGTTAGTTAGTTAGTTAGTTAGTTAGTTAGTTAGTTAGTCAGTTAGTTAGTCAGTCAGTTAGTTAGTTATACAATTGTGATTCTTTCTATCTGCAACTTTCTTTCAAGACACTTCTGCTGGCATTAAAATCAGCAAGTTTCGCTCCAGATGTGCAAAAATTGACTGCAAAAGGGCCGTCTTTATTGTTGTCGTATTTTAATAAAAAGCGGGACCATTTAATGCATGTCCTTCCTTCGGCTGTTGCCCGCCCTCCATGCACACAGACGAACACGACGGAACTTAGGATGAGCGCTGTGCGTCTTTTCACTGCAACGAGGCCAGAACTGCGCAGGCGCCAACTTATGTCTCTGGTAGAAACCAATGACCTATCGACAAGCACGGAGACCATTCAAAGGATAACTTTGAAGTCAAAAGGAGGAAGGTGCGCGGTTCTTGGCACCAAACACATACTTTTAATTCTCGTCCGTTTGAAGAACTGATTCACCGGTATGTAGCGCGGGGGGGGGGGGGGGGTGGGAGTTCAGCCCACGTGGGGAGATGAGAAATGTACACTCTTATGTTAAACAGTGCGAATGATGGGACCAAGTGCGAGTGACAGTTTGCCATACGCACGACACTAATATTAACATGTAGTTTATTAATGAAATTGGAAGTCGACTGTTTAAAAAGTAAAGAATACTTAGTTAAAACGCATAAATATGTTTTTTCCTATTTTATGTAGTTTGAAACTTGGTCTGTCATGTTATGGTAACAACGCAGTATGAGGGTTTTCGAGAATAGGGTGCTGACACAGATATTTGGGCCTAACAGGCAGAAGCTAACAGGTGAGTGGAGAAAACTTCACATTGAAGAGCTTGAGTGTTGGAGATTCTCGCCAAATATTGGAGATTCTCGCCAAATATTATTCCAGTTATAGGTTAATATAAGGGAGAATTAGATGGGCCGGGAATGTGGCACGTATGGGGGGACAGGGGAAATGGATACAGGATTTTGGTGCCGGAATCTGAAGGAAAGATACCACTTAGAATATCTACGTATAATGAAAGGATAATATTAAAAAGTATATCAAAGGAATGGGATTGAAAAGCGTGGGCTGGATCAACATTTTTCTTAATAGAGACAGGTGGCGGGCTCTTGTGAAGACGGTAATGAAACGTCAGTAGGTTGCAGGGAATTCCTGAGTATCTGAGCAACTAACAGCTTCTCAAGAAGGACTCTGCTCTTTGGAGTTATTTACTTGATTAGGGGAGTTTACTGAGCGATTGAGCTACTATCAGCTTCTTTAAAATATCTCTGTCATGTATGCGTAGTGAAAGTTCTTGTTGATACACTGGAGGATTTAATGTAGAATGTCAATAGAACTTAAATTAAGCCGTACAAACTTATTCAATGCCGTTTCTTGGTATTTGCAAGGATACAGGGTCCCTTACTGAAAGAACCACCGTAATTTTTGTGTGTTCTATTCTCTGCCAATAAAAACTGTGTTATTTTTAAAAACGAGAATAAAATTTTGTTTTACTTCTCATTTTGTTCAAGAAACGGTCTTAACTCGGCTAACGTACAGTTCTGAGCAAACAGAATAAAAGTACACAAGATAATGTAAAGAGCAGACGGAAGCAGTGAATGTGGGCTGCTTTAACAGACACGTTCTTCGCCTGTTGTATGCAACCTGTAATAATTCCCATGGCGTCATAAGAAGAAGAAAGTTGCCCTAATATTCTGCAGGTGCAACAAAGGAGACAGCCTTCTGTTGTTAATTACAGACAGTATCTTGTTACTTAAAGGGTTTGGACCCAGAAGTTTGTTAGCTTTCGAGTTTAGTTCATTTACGTGACTTTGATACTCCTGTGTCTCCTACCCAGAACATCGGACATTTATAAGACGTCACTATACTTCTGCGTGTCAAGGTGCAGGCTCTTTCATCCTGCTCTTTTCGGTCCGGAGCCGGCTGTTGGAAAACCCAGGTGTTGAGCAAAAGAAGCAGTTAAGAACTGGACTGAGTGTCAAAGTTATATTGCCTGGAAAGGTTTACCAGGTCATAGATATGGCAAACATTGTGTTGGTAGACCATGTAAGAGAAGTGCTGAAGACCTGCTTAAATTAAGTAGGCGTCAACTAAAAATGGCAGTTGCGGTCCTCACGGACACGCTTCTGTGAGGAATCACCTGGATATTATCGGCCTTTTTTATGGGGATCCAACCTGCAGGTTCTGCAGGATGGAGACTGCAACAGTGCAGCACATTATTTGCTGCCGCGAGGTGTTGGCCCGGCAGCGCTATAATGTCTTTGGGAAGCTGTCTGCTGAACCGAAAGTTATAAGCACGGGTTTAGTAAGGGACCTTTGCGTCTATATAAGAGACACAGGGTTATTGAATCTGTGTTGAATGGAGTGTTTAGGGCTGCACAGTAAGGCTAAGGCTACGGTGCATCCGGGGCGTAAGCTGACGGGGCCTAAAGGAGAAGAAGAATAAGAAGATGTTGCTTTTTAAAGCTTAATGTTTATTATATTTCCCACCTGTTTTAGAAGTACATAATTCTGTGTTTTGCCCACACGGTGTGTTTATGTGTGGCGTATTCTCCTCACAATAAACGGCGATTACTTTCCTAAAAACATGATTTTGCTGTGTGTTTCAGTCATACAAAAAGACCGCTGAGTTAGAAAACTGACAAACCCTTCGCTGCAGTTTATTCAGCAAGACTGTACTGGCAGTGTACAATGTAATATGAATGTGAATATAAATTAGCCGAATGCTGTTTGTAATGGACGGGCCGTGTGTTCACTGTGAAGAATAGAGTGCAAGTTGAAATAATATTTGGATATACGTCACGCTTCGTATTGTTAAATATCACCTTACATGCACGAAAGCAGTTCTGTCTGCGTTACGTCACGGCCGCCCGTCCGCCTGCTTTGTAGGCAACCCTTCCTGCTCAAGTGATGGGCTCCGTGAAAGAGGGTTCGTCTTGAGAAGCTTATAGTCGCTAAGCTATCGACACCCCCCCCCCCCTTTTGCGGAACCTAGGGGGCCATCACCGTGTTTACAAGAGCCTATCCTGAACTAAATTACACAATCCAATGTCTTTCCGTCTCGTCTGTTTGCCGCCTTCTTTAATCATGTTTTTGTGTGCCCCAGGTCTTCCGACTGTTTAGTTTCTGCAGGATGTCGGACCAAACTTTTGTGTGTAAATCTCATCGATGTCATCCATGCTACCTGCTTAGCCCATCACATAATGTTCTGCAGATCATCCCACTGCTAAACGCAGTACCTTCCTCTGGCGCTTCTTGCATCTTGCTTCACTTCCTGTCACTTCCTATCACTTCCTGTCACTTGTCTTCAGCAGTCTGTTCACAGACAAATGCAATATGAGTTATTCTGTTAAAGGGGCGTCCAAAATAATCAATTTATCTCATTCTCGTGTCTTATCTAATTCGATTCTCTGAGTCACTGGCAAAAATTTGTAATCAGTTTTTATTAATGACAAGACCTGTGTTTACCGACAAATACATTTTACTGGAACTAATCAAAATTGCAGCTGCACAATATTGTATGTACCTGAGGGGTGTAACGCGCTCGACTTGTGAGGTGTGAGTGGATGCTCTGAGTAATCAGCTGACGACACGACAGTTACACCAGATGGTGGAAGCGCGACAGATGCAGTTACGGCTGGTGAGACGCAGAACCCAGATACTGCTCAATCGGACTGTTGTTGTTGTTGTTGTTGTTGTTGGTGGTGGTGGTGGTGGTGGTGGTGGTGGTGGTGGTGGTGGTGCTGTAGGTTCTTTTAAATGTCAGATGATCGGTTATTTAAGGAAAATGCATAAAAAGTTATTGAATAAACAAAGTTGAATACGATTACAAAAACACTAATCACCAACAAATGCACAAAGAGAGTTTTATCATCAATCATAACACACTCCTACATGTTTCGACCCTGCTGGGTCATCTTCAGGGAAAACTTTTTGTTATCGTTACACTAAGATTGCACTTCACAGTTGAGTGAGAATGTGCTATTGACTGTGTACTGCGTTGCTTTTTTAGGCGTGAACTCTCTGCAGAGAGTACACAGTCAACAGCACATTCTCACTCAACTGTAAAGTGCAACCCCAGTGTAACGGCAAGGAAAAGTTCCCCTGAAGATGACCCAGCAGGGTCGAAACATGTAGGAGTGTGTTACGATTGATGACAAAACTCTCTTTGTGCATTTGTTGGTGATTAGTGTTGTGCACGGACATGGAACACATTAAATTTTTGAATACGATTGTTTGTTCTATGACACGTTTTCACCCACTATCAGTTATTAATATCGACATACAAAGCATCGATATGGAGAGGCAATCCCGCAAGTTGTCTTATTAATGTCAGAAGTCTGTTTATTTGTCGCGTTATGAGGTTTGCACTCACGACACACGTTATCCAGCAAAGGTTTGTCGGATATCAAATATTTGCGAAAAACTTTTATTGAAATAAATATTAAGCAACAAAATTTAGGTGAAGTTTTCCTGTCATGAAATGTTTTCTGACGTCAAGAATGAGGATTTTAGCTACGTGTACATGATAATGGGAATTTAACAATCAACACTGCAATGGATTTATTGGTCATCGTAAATGAAGAAACAGCTATAGAAAGGCAAAGTGCGTGGATATTATGCTACTCTCTCATGTGGCAGGGGCGCCGCCCCCCCCCGCGTGGAATTTGTAACTTTTGCTATAAAGAAAACAATCCCGTTAATGTTTTATAAGGCAAAATTTGCTGTTTGTTCTGAGATCCGTACAATACACATAAACGCAATATGGGCACCACGTAGAATTTTTGAATGTTAAACCTGGTGGTATGTAAAGTTACCGCTAGGCTTTAAAGGTTAAAGACGAAGCGTATCTGTTTTATATAAGGACTCAGTGCGTACCGCGCTGTAAACACTCTCCACTTCGGTTATAAAACCAATCTCTTAATGTTTTATAAGGCAAAAGTTGCTGTTTGTTCTGAGATCCGTACAAAACACATAAACGCAATGTGGGCACCACGTAGAATTTTTTAATGTTAAACCTGGCGGTACGTAAAGTTACCGCTAGGCTTTAGAAGGTTAAAGACTAAGATTAAGTTTTCGCGCGTGTAAGAGACATGGCGGCGATATCACAAATTTGTACAAGCGGTGATAACAACAAATATTACTTTAGAATTAGCAGCATAATATTTCTTTTGATGTGGTTTCCTTTGACGAATGAAATATTTCCCCTCCATCAAGCACCATATATTGACATATTGCACACACTGTCACAACTGGAGGAACTATACAGCGTTGCTAAAAATTTGTGCAGAGCCACATTTTCCCTTTCTAGCCACTCGAGAACAAACTCTACAGGGTGTTTAGAAATTCATTTCAATTTCATGCAACTTTTAAGATTTTGTCTTCTGGATTTTAACACCTCCAAATTTGAGTCCATTTTCGCCATAATAAACATTATACTAGGGGTGTCCATCTAGAGCAACTTCAAAAGCCGAAAAATAGGGAGCAGCTTAGGCAAGAGCCATAAGTAACCAAATAAACAACTAAGTACCGAAGTAACTAACTAACTGACTGACTGACTGACTGACTAACTACATAGATCAGAGTCCTTTCTGATAAGTTGACAGGCCCTCAACTAATCAAGAAATTCCCCGCGTTATATGAAACCCGCAGGTTCATCGCCGCATTAACAACAGCCCGCTATGTCCGAAGCCCTGTGAAATCTTTCCTTATATGGCATGTTTTTATGGTGAGGAGTTGTTAGCGCCTCGCATAACCCCCAACCTGGACACCCACCCCTTGTCTGTTGTCCGCGACTTCTTATTCCATATCTTCGCAGCTACTGTCCATATCTTCAGGCCCTTCTGCCATCCACAACCTGACCATGCACCGTGCTGTGGTGACAGGGACCCACTTATCACGGAGGCAAGATCCATACCTTCATAAAATAAAATATTTTTCCTTATTTGATGCCTTCTTTCTTCTCTTCATCCAATTACAATAGGTCAGTCTCCGTCATGAGTCTCCTTTCTTTATAAGGTCTTTTAAGACACCGTTTACGTTCAGCCTTGTGTGTATGCAAACTACCTGAATGTTAGTACTTACAGGCAAGTTGCCCGAGACACAGCAGTGACGTGCGCGAAACGCGCTGTTTTCACCCCTGACTTATAAAAGTTTACCTTCTGAAATTATACCCCAGACCCGTGATAAATAATTTCTTACATACTGCATAGAGAACGGTATTTTGTGCAGAATGTATCGTATTCGCACGTTCGACAAACAATTTTTGCCATTTTCAAAGCTATGTACCTCAAAGTCGACGCAGATGACAATAAAACCTGAAGTTAAAGACAGAATTAACCTTCTTTTGGAACGCCTTGTTGCATGTCGCTAATATAAATGAATTATCCATTATTTGAACCATTACTTTGATTAGGCAAAGACTGTTAATTTTTTTACCCGCAATATCTGTACAGTCAAAACCCCTTGTGTGATGTGTAATAACGTATTGAATATTTTATTAAAGAGAAGCAGAGAGCGAGAGAGACTGGAGAGGCTACAAGAGTAGGAGATACGGCAGACAATCTCTCCCCTCTCTCTCATTACATATGATTCGCCTGACGATAGCATATACACACTGCTACCGCATACATCAAATGTGCAAACAAATGCATTATGTCTACAGCGTGCCCCTAGAATTACACCAATTCCACAACTCTCGTTTCAGCCGTAGGGGTTTCATACGTACGGAGAGGCACACAAGCCCGTTAAGTCTGGGCCCAGACAAGACAAACACGTCATGTCACTCTGTGGACGGACACACGCTACGAGAACTCTACTGCTGCGAGCTCGTGCTTGTTTTTACAAGAAAGTTTTTCTTTATTCTCTCAATTTCAAACAGCACCCAGTCGGGGTCAGATCAGATATAGTGGCTATTTGCAAACTTTCTGCGGTTCTCTTGATACATTTAGCGTCTTCTAGTGTGTGTTAACCCTTTAAAGACGAAGCTTATCTGTTTTATATAAGGACTCAGTGCGTACCGCGCTGTAAACAGTCTCCACTTCGGTTATAAAAACCAATCTCTTAATGTTTTATAAGGCAAAAGTTGCTGTTTGTTCTGAGATCCGTACAAAACACATAAACGCAATGTGGACACCACGTAGAATTTTTTAATGTTAAACCTGGTGGTACGTAAAGTTACCGCTAGGCTTTAAAAGGTTAAAGGCGAGGCTGTACGTTCCCGGAAAGATTTTCTTCACATATTCCTGTGTATTTGCAGCTAAGTGAGTGACGTCACCTTCAAAATAGTCCCTCTGGATAAACTGTGTGATAGGAAGGACAATAAAATCATTCCGGGAAATTTATAGCTAGATCTAAAAAGAGGGGGTAACAGAGACGGGCAAAAGATTTTGTAACATTTATTCCAGTCTCTTACCAATAGGTACGGTGGTCTCGGTTGTTATAACCTTGCGCACATCTTGGAGTACAATTTTTGCATACTATTAGAAACCCCACTTTAAAATATTTTATTTTTACGTAATTCATATACTAGAAGACTGAAGTGTGTTTTAGGTTAGTGTTTTTCTTTGGGCGTTTAGTTTACAGTGTTCCAAATGATATTATTGTCTTCATATTGATGATCCCTTTACCCTGAAAATGAAGACAGTAATATCCTTCGAAACGTCGGAAATTGTTCACCCTTAGACGCAGCGGCACAACACACAATACTTTACTATCCAGCAACACTGATCCAAGAAACTTAATCACACTTTCATTTAACCCTTTAAAGACGAAGCGTATCTGTTTTATATAAGGACTCAGTGCGTACCGCGCTGTAAACACTCTCCACTTCGGTTATAAGAACCAATCTCTTAAAGTTTTATAAGGCAAAAGTTGCTGTTTGTTCTGAAATCCGTACAAAACACATAAACGCAATGTGGGCACCACGTAGAATTTTTTAATGTTAAACCTGGTCGTATGTAAAGTTACCGCTAGACTTTAAAGGGTTTAAGTATTTGCATAGCAGTGTCCTTACACTTTTTAAGCAAAATTACTATCTATAGATAATTATTAGCGACACGCAGTGGACCGAACAAAGTTCGTTTAACGTTTTTTGTGTCTTACCTGATGAAGTAAACAGAGCCAGCGTCTGAAACGTCATGTGTTTTAAAGAATACTACACGAACAAGAACGTCAACGTGGGTGACATCTCGGTAATTCTCCATCGAGAGAAATATTTTAGAGTCGGCTTTATTTAGACCCTCGAAGTACTGTGGGAGTTCAACTCATATTTACTTCCCCGTTCGTTACTTTATGTTGTTACAGAAGAAGGCGCCATTCTCTGCGTCTCCTCGAAATAACAGACGAATTTATCATGCCGTACATTCTATAATTTTCAATTTAATAAACTTTAAATGAGATGATAAAATTGCAATTTCGTAAGGCACCTTTAATAAAGTTAACACAATTTGTTGCAGCGTATTAATGTCACCTGATATTGTGTCTTTAGATTTACAGCGTAAACTCAATTATAAGTACACAGCGCATCGTTACTGTTGGCGCTTACTGCTCTGTTTCGCTGTTGTAAGTCATTTGTTAATCAATATAGAAGTAAATTACGTACAAGTTGAGCCCATTGGCCTATTATAGAGTGCAGATGTGAGATTAACACAAACGGGGCCGTACGATGGCTCAGCGGGTTTGTCAGAGGCCTCCCACCGCGGACGGCTGTTTTCGATTCTAAATCAGCCTATGTGAGATTTCGAAAGGGCAAAACGGCACTATGATAAGTTTTATTTTCCTAGTACCTCGGTGGTCCCCCGTCAGTGCCATTCCACCAGTGCTTCATGCCAAATCATATATTTATCTACACCGACGCTATGTATTCTTAGTATGTGACAGCATTATTAAATAAAACACTTTGGCCTTTTAAAGCCTAGCGGTAACTTTACATACTACCAGGCTTAACTTTAGTCAATTCTCCATGGTGCTCACATTACGTTTATGTGTTTTGTATTTATCTGCGAACAGTCTGAAACTTTTACTTTACTCGTCATCAAATTATTGGTTTCTTTAAACTGAGGTGGAGAGTGTTTACTGCGCGGTACGCCCTGAGTATATTAGGCAGAATGCGTTTCGTCCTTAAAGGGTTAAAATGTGAAGTAAAAAGTGCTTTATATCGAATTCACAACAAAAATTGTGCAAAAATTTGCTAACGTGAAGTACCTGTATACGAAGGGTCACGTTCTCTGGGATGTGACAGTGTTTCTTTGGGAAAATAGTAAACGACGTTTCGAAAGACCCATTACCTTCATCTTTAGAGCACCATGATCTTTCGAAACGTCGAGAAATATTCGTGCACGCAAAGGCACGGTGTCACATCCCAGGAGAGTTGAATCTCCAACAGCGCCACTGTGAGAACCTCAAATCTCCAGTTAGTTACTTATCTGTCCGTCTGTCTGTACGTAAAATGTTGACCTCCAGTCACTGTGTCTGCAGCAGGTTTGGTAATGCTGGTCGGCGTAGTCCAAACTTTGCTTAAAATGTGATGCAAGTAGCGCACACCGGACTTGCGCAGTGACTCCCGCGTTGAGGCAGGTTACAAGCCTGACGCTTTAAACGTGTTTTCTAAAGGACCTGCTCATACAGCCAGACGGACAGTGTACTTGTAGCGTAATGTTGACGCGCGTTCGCATAACCATTGTGACCGTGGAAAAGAAATGCCTATTACAAGTTCTGAGTGTGTGCCTGTAGCCTTAGTTATCCAACACGCAAAGCGCATGCGCCGTATTATATTGTCGTCTGTGGCCTGTCTGTCTGTACCGTATTTTTCTACATTATATCTCACAAACGGCACGATTTTCGGAAAAAGTTATTGAACATAAAATGCGTGTTTTGATTTTCTCTACAACTTTTCTGCTGTTTGTCCCTTGTATTTGAGATTTTGGGTCTTTACTCTGAAGTACGAACTGCACTGTTAGGCTTTGCTTAAGAATTAAAAAGTCACATACGCTTACCATGTCCTTCCATCTATGTGTCCTTCCGTCTGTTACCTAATATCGGCTACTAAATCCTCTTCTCTGATTTTCATGAAACTCGAGTTGCATGCAACTTGTTTTCGAGCTGCAATAGTCGGCTCACTGACAGTCATGTCTTACTTGTAAAAGCTTACATGTATTTACACCTCCAGTGTGCCCGTTTCTTGTCAGATTTCGGCCAAATTTGGTACAGAAGGTCTCTACATAATGTCATTCAGCAGTTGAGGTTTTGACGCAAATCACCGCGGTGAAAGCCATATTTCGCTATGGGTCATGCATGAAATTCTTTGAGATCTGCCCTCTTCTGGGGTATAATGCCGCGTAACACCCCAGGAGAGCGCAGATCTCATCAGCATCGCGGCGGAAGCCTGAAATCACGAAATTCTTTGCTTATTTTCGACATATGTTTTTCAATTGGGGTCAAATTTTTTGTGACATTTCCTACATAATGCTATTAAGTATCTGTGCGTTGCGTAAAAGTTCTTGTGGACGTAAATAACATTACGTTCAAGTGTGTACCGTAGAACTTGATGACATTTTCAAACGCCGTTTTTACTGTCTCCTACGACGTGGAATAAACCATCTGCAGTGTTCTTGTGTATCTGTTACATTAAAATCCCGTGCATGAGTCCCTGGCAGCAACTGAATTCGCTCAACGTCTGTGACCCACGTCGCGAGATACATTAAGGTTAATGGTCCCTCAGTGACTCGGCTAAGCGTCTACCTGCTCCAGCGACAATACCTGTTTCCCACCCGTACAGTATTTTGACACGCCGTGAACCACCGTCTGTTTACAGTCTCACATTGCATTCGTAAGCGGTGTTTAACGTAGCTACGACAGTCACTCATTTAACGCACCCGAATTTCGATACTTAAGGGAAAGTTTCGATGAATTACCCCTTTAAATACGAAGCGTATCTGTTTTATATAAGGACTCAGTGCGTACCGCGCTGTAAACACTCTCCACTTCGGTTATAAAAACCAGTCTCTTAATGTTTTATAAGGCAAAAGTTGTTGTTTGTTCTGAGATCCGTACAAAACACATAAACGCAATGTGGGCACCATGTAGAATTTTTTAATGTTAAACCTGGCGGTACGTAAAGTTACCGCTAGGCTTTAAAAGGTTAAAGACGAAGCGTATCTGTTTTATATAAGGACTCAGTGCGTACCGCGCTGTAAACACTCTCCACTTCGGTTATAAAAACCAATCTCTTAATGTTTCATAAGGCAAAAGTTGCTGTTTGTTCTGAGGTCCGTACAAAACACATAAACGCAATGTGGGCACCACGTAGGATTTTTTAATGTTAAACCTGGTGGTACGTAAAGTTACCGCTAGGCTTTAAAAGGTTAAAGACGAAGCTTATCTGTTTTATATAAGGACTCAGTGCGTACCGCGCTGTAAACACTCTCCACTTCGGTTATAAAAACTAATCTCTTAATGTTTCATAAGGCAAAAGTTGCTGTTTGTTCTGAGATCCGTACAAAACACATAAACGCAATGTGGGCACCACGTAGAATTTTTTAATGTTACACCTGGCGGTACGTAAAGTTACCGCTAGGCTTTAAAAGGTTAAATACAGCTGGAGGTTCCGCACTTTCAGTCCACCAGCAAATCGTGACATGTGCGAGCGAAATGTTCCTGTGTGTGTTTGAGGGGTGTCAGTAAGTTAACGAACTGACTTCTTAGAGCTGATTTTTTTTTAGAAGCTGATATTTCCTGAGCTGTAAAAAAAGATTCTCCTGTCTTCACGTAGTTCGAAGGTTGATTACCGTGTTCACAAAAAACCGACACAAGACCCTGTCGTCAGCTTGTTGAATCTAGTCCATAATAATTTCATACGTTATTTGGGATCCATTTTAATATTATCTTCTCGTCTGGTGTTATGTATACCAAGTATATTTTTCCCAAAAGGCTGACACAGGACCCAGTCTTCATCTTATGGAATCCAATGCACAGTAATCTTATAAGTTATTTAGTACTTATTTTAATATTATCCTGTCATAGGCTGCTAGATATATGAAGAAATTTTTTTATACCGGTCATTTAAAACTAACCTTAAAATGTCATTACCGAGCTGTCTACTAACTTGGCTTCTCCATAAATGGCCGTCATTAAGCCTAATTACAGAAACAGTAGTCAAATTTGTCTCTCTAATTAAGCAAAACTGGCGATTCCCCAACGTACTGAGTTCTTAAGCTGATGTAATGCAGTGTGCATATTACGGCGCCTTACATTTGCATATCCACGTGCATAATTTAAGTAGCTGCAAGTCAAAACATACGCAAATGCTGTTACAAACTCATGGCGCTCTGTGGCTTCAGGGAGACAGTGGGAACACTTGACGAGCAACAGCAGAGCAGAGCAGGCAGAGGGCGTCGGCTGATATCAGCGGAACGAACACAACAACAAGCACGCAAGTGTAATTTGTGTCCTTGTGTTTACACCTTGTCATCCGGCTCACCACACGTCTTGTCCTTCTGTCCGTGCTTAAATTTACACTACTCTTATGGCGGTAATGTAACTTACCGTGTATTGAGCTGTAGCTGGATATGACGCCGTGCAGTTTGGTAGATAACATTGTTACGGAGGGACTTGTTGCCTCCATTTTCAGGGTAAAATAAAATAGAATACAATATTGGCACAACTTTTGAGTAAATGACATAGTGTGCAATATATGTATATGTATATATATATATATATATATATACATACTGTAGCGTGTCTGATTTTGTTTACCATTACTGGCAGAATAAAATAAGTTATGGGACGAAACCTTTCGGTGCCGCAGTACGTAGGCCTGTTGCAGGCCCTTTGTGTCCCTTAACCAAAGTCCAAGTCACGAGAGTCCTGTCCCTGTAGTAAAGTTCCACATCGCCTCGAGACGTGGACCGCTAACGTCCTCAGGTTCGAAAAAGGAGCAACCCACATGAGTGTGTCTAAGTCTCACCGAAACTTCACACTCACAAAAAAAAATGAGCTGATCTCTCCTCCGCTGCACCGCACCTCCTACACAAGGGGCACTCTGTCAGTTCCATTACGTGGAGGTGTTTTCTCAGGGTGCTATATCCCGTAACTACCCTGGACTGCGTCGTATTAACCTTTTAAAGCCTAGCGGTAACTTTACGTACTACCAGGTTTAACATCAGAAAATTCTACGTGGTGCCCACATTGCGTTTATGTGTTTTGTACGGATCTCAGAACAAACAGCAACTTTTGCCTTATAAAACACTAAGAGACTGGTTTTTATAACCGAAGTGGAGAGTGTTTACAGCGCGGTACGGACTGAGTCCTTATATAAAACAGATACGCTTCGTCTTTAAAGGGTTAAAGAACATCTTCAGAGTAGAAGTTGGTGTAAATATGAGAAGCTACGCTACGTCACATTCCGTCATCTTACGTAACATTCATACCGCTGTGGTAACCTGATACCGCACATAAGACTCTGTTGTCTTATTTTCCTTGCTGATATTCAGACCACGAAGACAGCTTCTGTGTCTGTGCGAATTTGTCCATAAATGCCGTTACGAATATCGCTGTAGTTTCGGACGAACCGTTTCACACTAATTAACTTGTTAAATCCAAATGATTTGCGTATGTGATGCCGGATTTAACAAAAGGCCTCTGCATTTTACCCAGAGAATGCTTAGTCTGACAGATCGCAGTGGCCGCGCGGTCTAAAGCGTAGATCTGCGGCCGAGCGCTTACTGGGATCGTGGGTTCGAATCCCACGGGGGGCATGGATTTTTTCTCTCTTGTACAGTGTTTGTGTTGTCAGGTAGAGGTCTCTGCGACGGGTCGATCCCTCGTCCAGAGGAGTCCTACCGACTGTGGTGTGAACCTGAGTGTGATCAAGTGCAAATAAACAACCTCGACACCTGCTGTGAACAGGTAGAAGAGGGAAGGCTACAAATATTTAGTCTGAGCGTGTTTTAGAAGAGGAAGCGGACGAAAATATTTAGAGCTAAGAGAGAGGAGGTAATAGGGGTGAAGGAGAAAATTACTGAACGAGGAGCTGCATGATTTACATGCGCTCTTCGTCAGTGTTCCTAATTGTGACTATACAGTAAATGACGCTGAATTGGGCGGGACAGATATCACACACTGGTAATATGATAAATACGTACTGAATCTTAATCAGAAAATCTGCAACAATAGCCCACAGAAAAGTAAAACGGCACTGACAAGAGGATAATATTAAAGAGAAGTAAAATAAATAGTCTGAAAGCTTACGGACTGTTTTCACATGGCTCAGGGTAATCACTAGTTCAGGCTTTTGTGAATGCGGTAATGACCTTTCATTTTCCATACAGAAACTTACATTTCTTAACAAACTGAACCACTGTTGGATTTTCAAGAAAGACTGGAGTTTGTGAGTTGGTTTAGTTAGCTGCTTCGTTTCACAATTTTAATATAATAACATGTAATATTTTGGATTACTTTTCGTACACTCATTTGTATCCGTTAAGTTACAAATACAGTAGTGACCAGCTTACTTGCGAGTTGGTGGCGCAAGGATTGTAAGACAAGCGAGGAAGCGGGGAAGCATTGAACACGCACTGCCGATCGTTCTGTATATGCTTCAGCGAAGTCTATAGTGACGGCAGCTCTGAATCTACTTCCAACAGTGAAAGTTTTGAAGCGAGTATATTAAAACGGTGCGTGGCCTTTCCGAGTTGCGCTTAGCAGTGGCCACGCCGTGCCGACAGCAGCTCGGTGGAGTGTTAAGGCGCTCAGATAGCAACTTGTCTGGTCGTTGTTCTACATACATTCAACTCTGAACACAGGGCAGTGATGCCTGGTATTGCTACATCGTCACACAAGCGGCGGATATTTTGATTTTTTTATTTCGAGTTTCAAGCAGGGGCACACCCACATGGGTGGCTGCCTCTCTGCAGCCCCCCAAACCCCCTAAAAGGTAAATTAAAAAAATATTTTGTAGATATTATGATATCAGAAGTTTTACGTGATTTCCCCTTCAGCCGAAATCAGCCACGGAAATCGGCTGATGACTAGTACATTAGAATTTCAAAAGAATAGATAAATTAAAAAAAAACAAGAAGACAGGACACTGTGATTGTCACGGAACATGTAGTTATATTCGTATGTATATAAATGCAGTTGCAAACAGCGTTATGTTGTGCTTACAGCATGGTTTTATAACATAATTTTTAAAATCAAACATAAATTATATATAGCTTCAGGGTCAGCCTCCCCTCCCCAATAAAAATTCTGGGTGAGCACCTGGTTACAGTTATTAATTAATAAAATGGCAGTATAAGTTGTGGCCTCTTCAATTATGTTTTTAAAATCGTAGGCAGGTACCGCCTTAAAACGGAAGGTTTTGTACAGTTGGTGATTCAAGGCACTTTGTACAATATAAACAGCTAGACTGATCATAGTGTCTAAGGTATGCACGCCACTGGACACTGTATCCTGATACACTGCAACCCACGTTACTGTCTTCCTGCAGCACTAATTCCCCTGCGTATCCTACTTCCAGCCAGACATCAGCAGCCAACAGTAGACATGGCTGTCTGGAGAACCTTACGGTACAGTAGCGCTCTGTGGAGACACCCTCAATTCCACGGAGCCCCGTGTTCTTGGAGTACAAACCTCTCTTGCAAGTTATAACTGTCTACACCCTTTGTTATATTTGCGTCACAGTATTTGTTTTGAAGCTCACGTTCGTTTCTGTAGGGCACAGTGGTGTGCAAAGCCCGTAGCTCTCCACAGAAAATCGCAAATACCGCATTGCTTCCAATTTAAGACGTGCACCTTTTTCATATTCTTCCGAAGTGAAAACTGGAGGCGCATTAAATTCAAGGTATTATTTTTCATGCTTCGTGAGTCCCGAAGACATAATTTTTCTAGAAAAACAAGTTGTCTCACTCAAAGACTCTGAAGTGTATTTGCTTGGAAAAATGTTTTTCTTTAAACTCCCTTTTTAAAATCGAAGTGTGTCTTAAATTAGTGGGGTTCTTAAATTCGAAGCTATGCGGTATGTACACGTATTTCTACAGTTCGTTATGTTCAGGGTAGTTTAATGATATCACTTGCAGGTGTCCAGTCACGCGCCAATACAAGCATGCAGGCCACTTATAATGCACATTGGTTGTTGCTTGAGATGTACACCCCTTTAAAGCGAGGTGGTTTTTCTGCGTAACTCCAGACTTAAAAGAGAGTAACTTGCATTTTACTCACAGTTCTTTTTACGACGTTTGGGTTCCTGACGACATGTGATACTGTGGCGCTGGCCATGAAATTCCGGACGTTTCTGTACATCGCGGCGTCTTTTTCATCAGACGCAAGCGTCTTCCTGTATTCCCTGTCCTTCAAGAAGAAGCCGTAATATCCCACACGGCCCGACTCCTCAATTCTTACTTTTGTATGATTTTTACAACTACTTCGCAACTTCTGTTTCAAAATGCCCCTAAGTTCTATTTCAGAGAATGTAGTCCCTTTAGTCTGAACATAAAGAATGCGTGGAGCTATGCCTTCATGCCCCCATATTTTGTCATGACATGTTCCCTGATAAACACAGAAATGTCTTGCTTTATATTTACAAAGGGCCCCTAACTTTACGGGAAAAACACTTTTTAGTTCTCTGAAGACTGGCGTTTGTCTAAATTGTATGTAAATTTCAGTTTCTTTCTCACGGCATATACAGTCCGTCTTGTTCCAAAAAGCCGGTCGGTTAATAATTTAGAGGTTAATACAGACGCCATTTATTGTAAGAATCACACAACACACGTAAATGCATTATATGGGAAACACACAGAGCTTGTTAGTGTTAAACGACGCGGTACACATAATTACCACCGTGCTTTTGATCTTTAAATTGTCACACAGGCGGCAGAATTTAAAAGATACTTTCTAATTAACTGGTTACTCTAAAAGTATTTCATCTACAAAGATATCCAGGGCCACAAAATCAATTGAATCTGTTTGGATCTACACAGTTAATTGTACATAAAGTAAATTAATTAATTAATTATCCTACGTTTCAGATTTATAAAGCTCGAGAAGTCACGGCAGTTGTCATTATTTTCGTTGGCTGCTCCAAAATAATATCTGATCAGTTGCTATAAGGGCAGGTGGTTGCATGCTGATGTAGTCTGCTTTACTTTATTGCCTCTATACCTCTCACGAAATGAAAGCTGTTCACTGAGGTGGGTTGCTAAAATGAGTTGAAGAGGAAAGAGATGGTTGCCTGAACAGGAGGGAGCTTTTTAATTAATTTTAATTAGTGCGTAACTCACCCTAAAGCCAATGACGTCACTCCACCTTCACACTGCTTCGTTATTTCATGTGAATCTGAGAGATAAGATCCATAAAAGTTGCTCTACTGAATGATTGCTTCCACACGCCCTACCCTACATGTATTCTTCTCTAATTCTCCTTTCCTTTTTGTATCTCCCATTACTATTGGAAGTTTGCTAGTGGTTTTATGAAAGACAGCACTCCTCTGTAACAACTTGGTCTGATGACGCTGCTGTATGATTTACTTTGGACAGTGTATATCGTTTGCTTTCCAAGCGCAAAGTTTCGGAGAGTGTATCTGTTTTCATCATAACGTTTGAAGTTTTATAGAGTCCGGCTGCAATCTTATGGCACCTGTCAGGGGAGGCAGCTTGCATACAGCTTGGAGTAAGAAAGGAGTGGGGTTTACAATGCGGGCGCTTAGAAAGAATATGACAATAGAATGTCACCTGTTTTTTAAAGACAAACACGTGTTTGTGTTAATAACTCAGGGCCTTTCCCTTCTTTCGGAGGCCATTGAAATCAGAATTGTTCTGCATTAGGCACGGATAATTTTGTGGCTTCTTCTCTTGGACGGTGCCATAGTAGCCTCTACAGCCAGTGTTTGATGAGAGCAACGTTCTTTTTCTGTCAGTGGCGGACACAGCACAAAGATCCCTCCTCTGTAACTTTGTCACAACCGGCCCGACACTCAAAGTATTACCTGCCGACGAATCCAAGCATAGCGACTGCACTGCTGTGAGTTGGAGATCGGACAGTGCTCGGTGGCAGCAGAAGACAGAACGTTTGGCAGATTCCTATCCATTGGATCACAACGTTCCGACGTACTGGCTGTGTGAAAACGCCGTTATTAAAGTATGACCTGACGCACAATGGGAAGGCGTCTGCGAGATTTCAGACTTCAGCCGCGATGTGGATAAGATCATCTTGGACTTCTTGACCCTTGAAGATGGGTCAGATTGGTTGTACCGAAACGTCGGTACGAAACTACCGTTCAGCGCTGCGTAATATCCCAGAAGAGAGGGACGGTGTTTATTTTTCTTACAATGGAGACCATTGTTGGGCTGATGTGAGACGGTAGTGAACGTTCCGGGATATAAATGATGGAGAATTTCTGAAGTAACTTAGCGACTGTCAGCTTCTCTATAATTGTGTTATTGTTTACAGACCAGTGAGCGTGCCTTCTCTGATCACGAGCCATGAACTGAGGTAGGCTTGGGCTACGAGCAAACTTAAACTGCATATAGTAAGGATAATCTGTGGTAGATACGTGTTTAGTCCGTACCGCGCAGTGAACACGCTGTCCCGGTTATAAAAACCAGTCAGTTAATGCTGTATAGGGAAATAATCGCTGTTTGTTCTGAGATCCACACAAAACACATAAATACACTGTGTGGGCAGAACGTAGGATTGTTGAATGTTAAACCTGGCGGTGCGTAAAGTAACCACTGGGCTTAAAGGGTTATACTTCAAATCGTGACGTCATGTCGGGTGGGATTAGGCTTCACGGCACTGCACAAGTAAGAACAGTTTTGCCACTATGCATTCATATTAGCCGTAATGGAGGAATAATTCTGGAAGTTGTATGAGAGAGGCCGCAACACAGGACCTGCCATCGTCATCAAAGGAAGGTAATGCTGCTGCAAGGAAAGGGGTGGGGAGGTGTCGAAAATGGAGACCATCTATCCTGAAAGTCAATACAGTATAATGGGTGCCATGAGATGTTACAGTAACATATCATGTTCGCTCCTTATCAGCGTAGTAAGGAAGGCAATGCTTTGTTAATGGATTCGAAAACACTTCGTTTTCATCAAGTCAGATGATTATAAAAGAATGATGTTAACTAACTAACTAAGTAACCAACTAACTAACTAACTAACTAACTAACTAACTAACTAACTCCATGGAGCAGAGTCCTTCTTGAAAAGCCAACACGTCCTCAGCTAATCAAGAAGTTCCCGCATTTTATGGGATCCGGAGGTTCATTACCGCATTCACAACAGCCCGCCACCTGTCCCTATCCTGAGCCAGCTCAATCCAGTCCATGCCCCATCCCACTTCTTGAAGATCCATTTTACTATTATCCTCCCATCTACGACTGGGTCTCCCAAGTGGTCGCCTTCTCTCAGGTCTCCCCACCAAAAAACCTGTATCCACCTCTCTTTTCCCCCATACGTGCTACATGCCCCGCCCATCTCATTCTTCTCGATTTTATTACCCGAATAATATTTGGTGATGAGTACAGGTCATTAAGTTCCTCGTTATGTAGTCTTCACCACTTCCCTGTCGCCTCGTCCCTCTTAGGCCCAAATATCCAAAAGACTTATGTTAAGACGGCTTAACATTAAAAACTCTGAACTTTATACACGGACTGCATCACCTGGTTCGTACGTTTTTTCCGCAGTAATGGCACATTACCCTACGCAGAATAGAGTCCTTCTCTACAACGTAGTGCTCACTTTGTTATTCAGTAAGTTCCCTGTATTTAATAGAACCTGCAGGTTCATCACCGTGGTCACAAAGGCCCCCGACATGTTCCTATCCTGAATTAAATTAATCCAGTTCCCGCCTTCACATTGTATATATTTAATATGTATTTTAATAATATCCTCCCTCTTTGCATATATCTTCCAAGTGTTCTTTCAAGTTTTCCTCCAAAGTCTATACGCATTTATCTTCTTCCCGAGACAGGCTGCGTGCCCCGGTCACAACATCACGACCTGAATAACATGTCATATTTAGTGAGCTGTCAAAATCACGAATCCAATCCTTACGCATTTTTCTCCAGTCGCCTCTCGCCTTCTCCCTCTCTGCACTCTACACTCGAAGACCCTCAGCCAATGTGCTTCTCATATCTATGATAATGAATCAAGTTTACATGTACTTAACACTTCAAGGCCCAGCGGTTACTTTATGTACCGCCAGGTTTAACATTCACAAATTCTACGTTCTGCCCACGCAGTGTGTTTATGTGTTTTGTGTGGATCTCGGAACAAACAGCGATTATTTCCCTATACAGCATTAACTGACCGGTTTTTATAACCGAGACAGAGTGTGTTTACTGCGCGGTACGGACTGTAGCCCTTTAAAGCCCAGTGGTTACTTTATGTACCGCCAGGTTTAACATTCACGAATTCTACGTTCTGCCCACACAGTGTATTTATGTGTTTTGTGTGGATCTCAGAACAAACAGCGATTATTTTCCTATACAGCGTTAACTGGCTGGTTTTTATAACCGAGACGGAGTGTGTTTACTGCGCGGTACGGACTGTAGCCCTTTAAAGCCCAGTGATTACTTTATGTACCGCCAGGTTTAACATTCACAAAATCAACGTTCTGCCCACACAGTGTATTTATGTGTTTTGTGTGGATCTCAGAACAAACAGCGATTATTTTCCTATACAGCATTAACTGGCTGGTTTTTATAACCGAGACGGAGTGTGTTTACTGCGCGGTACGGACTGTAACCCTTTAAAGCCCAGTGGTTACTTTATGTATCGCCAGGTTTAACATTCACAAATTCTACGTTCTGCCCACACAGTGTATTTATGTGTTTTGTGTGGATCTCAGAACAAACAGCAATTATTTCCCTATAGAGCATTAACTGGCTGGTTTTTATAACCGGGACAGAGTGTGTTTACTGCGCGGTACAAATTGGGTCTTTAAATAAAATGGCGTACGTTTCCTCCTTAAAGGGTTGATTTGTCCCCGTCCTGTTGCACTACGTTACCCTGGAACCTCAGTTTGGCTGTACGTTTACTTACACAGTGAACCCGTTTTGTGACACGCGTGTCTGTGTATAACGACACTGTATTTAACTTATTACGGTGGCGTTGCCTGAAAAACGAATTGAATCAGTGCTTAAATGTATCTTGCGTAGAGACTGCAGCAACACACGTGATGAGAGGCAGGAGTTAATGATAAGCAAATATGAAAACATGGAAATGCTGAATATTGTAATTTGTGTTCATACGCCTTATTGGAAGGAACAAAACAAAACTAACACTACCCCTGTTGTTTGGACAAAACAGTTGTACAGACAGACAGGTTATTTAGCGCGTTTCATTTGCCTCACCAAAATAATTCTAATCAACAACATTGCATTACACTGCACTTTCTGCCTTCTACACAAAACCCCCTGCGATAATGTACAGTGTAACAGATTAGACACATATTATTGCTACATTCTTCCTGGATGTGACGCCATGTAGTCCAGTACGTAGGTTGTACTGTAACTACGTATGGATACAGCATATTGTTTCAAAATTAATATATATTCAAGTCTAAATATCGCGTAATAAGGCAAAAGGCAAAGTTGTGCCCGTGCTAACCATAAACGCATATGGGGAGAAGAGAGGTTTTGCTCCACTTATTCTTAACCTGGACACTAGTTGAAGGTGAGTGGTCAACTTCAAACACCGGCCCCTTTACCTCCTGGTACCCGTTCAGTAGGTGGTTCGGTTGGACTCACATCGAATTTGGACGTTTCGGAGACACTAAATATCTCTTCCTTCTGTCAGGAAGCAAACCCCTAATCGCCTGGTCACTACAGGTACTGAGTTGACTCGGCTTCCAAAATATTCATTATGTCACACAGATCGGGAATTAACGGTCTGTGCAGTCTAGCTGCCTTATTTTGGCTGTGTGAGGTTACAGGCCACATTCTGGTTTATGGAACTTGGCTGGTAGGCACCTGCATCAGTTACATGGACTGTGGGTTAACCCGTCGCAATACTGCACACGCATGCGCAAGAATGCCCAAACATATATCCATACCGATAGCGGGATTCGAACCCTCATTCACAGTGTTCGGACGTCACACAACAGTACACACCCTACCCCGAACAGCCACTGACGGGTTATTTTAGTCTCAGTGTTTAACACTTTAAAGCCTAGCGGTAACTTTAAATACCACCAGGTTTAACATTAAAAACCTCTACGTGGTGCCCACATTGCGTTTATGTGTTTTGTACGGATCTCAGAACAAACAGCAACTTTTGCCTTATAAAACATTAAGAGACTGGTTTTTATAACCGAAGTGGAGAGTGTTTACAGCGCGGTACGCACTGAGTCTTTATATAAAACAGACACGCTTCGTCTTTAAAGGTTTAATGGACCTGGAGTTTGTTACTACTGACATTAAAATTCTCTGCCTTTTGCGAACGTTCCAGTTCAGTGTCCGCCATGTTACGTAACTTAGTCTGATCCTCGTCTACGTGAAATCAAAACTGTATTTCCTACATCACATAAAAACCAAAGCGCCTGCATTACAAGGATCGAACTGTAATTACTGCATAGGGAAATAATAGCGCTTGGGTTTGGTAATTATTTGGGCAACACAAATGGACTGTGAGGGCAAAAGTTAGACTGTCCATTCAGAGTTAAAGATCTCTGACAATTGTAAGCATGAAGTTTCTATTTTTGTTTTCTGTACTGAATTTTAACACTTTTGGGCACAACTGTACTTTATTTCTGGATAAGACGCCAATTGGAAGGGCTTGGATTGGATTTGTCTGGCTTAGGATATGGGCAAAAGGTGGGCTTCTGTGAGAGCCGTAATGACATTTCGGCTTCCATAATATGCGGCGATATTATTGATTCGCTGAGAAACTATCAGCTTTTCAAGAAATATCCTGCTCCTTTTAGACAGGATACTGGCTGGGCTGCAAGGTAGTCTGGCTTTGACATCCTGTATACAAACGCGTGTCCCTCTTCTCGCCTGTAGCTTTTCACTTTAACAACAGATCTGCGTGTGGTGTTTCAAGGTAAATAATTAATACTCTGTTAGAATTGTGTGACGTAACTCATACACTGACGCGACGCGTTTCCCTTGACTACGGTCCTAATTTTCACGACCTTTCATTTTGAGCGCCGCTTTATAAAACCCGCCTAATAACGCCCATTTCGAATGAAGTGTGCCAGTGTTTGTCCATTCCACTTACATATGAATTCGATATACCTGCACGAGTCATGGTGATTAGTCTCCATCATAAGTGTACACTACAATTGTACTGTGTGTCACTGAAAATGCATTTGGTGTGTTTAACCATAATTACGTTTGTCACAACCACACAGTTGTAAAGCGGACGACACTTACAGCTGGGACTGACGCTTCTATTTGATAGCATCACTGAGATTCACCTCTTCCGTGGTTTCGGTATCACCACTGCCTTCAAACACACTACACGTGAGTGACTATTAACTGTTTCGAGCCTTAATTACGTCTAATAGTATAGAGAATTCTTACCGCTCAATAAACAGACTGACTCTTAGTTATAAAAACACTGAATGCTAATTTAGTGGAGTGATTTCTCTTTATTATCACAATCGTATGAAGCGGTGGTGGCATTTAGGGGCGTGTTACCCTCTGTGGGGGAAGGGAAATGTACACAGGATTTCGGTTGGGATACTTCATGAAAGGGCACTTGCAAGACCTATGCGTAGAGAGAAGGATAATATTAAAACAGATCTTCAAAAAATAAGATGTGATTGAGTTAGCTGGATTGGTGTGGTTCAGGATAGGGGCAAGTTGCGGGCTTTTGTAAACACAGTAATTAATTTGGGATGCAAAAAAGAAGGTATCTTTGACTAGCTAATGGGCTATTAGCTACACAAGAAGCAATGTACCTCATGAAGACGCTCGCTGAAACAAACACATCGACACAAGAGGGTAAAATGTAGATATTTGTTTATTGTAAGCAGGTGGTATAAATGCTTGTTTTAGAGAGTTACGTACGTGCAGTCCAGAAGACGTAGTCAATATGGCGACAAGGTCACAGTATTGACAAGCCGGGGTTCGGTTCCCAGCTGATCAAAGAAATTTCTTTCTTCTCCGAAACGTCTGGACTGGATCTGGGGCCCACCTAGCCTTTTATTCAGTGTTCTTTTTCCAAGGGTAAAGCGACCGTTGCCTAAAATTGTCCACTCACCTCCATCTAGCTCCGAGTTTAAGGCTGAGTGCAGCCGTACCCCTGCAACTCCTATGTGCTGTTATGGCGTATAAAGAGGCAAATTCATCTTTACGAATTTTCAGTCCTTCGCCGCGACGTACATCAGAATCAGGTGCTTCTGGGCTGTTCCACGGAGTAAACTGGTTAAAAATTAACGACGTTTCGGGAAGTCTTGTCGGTCCCACTATCTGGGTCTCCAGAAGCAACAAATAATGGGACCAAACATACGTCCCGGAACGTCGGTGAATTTTATGCAGTTGACGTTGTGCAACAAACCAGAACCACCTGATTCGACGTTTACCTTTGTTGTAACAAATGTACAACACACTTTTGGAATTAATTTTTTGTCTTCAGCGAATGAAAAGTGTATATTCTATCTATCTATCTATCTATCTATCTATCTATCTATTTATCTATCTCTCTGTCTATTTATCTCTCTGTCTATCTATCTATCTATCAATCTATCTATCTATCTATCTCTCTGTCTATCTGTCTATCTATCAATCTATCTATATATCTATCTATCTATCTATCTGTCTGTCTGTCTGTCTGTCTGTCTATCTATCTATCTATCTATCCATCTATCTATCTATCTGTCTGTCTGTCTATCTGTCTGTCTGTCTGCCTATCTATCTACCTATATATCTATCTATCCATCTATCTGTCTGTCTGTCTGTCTGTCTATCTATCTATCTATCTATCTGTCTATATATCTATCTATCTATCTGTCTGTCTATCTATCTATCTATCTGTCTATCTATCTATCTATCTATCTGACAAAGTTTAACTGCAGAGGACGTATTTATAATAACGTCGCAGTAAATTATTCCCAGCAATACAGTATCGCGCGTCTTATGAATAGCGCTCGTCCTGAAGGCGATTCCTGTATGTGTGTCTGCAGGGAGCTGTTATGTTAAAGACGGAAAGTGTAAATGGCGAAGGCGGCAAGGAACTGCCGTGTTTTGCAGTTCCTTCTGGCAGCCGGTAGCGGTGCAGCAGTCTCTTAGCAAAGGCGGTGAAGTCACGTGCTTATTTCATGACCACTTATCGATAATGCAAAAGGTGAAAGACTACCTTACGTATTCCACAGAAGCTCTCGTACGTTCAACATTAACGCAGCACCCTACGTTACAGTCCCTTCTTTCTATCTACAGTCCCCAACTCCTTACCTCGCTTTAGTCTTTTATTTCGCAACTGCAAATTGTTAAATTTCCCATCTGCCTCAGGTTTCCTGGAACTGTTCAAGAACAGGGGTGCTTAAAATGTAATGTGAGGAATCCTTACCGGAATTAGGTATAAGGTTCGATTCATATTATACTGCACGGCACGACACGACACGAAACGACAAATCCAGCGTGCCTTCACATCTACCGTCAGTTAACACACAGGCAAAATATTCTCTTGTCTCAATCCCAACGACACTGTCTTTGCTGTTAGCTGTCTGTGACGGACTAATGTGGATTCGAGCATGTGAAAACCATAAAAGAATATTTTGTCGTGTCGTGTCGTGTCGTGTCCTGTCGTATAATGTGAATCGACTCTAAAAGTGGAACTGCTAAAGATTATGCTGTTCTGATACTGACGCCGTGCACTTTGTTGTGCAGGTGCCAATACTTAGACGTGCCCTTTTCTTTTTGTCTTCGGAGTTAAGTGTTTTAAAGCACGCATACAAAAGGCGAAAGGGTCAAAATGTTACTACAAAATTACATTAAAATATAAATAAACGAATTATAGAGAATTTGTGGAATGTGAAACAGCGAAGTTTAGTAAATAGGTAGATACGTTTCGGACGAAGTCTTCGCTGCTTTTTACGGTTTATTAGAGGAGGTTAGAACATTACGTTTAATGGGAAGCGGAGTTGTAAAAGTTTTCAGAAAACTTGTCGTGGCGCAGTTTAGAAAAAATCCCAACGTTAGATTGAAGGACCCGATGAGAACGACGGGAAAACCTAAATCTTCATATCTTCATATTGTGCATACAAAGCTGCACTCCTACAACGAATACCCAGCACAGCCCCAATAAATATTTTTAACCTAATACTGTACCATATTTCCAACCTTCAATGTATCTACCCGACAGCAGGTTCAATCACTGTACTACAAATATAGTGTAAGTTTTTTCACCAATGTGCAGTACTTAGTATGTTACACCATATCAGGTATTAGCATAAGACTACTACATAACAACCGCCTTCGAGATCTGCAAGGCTTTATCTATCCATTCTTGTACACCGGCCTGATGACGGTCCTGACAGGACCGAAACATGTTGCCTAATCTACAATAAATTTTTAATACTATTTACAAGATGTGAGGACTGTCTTTGCCATTGTACTTTGTACAATCTTAATTCAGTAGAGCCAGCCAGTCTTCAAATACAAGTACGAAATCTGTACCTCGCGAATGTGCAACCGGACTGACATTAACTCAACTGCTGCTTTGTATTTTATGATGTAATTACATGTTTTAATCCGCTGCCTCTTTTGTTAATAGGCAGATGGTTTTATGATCAGTTACGTCGTATGTCGTTCGCTCACTGTCAAATAGGACGTAGTTATTGTCAGTGTCTGACAGATGGCGTTAATGTCAGATGGCATCGACGAATACATATTTCCACGTGCGAGGAATTTCAACGGTACGTCTGCAGACTTAGCGACTCTTATGTGATATGTGAGCCAGATTTGAAGCTTTTTATTAATGGGGGTTAAATACGCGACAGACAGACAGACAGACTCCAGCCCTCTCTGTGGGGTTGTAACAATCATGCAACGGATTCGCACATATCAGATTGCTTATTAATACCTTCAACCCTCAGCGGGGATACAAAGTTATGGTATGGCCTTCTCTAAAACCTAGTAAAGCTAGCTATCGGAGAAAGAGAGGGGTGCAGCTTGGTTCTCGAGTGAGGGCGCACTGTTTTGGGGTTGGGAATGGGGTAAATTCAGAAATCGATGCGTTCTGCGCACTCTACAACTAGCGAAAGAGCCATATTTGCTTCTTCTCTATCTCTCTTTCTCTTTCTGTCCTTCTCTGTTTACTGTGTCCTTGTCTTTCTTATCGCCGTCTCTCTCTCTCTCTCTCTAGGTTTCAGCTGTGCTGGTGCTCGCCAGGGCGCAGATGTGAAATGTATGTGTGTGGTAGAGACTGGAGCCGAAAAGACTCGATGTTTTGAGCTTCGGGCTTTTCGGGTGTCGATGCTGGCGGTAGCTGGGTCAAAAGCGTCCCTCCGATGTTACCAGTGCTCTCAGTCGCGTGAAGACTCGTGTACTATGCGTCACGACACTGGAGACATCTTTCTGTGAGCCGTGTAACTTCTACGATTAATAAAGGCAAAACAGAAAGTTGCTGTGCCAGTAGACACTATTTTTAGCAGTTGTGCACATCTGGAGTTGTAACGCGTGTGAGTGGCTTGGAAAGGGGTGTGGTCCGCCGGTAGAATTTATTTGACGGGTGCGGGTATTTTGCTTTACTGAAACTAAAGGACAAGTTTTAAATACGACAGATAAAACTTTTATAAAGCTGGGCCGTAATTAGAATTATCTCTACTCTATCTGTCGGAAAGACATTTCTCATTTATTTTTGTTTCCTAGAAGAAGCAGCGATTGTGTTTCGAGGGAAGCGAACGCTGAAGGTCAGTTTTATGTGTAAGAAATCAGACACTAACTGTGTGATGTGATAGTTTGTGCGTGTTTGTATTATTTTACTATCTTAAATGTATGTAGATGATAACTAATTTCATGATATCTGTTACATCAAAACTTTTAAGTACAAATTAATCTAAATTGTACCCATATACACAATACAATTCTTAACTGATAGCGAACACAGTGCATCTCTGTTACAAAGGAAAATCATATAATATTTAAATAACCATGTATCTCTTTCTGTTGTAATACACATAAGCAAGAAACTGGATGTGCTTCTGTAGACATATTTCACAGATGTGCAACAGGAAATACTATGGCACGTTTAGTCACCATTCTGCTTTAACCTTTTAAAGCCTAGCGGTAACTTTACGTACCACCAGGTTTAACATTAAAAAATTCTACGTGGTGCCCACATTGCGTTTATGTGTTTTATAGGGATCTCAAAACAAACAGCAACTTTTGCATTATAAAACATTAAGAGACTGGTTTTTATAACCGAAGTGGAGATTGTTTACAGCGCGGTACGCACTGAGTCCTTATATAAAACAGATACTCTTCGTCTTTAAAGGGTTAAATGGTAAATAACGTTTTACTAATGACATAATTCGAAGGACACTCGTTATAAGCGTGACAAGGATCGCAGTGTCCGTTCACAACTCGTGTTTCGGTAGGACCTTTGCACAGCGCGCCTTCCCTTCTATCTGCGAACGTAAAGTAAAGTGCTTTCGGTATAAGGAATTCATAAAGTAGCCTTGCTCTAAAGAACTCTCTGTCTGTCTATATACAGAGTTCCTGCCATCTAAAGAGAAAGCTGAGTAAAGTAGAGTTCATTGTCATGGCGAACTGTATTAGCATAAAGAGAATACATGATTTAATCGAAAGTTTCCTTTCAAACTGTAAACATAAAACCCTTCGAATCTCCACCCAGACAACGGCTGTGCGAGCTGAGTTGAACGGAGTTTTCCTCAGTGTGTCCGTACACGTAAGGGCGTGGTACACCAAACTACTTTACTGTATTTCTCGTTTAGTCACTTATTGGTCATCCTGTTGTGTCTTCTGAGTGTGTGACATCGTGGTTAAGCAAAACGTAAACAACAACAAAATAAGGACAGTTTTTGACTGGAAACAGAGAGAAGTATTTGGCTGCAGAATGTTACGAGCAGTGAACGTCCGTAATTTATTTGATGTGTTCCATGTCCGTGCACTGTATGCACCAAAAATGTATATAATTTTTATACGTAA
Organism: Coptotermes formosanus; assembly: GCA_013340265.1. Lineage (NCBI taxonomy): Eukaryota > Metazoa > Arthropoda > Insecta > Blattodea > Rhinotermitidae > Coptotermes > Coptotermes formosanus. The sequence goes on along the minus strand of BLKM01000346.1, from coordinate 344,775 downwards.
AAGTCTCCTACATATTTCGACCCTGCTGGGTCGAAACATGTAGCAGACTTTTACGTATAAAAATTATATATATTTTGGTGCATTAGTTGGTGTTATTATTCCGCAATTTATATTCTACACAGGTTACTGGGATGTTTGAATCACCTGATGGTCATGATGTGTAGGTCACGTCTGGTAGGTTAGGTCTGTCGTAAATAATTTAGTTGCGAAGCCTGAAATTAAGAGATTTCTTAACAGATATAGCCGTGAATAAAAATATAATATTAAGATGTACTTTACAGGGATAGTTCGCAAGTATGCTGTCTGATTTTTTACGATTTAGAACACGGTCTATTGATCGGTTAAACAACTGCCAGGCACTGAAAATAGACTGTTTGCAAGTAATTAATTCGTACATTATGTACTGAGAGCGTAAGAAATATAAAAATGGTACCCATAAAGCGAAACTGACTCGTTCATGCTACGTTAAGTATAGTTCTGCCGACAATTACAACTGATCTACAATCACTATTGCTTTGTAACCTATATACGTGCAGTTTCATATTCGTGACCTCTGAACGCGGTTACAATGCTACTTTTTGTCACTGGTCCCAGATATTGCCGTTGCGGTTGTTGATTCTTTGACGGATGCCTTCACATCGTGCCGTAATTCTCGAGAGTTTGTTATTAAATTCCTCACCACAGTACGTAAAGTTGGGCTTATATATACATGAGGAAAAGCAGTTTCGAAAAATTAAATCAATATCTGTCCAAACACAACTAAGTTCTATTTATTATATAAAACTACATGTTTCGACATATGTCCGGTCATTATCAGGTTCACAATTGGTCTTTAGAACATGCTGAAGAAGAAATGTATATTATGTAAGCCCGTCAAACATATACAATACAACAAAACATATACAATATTATTATTAAAATTGTTATTATAATAATTTTATCAATTTTGCCTATGTTTCGCGCACTTACATTGCGTGTATTTCTTCCTCAGTATGTTTTAAAGACCAGTTGTGAACCTGAGAATGGCCTGATATAGTTCGAAACATGTAGTTATATATAATAAATAAAATTTAATTGTGTTTGGAGAGATAGTGATTTAATTTTTGTACTGTTATAAACACAACGGGATGACTAATTAGAACAAACCAACAGTTATGCACAGAAGTCACAGAGTTATACTTACACTGACAATGTCCCTACATGTTTCAATGGACATGCCGTCATCTTCAGGGGGTACAAAGTGTTACAGGTGCCAAAGCATCAGGAAGTGTAAAGTCTTCCTACAGCTAAAGCTGCTCGTTTCTTAGATTTTTATTATAGACCAGGTCTGATGCATGTAGGAACAATTTGCACTTGCTGATGCTTTGGCACCTGTGACACTTTGCACCCCCTGAAGATGACGGCATGTCCATTGAAACATGTAGGGACACTTGTCAGTGTAAATATAACTCTGTGACTTCTGTGCATAACTGTTGGTTTGTTCCAATTAACTTGTAAATATGCACGGTATACAACATACAAAATACAAGGGGATGGCATTCTTTAAAACGTAATTCCATAAAACCCCTAACATAAGCACTGTAGTTGCTGTGTAGCACTTGTTTGAACATCCAAACACTCTGTTTTTTCTCCCACACGAAGTATGAAATATATTTTATTTATATGACTCGCACAATAGAGACCTCCTCTTATTTTCCCAGATAAGATCGAAGGATTTGCTGTGGAAAGTGATTTATGTGCGTAGAAACTAATTCTGTTTATTATTGGGATGCACTTCAGACATTAAATCTTCTTAAACGAGGCTGAATCAAATAAAAGTATTAAAAATTTAAAAAAAAATGTTTTTCTGAACCAGAAGAAATAGTTTGCCTGTACATAGCCATCTGTATCTAACATAAGCTGTAACATCGAGGTCTGCCCTTCAGCGTTGTTCCCAGCACGTACCTGTTCAATTCAGACTTACAGACACCAATACAGACACACGATCATGCCAGGCTTTGACAGGCAAAGAAGGCTGTAGCTTATTTCAACTCCGCGCCATGAAGACGTGTAATTTAATGCTGTTACAAATAGTGGTGTTCCCTAACCTCATTACTGATGCATGTGAACACATACGTCCAGCCCTGATCCCTGTGCATTCCAGCTAGTGCCCCGGGTGACCACTGGACAGTAGATTTACTGGGTCTTAGAGTCTGTCCGAATGCTGTCAGGTGTTAAGGTCTTATAACTTCTGGGAAACGAACCACGATCTTTCTGTCGTCTGTCTCGTAGTTTAGCCACTATACTAACTGAGCTACCCCACCATCTTTCTCTTCTGTAACTAACTTTACGTTCTTATTATTGAAGTTTCCACTTCAGAGTTATTATTTGCTTGTTAAAAGAGTTAATATCCTAACAGCTGTGTATTTGAAACTGACGTCAAAGCGTTCAGCCAGTCTACAAATTTGACAGATTCCTGACGGTTCAGTGTGGTTAACGAGGCTTGGTTTCGAAGGGAGAAGGTGATAAAAGGTTGAAACGTAGCATTTCCGTCTACTTCTTGGGCACTGAAGCAGCTAAGATGTCGTATTTGTCGTGGCAGAAGTGTTAAAGTGTTTGTAATTTTCATTACACAAAGAATCAACAGTTAAGAGACGGCGCTGCTGTCAGCACTACACTTCATCTCTTGACGCATTTACATAATGTTAGACTATTACCGCCTTCTCTGCGTGTCGATTTCTTCTAATTGTGCACATTTTATCTCACAAAGTGGGTGTAACTGATGACGTTCAAATGAAACACGTTATGTGTCTTGTTGTTGCGCCTTTACAAGCATAGTGGTTAGTATATCTACCACCTGATTTAACATTTAAATCTATGTGGAGCATATCTATATGTTGTCTGGGCTTGTCATAAAGTATAATAATTTTTCCTGTAAAATTTATTAACCAATCTGTTTGTGAAAAGAGGTGCAGTGTTTTATGTCAAGTAGAAACTTTAAGTTTTAAATATTTGGTTAAAAACATCCTTGTACATCCAAATACAGTAAGAAGTGGCCTGGTACCAACCTTTGAATTTGGATGTATTTGGCCAAGCTATCTGGGGAGAGTGAAAGATTTACAATTTTATACCAGCCCGTTCTACAAGGTCATCAGCAAAAGGTCTATTTTGAGAATAAGACCTTCCTTACATGATCAGCCCGCACTGGCCTCGTCTGAATGTACAGTATGCTTTTAGGGACAGACAGAATTACTGAAGGAAAGAGAAATTTCCAAAGATGCTGCAGGCTGTTGGTATTACTGAATAAGATTTTAGGCCATATGTGTGTGTGTGAGATGAAAAGAAGCACTCTGTATAAAGCCAGTACATTACTGAAAGCGCACTGGTGTGTGTGTGTGTGTGCGTGTGTGTGTGTGTGTGTGTGTGTGTGTGTGTGTGTGTGTGTGTGTGTGTGTGTTTTAAAATCGTGGCTCTATCTTCTTGCGTTTTCAATAAGAAAAACAAGATTCTTTTATGGAGGATTCCGTGGAAAATGTCGGATATGTAATACAGATTCCAACTGTAATATTTCACTCACGTACGCAAGAAACTGCTTTCTAAGAAAATGAAGTCGAAATAAACCGTAAGCTGCAATATTTCGTGGCATCGTAAGGGCAAAAATATTATCATGTAACTGCGAAATCCACACAACATAACGTCGCATTTTTGTGGGCTCTGACGCCGTGATATTTGGTAGATAAGTGTGAATGTTACAGAAGAATCTGCTGCTTCTACAGTTTGGATAGAGAAATGAAGAAGGAGGCAACATATTGCTGCGAAACGATAATGTCTATATACCAAAGTACACGGCGTAACATAACAGTGCTGACATCAGCATTCATGATCTCACACGTAGGCCATATTGCTGCTTCATGTTTCGTAATGCCATTGTAACTGCCCAAGGAGTAATTAGGACAGAACGACAGTATGAGTGCTGGATCGGGAAGGATGTGACCGGAAGCGGCAGTGGTGTGGTGTAGATGTCCCAACTTTCGCCGAAGTGTCTGAGGAAAACCACGAGAGCCACTGTCAGTGTATCTGCTCACCGGGCCGACAGTTAAACGTAGCTGCTACCGCAACGTCTGGTATGAACTATTACTCGTTTTGTATCTACATTTTCGAACGTGCAGTTTATTAACTTATGAATCATAACGTTAGTAAAATTAATAGGTGAATAAAAATTTACTTCCCACCTCGCAGTAAACACATGTTACAAACACTGACCAGTTAGTACTGTTTAAGAAGCGACTGTTGATTCGCAGGTTCATAAGCCACACGTAAATACACGAAAGTGGGCTCAATATTCCGCGCGTTAATGTCAAAGTGGATGGTACGTAGATTAACCACTGTGCTGTAAAGGGACGGCCCTTCTTGCTAGGTTCTGCAACATCGCCATTAAAGCCTCCGTGAAGAATGTGAACCGTGAGAGGGACGGAGGAACGGAGGAAGACCGAAAGGAAGCTGTCTAACGTGCAGTCAATGCTAGTCTTTTTGTAAGGCATTGGAGAAGACGGTTAAACGGAAAGTAAGAGAAAAAATAGTGAAATACGAAAATGAGAAAAGAACAGCAAAAAGAAAACGGAAAAGAAATTATTTCTTTCATAAAAAGGGAAAGAAACTTTGATGTGAAACTGGAAACTTGTGTTTCATTTGATGAGAGTATCGACAAAAAGTATTAAGACACCAAAATCAGTTAGAAAAGAGCGCCAAAAAGAAAGCGAACGGAAACTATCTCTTTCAAAAAAAAAAAAAAGAAAAAAGAAAGAAACTTGGATGTGAAACTCGAAACTTGTTTCATTCGCTAAAAGTTTCGATTCTTGAAACCCTGAAGTATCAAGTCCTTCCACTTCTTCTGAAACCACATGACGCGCGGTGAGTCCTGTATTGACACCCTTCCGACGTACAGTCGCAAATACACGGGCTTCGTGCTTCCCCACACAGAGTACGTACTTCTTTGTTTCGTATATTGCTTGCAGTGTACAGCAGTTACTTCTCTAAACAGCACTAAACGCGTGGCCTTTGTAATGGAGTGACTGTATGTTTACTGCGAGTTAGGATCTGATTTTTAGGCGTTCGTTACGAAGTAAAAAAATGAAGCCTAAATTGAAGACCACATCTGTCCTTTTGTCTGTAACCTGATGTCAGTTATTAAACCGTCTGACGGGTTTTCGTAAATCGCTGTGTGGGGGCTACTTAATAATAATAATAATAATAATAATAATAATAATAATAATAGTGAGAAAGAAGCCGAGAAGATTCTAAAATATAAAGACCTTATAACAGAAATACAGCGTATGTGGAATGTAAAAACACAGGTGACGCCAGTAATAATAGGAGCAACTGGAAGCATTTCAAAATCCTTCAGAAAACACTTGAGCAGCGTACCGGCACAGCACGATATCAAGGAACTGCAGAAAACAGCTGTACTGGGCACAGCACGCACACTGCGGGAAGTGCTAATGTAGAAGCACAAAAGGGTTTAATATTGCAGACAGCGCTATATGCACCATTAACAGTACGCACGGGATAGCTGCGGCACTGTGTACCCTAGAAACGTGGTTTGTTTCAGGTATATAAATGTGAATACCTTGCATAAAGGAGATGATGATGATGATGATGGTGGTGGTGGTGGTGGTGGTGGTGGTGGTGGTGATGATGATGATGATGATGATGATGATGATGATGATGATAAGAGGCACAATCCGTGTTAGAGAACTCCAACTATAAACTATACTAAGACAGGTCCAGAATAGCTGATCGAGCTGTCCATAACAAGAGACCGGACACAGTTATACGGGACAGAACCATCAAAGAAGCACAACTAATACACGTAGCAATTGCTAACAGTCACAACCTTCACAGCGCCGTCACCGCGCAGCTCCATAAGTATGCAGACTTGAAAGGAGAGCTTATAACTTAAAAGTTAACACATGCCGTGCAGTCAGAAAGTTTGTGGCAGGACAGTGAGTAAGAAGTGCTCGGTCAGTGAGACCCGCACTCTTGTGACAACCGGCTGAACTGCAGTGAAGTAAGGAATGTGGCTGATGATGATGATGATGATGATGATGGCAATAATGCCGTATTGATAATACTGATTTTGATAATGACAAAAATTAATGACTGATTAATGACGATAGTGTGTTTTGTACGAACAGGTTGATACTGTGTCGCGGTTTGTGTTCCGGTGGTTAGCGCGGTTCTGTTAATGTTTCATTTTACGCACTGCCAGTACTTCAGAACATTGCACCGTCCGTCTGTCTGTCGGAGGAAGCTGCATCTTGAATCAGCCGGGCGCTGCACTGTGGACTCCCTTATTACAATACAAACGGATACGCGTCTTTTGAGTGGCTGTTGTGACAGTCGAGTGTCTTCTTTTCGGTCCGAGTCTGCTTATAGCCTGCACGGTTATTACACCTCACTAAGCCGTCTAGACGCAGTTCGGCCCACCATTTATAGTGCCGTAACTTAAACATAGTATGTTCCCAAATACAGTTGTAACCTGAATGTTAAGTTGATGGTCAAAGTTTCTGGGATATGACACTTGACTACTAAATTCAGCTTGTCCCTTCGAAACGTCGGAAATTTCTAATATAGCGAGACAGCGTCACATCCCAGAAGACCTGCGTCCGTAACAGCTTCGCTGTGGAGACCTCAAATTTCACTTAAACATAGGGTGTTTCTAAATGCAGTACTCTGCGTAATAAAGTGGCTGTGCAGAGGAGGATATAAAGGAATCCCAGCATAAAGCAGCATAAAGTGTCAATTTCATGTCGCCTGTCGCCTCGGCGTGGCGCGTCTTCAAGTTGCGGATGGAAGAGACGGCCTTCGGATATGGACAGCAGCTGCGAATATATTGAATTCGCCGTCGTGGACAGCTGATATGGGGGGGTCTTCCATCTTGATATTTCGGTGTGGCCCGTCATTATCGTTCTTTTAAAAATTGACATGTTACTAAATGTTTGGGGTGACAAGACAAGCAGTCTTTGTCTTAGCCAGTAATGTAAACACATTATTATCATCATCACCATCATCCCCTTTACGCAGGGTATTCACATTTATACACCTGAAACAAACCACGTTTCTAGGGTACACAGTGCCGCAGCTATCCCGTGCGTACTGTTAATGGTGCATATAGCGCTGTTAGCAATATTAAACCCGTTTGTGCTTCTACATTAGCACTTCCCGCAGTGTGTGTGTGCTGTGCCCAGTACAGCTGTTTTCTGCAGTTCCTTGATATCGTGCTTTCCCGGTACGCTGCTCAAGTATTTTCTGAAGGATTCTGAAATGGTTCCAGTTGCTCCTGTTATTACTGGCGTCACCTTTGTTTTTACATTCCACATGCCCTGTATTTCTGTTGTAAGGTCTTTATATTTTAGAATCTTCTCGGCTTCTTTCTTTATCACATTTCTGTCTCCCGGGATTGGTGCATCAATTAGCATACATGTTCCTTTTTCATATGCCACATTATGAAGTCCGGTTTATTGTTGGGGATGGTTCTGTCTGTTTGCACTTGCTGATTCCATTATTATTATTATTATTATTATTATTATTATTATTGTTGTTGTTGTTATTTAGTATATGCACAGACAGTTACGCTTGTTGCGACTTCACATAATCATTCCATCTGTTTCATGGTCTTCCTCTGTCTCCGCCTGGTGTCCCTTTATTCAGCATTCTGTCATGTTTAATTCTATCCAAATATTTCATCTAACTTTCTGTTCGCCATTCTGGTTTTATTACTCTCCTATTTTGAATTACTTGCGAATTCATCATTTATGATTTCTCATATTGGGATTGTTTGTATTTCTATTGCTTTTAACTTTTTAGGGACCAAATAGACATTTTACATTGAAAATATTTTCCGATATTCGTGACAATCCATTCCAATTAATTAGGACTATCGATTTTCCTCTGTAATTGTGATTTTACTTTTTGTTCGCTGTGTGTGTAGACTTTGTTTTGGTACCCTGACGAAATTACAAAGGTACAAATTGTCTAATAAGAAGGCAATATTTGTGACAGAATGAGTTGCGTGCAGTTAGGTAATGAGGAACGTCATAATTCGTATTATTCATCAAATGTTATGAAGGCGTTCTGATCTGATTAGTATTATGGGATGGACATTTAGCATGCAACATATGTTTAAGGGATATGCGATCTTGACGAATATCGTGTCTGAATTTTCGAAGCACAAAGAAACTTTCGGAGACGGAGATACCTTGACAATTACAGCAGTATGGGTGTTGAATAAATACTTGTTGATTGCACTGAATGGATTCATCTGACTCAGGATAGGATAAATTAACTTGTGGGTTTTATAAAGGTTGAGAAATTCCATCACGAACTGAGCAACTGTCAGTTTTGAAAAGTGAGTCATGCATAATGCCTCAGTTCATCTGGAAACCGCTAGAGTTCGCTCTCGCCATTTTGAAGGAATGAAGTACGTAGCTTTGTGGTTTGAAAAGCTGCTGCAAGGCGCTCTGAACCTGATTTAGCGGGCAGAAAACATAATGACGCTTGTAAAGTGTACAGAAGTAGCTTGAAGTGAATTGCGAAACAAAGCGATGGTATTCAAAGGAAGATTATAGCGTGGGAGTAGTTAAATCTATTTCGAACAGTAAAATATCACGTGACATCGGAATGTGAATGATACAAGCACAGTAGTTAATCAATGGGTTTTATGATGCCAGAAAATTTCAATACAAAAAGAACAAATCTCCATGAAGTCCGCCAGCTACGCTTCATGTATCGCACAGTCGTCCTCCGGAACGATTTAGAAGGCTGTAATTACCTTCAAATCTGTAACATATCCGTTCCGTGTAGCCATTTTAATTAAAAATTGATATTGAAATATTATTTTTTGTTTTGTTTTTAAGGTTTGAAACGTTGCGGTCGCAATTTTATAAATGTACCCTGCCTTTGTTGTTGTTCTTTTTGTTTTGGACTGTGTTGCAGCAATGCTTTAAAAAATAACGGGCCCCTTCTTAACATATATTAACTGATTTAACGTGTTCCATGTTTATATTTATATTTATATTTGGGTAAGAAATTGCTGTGTACTGTGTACTGGAGGCGTGAACTCCCTACAGTCCCGGCCTGCAGTCCCGGCCTGCAGGCCGGGACTGCAGGGAGTTCACGCCACCAAAAACAACGCAGTACACAGTCAACAGCACATTCTCACTCAACTGTAAAGTGCAACCTTAGTGTAACGATAACAAAAAGTTCTCCCTGAAGATGACCCAGCAGGGTCGAAACATGTAGGAGTGTGTTACAATTGATGATAAAACTCTCTTTGTGCATTTGTTGGTGATTAGTGTTTTTTGTATATATCAACTGCTTACTAATTAACTCAAGCGAAGTCTGCCACGGAACCCTGATATTTGATCAGCTACTCAATTACTCGCAATTGTGTCATGTAAAATCCGAAGGTTCATTACCGTGTTCACAAAAGCGGGTCCTTGGTGCATGTCTTGAGCCAGCTGAATCCATTTAGCATTCTTCAAAGACGTTCTTTTAACATTCATTGTAATATTATCGCTTCGTCTGCGCTTTGCTTCCTGGTATTTTTCTCTTGAATTTTCCGATTAAAATTGTATACACATTTGTGATTCGTCTCATGCATGCTACATGTCCTCAAATATCACCCCACAATGTGTCATTTAATTTTGAAGTTAGACGTGCGAAGAGAAACATACTGATTCGCCATGTACCACTCATTGCCACGTGAGAAATTCTGTCAGTGCGTCTCACCTTTAAAGTTTTTAATGAGGTGACCGATATTTACGAAATTTGGAACGAACGGTATGCCATCGACCGGGACCCCGAACGCCTTATTATGACTTCAGTAATGTGTAAACAGCGCGTTGCAGGAGAGAAATTTTGACACAGGTGGAGCGCCTGCGCCGTTTACTTTAGGATCCTAAAATGATGAAGATCTCTACAAGACCGTTACTTTATCTGCCAAATAAACTCAATTACATTCCACCGATATACCGTCACACATATGGGCGGTCACGAGTGGGCTGTGTCAACACGTTAAGCGGGCCAATAAGAAGCGACACCGATCTTGACCTCGTGACGTAAGACGCTTACAGATGTGGGAGAGAAATGCAGCTCTTCGTGTAACTTTCTTGCCGATTATTAAGTAACAGTGTATCGCCCGTGCGAATGGTTTCTTCACATTCGCACGGGCGACAGGAGTAACTAACGTAGCCACAAGCGCAGAAGCGTGAAATTTGTGACTGGGGTGAGCCACAGCACACTTAAGCGTTACAAACTGAAAATAAGGCGACATGCAGACCTGTTAACTTTATATCCCACACATTTAAAGTATACAGAATCAACATTCACGTAATGCACTCCCCGTAAAAATACAGCATAATAATAATAATAATAATAATAATGTCACCAATTTGAGCAGACAGCAAACCGCATTATGTCAGCGTGCCCAATATTGGCAAAAGAACAATACATCAAGCGACACGACAGAGTGTGCGCGCAATTGCACTTCAACATGTGTAAGGAACTGGGGGTAAAATTAGATAGTGAATTCTGGTGTGAACATGTACCAAATCAGTGGAAACAAGTCACATGGGCAAGGTAACCATATTGTGGCATCAACACGCGCAAACCGACAGAACCATCCCCAACAATAAACCGGACATCTTAATCCGGGATAATGAAAAAGGAACATGTATGCTAATTGATGTACCAATCCCGGGAGACAGAAATGTGATAAAGAAAGAAGCCGAGAAGATTCTAAAATATAAAGACCTTACAACAGAAATACAGCGCATGTGGAATGTAAAAACACAGGTGACGCCAGTAATAACAGGGGCAACTGGAACCATTTCAAAATCTTTCAGAAAATACTTGAGCAGCGTACCGGGAAAGCACGATATCAAGGAACTGCAGAAAACAGCTGTAGTGGGCACAGCACACACACTGCGGGAAGTGCTAATGTAGAAGCACAAAAGGGTTTAATATTGCAGACAGCGCTATATGCACCATTAACAGTACGCGCGGGATAGCTGCGGCACTGTGTACCCTAGAAACGTGGTTTGTTTCAGGCATACAAGTGTGAATACCCTGCGTAAAGGGGATGATGATGATGATTATAATTATAATTATTATTATTATTATTATTATTATTATTATTATTATTATATGTCTGTAGATACGCCATATACATCAGCTACGTGTCCTTCGTATAACAGACAGCCGCAATATTGATGCTCCTGGCTCTATTGCTTTGCATGTTGTGTCTGTACTCCACACGAACTACTTTGTCAGCCCCAGACGTGACGCACAAACAACACACTCTCTATGCTGCATTATATGGTCGATGCTCAACTGTTTCCTCTACCTCAGCGCGTAGCTCTCACGGAACCACAGTGTGTTCGTGCAGATTTTGTGAGTTCTGTTCTGAACTCTTTGTTATATGCATTTTATTATCCTGTACCCGGGTCCGTGCTTTACCTATTCCTTGTAGCGGGTGTCAGTGTTCAGAATACAGACCTACATTCGTACTTTCCCGTCTCTTGTCACACAACTGCCCTCCGTCTGCCCTATCAGCTACTTGCCGTCCCTGCAAAGCACTCCGAGATTGCTTGGTCGCTCGGTTCGGCAGTTCGGTTTCGTTGCTTCCCATCAATCAGCGATGTCGACGCCGGGCGTTCTACTCTGTCACTGTCCCTTTAACGATTCTAGTAGGAGAAAGAGAGGTGGCCAGTCCGTCGTCGACACATCGCAAATCGATTTAAGTTGAGGCTTCAGGAGGGAGGGAGGGAGGGAGGGATATTCGCCCCTTGTTGGGTATACCGAATGTGCAGCCGTGATGAGAAGGCTGCCATTTGTTTCACGATAACAGGATATGGATTGTTGCCGGCACACTAACTGAGCTGTAATTTTATATTTTGCTGTACGGAACCCTCTAAATCCCAGTGGTTACTGTACGTACCGCCAGGTTTAACATTCAACAATTCTACGTGCTGCCCACACAGTGTATTTATGTGTTTTGTGTGGATCTCAGAACAAACAGCGATTATTTCCCTATACAGCATTAACTGACTGGTTTTTATAACCGAGACGGAGTGTGTTTACTGCGCGGTACGGACTGTAGCCCTTTAAAGCCCAGTGATTACTTTATGTACCGCCAGGTTTAACATTCACAAATTCTACGTTTTGCCCACACAGTGTGTTTATGTGTTTTGTGTGGATCTCAGAACAAACAGCGATTATTTCCCTATACAGCATTAACTGACTGGTTTTTATAACCGAGACGGAGTGTGTTTACTGCGCGGTACGGACTGTAGCCCCTTAAAGCCCAGTGATTACTTTATGTACCGCCAGGTTTAACATTCACAAATTCTACGTTCTGCCCACACAGTGTATTTATGTGTTTTGTGTGGATCTCAGAACAAACAGCGATTATTTCCCTATACAGCATTAACTGACTGGTTTTTATAACCGAGACGGAGTGTGTTTACTGCGCGGTACGGACTGTAGCCCTTTAAAGCCCAGTGGTTACTTTATGTACCGCCAGGTTTAACATTCAACAATTCTACGTTCTGCCCACACAGTGTGTTTATGTGTTTTGTGTGGATCTCAGAACAAAGAGCGATTATTTCCCTATAGAGCATTAACTGGCTGGTTTTTATAACCGAGACGGAGTGTGTTTACTGCGCGGTACGAACTGTGGCCACAGTCAACAGCACATTCTCACTCAACTGTAAAGTGCAACCTTAGCGTAAAGATAACAAGAAGTTCTCCCTGAAGACGACCCAGCAGGGTCGAAACATGTAGGAGTGTTACGATTGATGATAGAACTCTCTTTGTGCATTTGTTGGTGATTAGTGTTTTTGTATAATATAGTGCACGGACATGGAACACATTAAACACTGTCAGCCTGTCAAGAAGGACTGTGTACTATATTTAATTGGCAGATTTGTAACAAAAAGTCGTTGCCTTTATTTTCATTGGATGAAAGATTCAAATTAATAAATATGTGAATTTCAAATGCATTTTGTCTGTTGTTTATTTCAGATATCATCTGCATCGTATTTCATTCTAACGAACGGCTTATACATTTAATTATTAATATAACAACGAATGTAGACCCCCGGTATATAGAACACAAGCTTTTGTTTTGACATAAATTCAATTTCCATCACTTAACACGTTTCTGCAGATAAAACATCTGATTTTAGCAGTTCACACAAAGACGCGGTTTAACCCTTTCCATATTTATCGTTGGTAGACATAAATACATTAAGAATGTTGTTATATACTACGAAGGGACGTTTAAAGCGATATAATTCCGTACGTATTTTGTTTTTTGCTTTGTTCGGCTTTTCACTTGAATTGACAGATATTTCCATGCGAGTATGTGGTACATATGAATAGCACAGGCCTGGGATGATTAACTTTTGTAACATGGATTTCATCTAATTACTATTGAAAATCCAGTTTCTCCCTCCGCATTTATTTTCATTTCTACGCTCGACGGAGAACATCGCTCAATAAACTGCATACACAGTGCCATCCTCACGGTAAACGTGCCGAGTTCAAAGGCCAAAGAATTAATGATCTTTCGAGGGATAGTGGCGCGTTCTTCAGAGAATCACGTGAAACTCACAAACGCGCTATGTGGGACAAAATACAGACAGTCTATATGTTGAAGCAGGTAATGTATTTAAAATGTATATAGCGCCGCCTGGCCTTTAGTGTAGTTTTGCTCACCATTTCTATTAACACGTGGCCCTTACAAAATGTGGGTAATTTTGTAAATCGCCTCCGTAATGTGGATTGCAAATCATGGCAAAATATACAGTGGGGATATCTGCAAAACGAAAGAATAAATTTCTTAAACTGTAAAAATATTTATTAATTTCATCTAAAAATGTTTTACAAGAACAACAGTTTTACCAGAAATAACGAAAACATAGGTAAGATTAGGAAATAAATTAAAAAGGAAGAAAATTCTACATGTGAGTTAGTAGTGTGGATTCAACTCGCGGACCACAGTTTGAGAAACACTACTATATACGTTTAGCAGTAACTAATGCCTTTCGAATCTCATGTTACCTACAACCGTACACCAGTTCCTGCACACAGCAGCACATCGATCCACCACCAAAGTCGCCTACAATTAACCATTCTTTATAGAGTTTATATTTTTAACACGTACTTAGAGTGTTAGTTCTGCGTGTGTGTGTGTGTGTGTGTGTGTGTGTGTGTGTGTGTGTGTGTGTGTAAGTCATCCTCTCGCAAGAGTTCCTGATGATGATCCCAGGAGGGGATCGAAACACGCTGGTTTAATCTGCGGGTATCATAATGTATGATATCGAAAAGAATAAGAACAGTGCGCTGTTGGTTGAGTAGTGACCGTTAAATTAGTACCTTCTAGCAGCTCACGGTCACTTCGATACACAACAGCACCAGCCTTACCGTCTTGGAGCTCTTCCGTGTAGTGAAACTTCTGCTGTTCAGATAATGCTGTTAGCACTTTTAAGCCTCAAAGTTCTTTATATAATACGCGTTACTCCAGTCCCTACATTACAGAGAAGGTAATGCGTCCGGTTTACAAAACCAGTTATTTAATGCTGTTTAGGAGAATAGGCTGTTAGTCTCTGTTTATTTTGAAAATCAAACAAACACGTAAATAGACTGACTAACTAACTAACTAACTAACTAACTAACTAACTAACTAACTAACTAACTAACTAACTAACTAACTAACTAACTAACTAACTAACTAACTCCATGGAGCAGAGGCCTTCTCGAGAAGCTAACAGTTTCTCAGCTAGTCAAGAAATTCCCCGCATTTTATGGAACCCGGAGGTTCATTACCGCATTCACAAGAGCCCACCACTTGTCCCTATCCTGAGCCAGCTCAATCCAGTCCATGCCCCAGCCCACTTCTTGAACGTCCATTTTAATATTACCCTCCCATCTACGCCTGGGTCTCCCAAGTGGTCTCCTTCCCTTAGGTCTCCCCACCAAAATCCTGTATGCACCTCGCTTTTCCCCATACGTGCTACATGCCCCGCCCATCTCATTCTTCTCGATTTGATTACCCGAATAATATTTGGTGATGAGTACAGGTCATTAAGTTCCTCGTTATGTAGTCTTCTCCACTCCCCTGTCGCCTCGTCCCTCTTAGGCCCAAATATCCTCCTCAGCACCCTATTCTCGAACACCCTCAGTCTTTGTACTCCGTCAGCGTGAGAGACCAAGTTTCACACCCATACAAAACAACAGGTAAAACTGCAGTTACACATAAATAGACAGTTTAGGTAAGTGCAGAGTTTCTGAGTGTGAAATCAGACGGTCTGCACAGCTACCACTGTGCAGCGCACAGTGAGGTGCGAATTCTTTTACCGAAGGCAAACGCAGTCGACATGAGTTACACTTTTTAACGCGTGTCCTGAACAGATTTACAGTGACCATAGCCATTGTTGCTATTCAGTAACAGCTACTTTTAGAAAACACAAATTTTATTATAAGTGGAATATCTGGAAGTAAAACAGTCATTGTGTGTTTAATAAGTATGCCTGGAATTTGATATACGCACATCCCTTTGATAACATTATCCGTTTTGCAGCCGAGGGGTTAGAAATGAATATACATGAATGAAAGTAATATATATATAATAACAGGTTCATAGTTCATTTTATAATTATGGAGCTGTACCATACTGCTTCTGTACCCTAACGCGTAATTCAATTGTATTTCTGTTCTCCATTCTCAGTTCAGTGTAATATATTACATTCGCCCCTCTAATGGCTGCATCCAATTTAAAACTACGCAGAAAAACTATGAAAAAAAAAAGAGAGAGAGAGAGAGAGGACGAAAAATGCGTACTTAACAGTTGATTGCGTTCCTGTAACCCCATTAACACTCTTACAGTTCAAAATCAATTCATCTGTATGGCGTTCGTAGTTTTTTATGGGGTAGTTGTGCTGTTGATGTGTTATCCTGTTACCATGAACATAACAGAGACCGCTCCGTCTGCAGCGTTGCGTTACGCGCTATATCAGTCCTACTGTCGATATGGTGGTGTAAATATTTGAATGCAAACTGTTACGCTTTTTCTGAACCTTTCTTATCAGCTAGCAAAGTCAGAGCAAAGTGTCCGTTATGTGCGAAGAAACTTCAGTGCCTAAGTCTGTCCACGTCAATATGGCTAATGACACGTCAATATGGCTAATTACACGTCATGCGGCTTTATGTTATTCGTACTGTGCTTATTCTTGCAATTAGTACACAAACCAACTTATACACCGGACAAAGTACATTCATGAGTTATTATAAAACTGCTACATGGTTCGGCACCGTGATGCCATTACGAGGGACCGTTCAGTACAAAGGAATGTAGACCGAATACAACAAATTCAGTCGCATTTAACAGAGGTGTTTGACCCTTCCAAAGACGAAGCGTATCTCTTTCATATAAGGACACAGTATGTACCGCGCTGTAAACACTCTCCTAATGGTTACAAAAACCAATCAGTTGATGATGCATAAGGCAAAAGTCGCTGTTTGCTCTGAGATCCGTACAAAACACACAAACGCAATGTGGGCACCACGTAGAATTTTTTAATGTTAAACCTGGTGGTACATAAAGTAACCACTGGGCTTTAAAGGGCTACAGTCCGTACTGCGCAGTGAACACACTCCGTCTCGGCTATAAAAACCAGTCAGTTAATGCTGTATAGGGAAATAATCGCTGTTTGTTCTGAGATCCACACAAAACACATAAACACACTGTGTGGGCAGAACGTAGAATTGTTGCATGTTAAACCTGGCGGTACATATAGTGACCACTGGGCTTTATAAGGTTAAAGCATTAAACATTAAAATCTAAAATATGCAAAGTTAACAACCATAAAATCAGAGTTTTGTATATCAAAAGTATGAAGCGTAAGCCGTTCCAGGTGTTGGAGTTCTTTGCGACTATATAGATCATGCATACAAACATCTGTGTCGACTATATATGGAAATGGATATTCAACTGTACAGAAAGGAAAAGAAAGAGAGAGACAGACAAGGAGAACGAAAGGTAAAAATAAATAAATATCCATGTAGAAGGATCAACACACAGATAAATCAGGTCCAAATAAATACGAGTTTTGCAGAGCAGGAATGTAATATTCTCCTGCCGTGTTGCATAAATTCCTGTTCTGACAGATGGCATATACGTAATTCAGGTTACTGAATACGTCATTAAGCCAACTGCAGTGAAATGGGCCTGCGTGCAGTGTTTGTATCTGAAGCTGAGGGCACGGCACTTCTCCGAAATGTCGGTATCGACTTATTAATCGACACGCTCTGTCATCCCAGCAGACCGCTGTGAGAACCTCAAATCTCGACTGAACTGATGCTTGCCGACAGAATCTGGCTTCTTTACAACTGCCATTAGAAATGTACTTAATTTACTGATTTGGCGATTGTCCTGAGACTGTCAACTTCGAATACTGAAGCATCGAATTCAACTAAATAACACACTATATATGAATTACGTTACACCGCCCAGAGAACACATTCCGTACACATTATAAAGGTCATTTGGTTTATTGTGTGAGGAAAATAAACGGTGTTTTTTTTTAGGATCTCGTGAAATACATTTTTTGGCCAAGTGGTAGAAATGTTTACCACGTGGTTTAAAAGACTCTGCGCTGTGGTAGTAGTTTAAGTCGCAAAACATTTTCTGAGACAATGCAATTTTCAACACGTATCCGTGGCGAAATAGAATCAATTAGAGATCTGCAGACTGCCTGGAGGTGGGATTATGAATTGCAAAATAAGGCAGCAGGCTGCATCGCACAGGAAGGTATGAGACGTTGAGAGAGACAGAGAGAGAGAGAGGGCGCGAGATTTCATAACAAAGTGCAAAGACAAGAGAATGTTTAAGGAGAAAGGGAAAGGAACGCCTATAAATTGCAGTAGAAAGACGCCGAAATGGCTCTGTCGATAAGACAACGTGCTGAGAAATGTTACAAGCATACCGAAACGGTACGCAAAATAAAAATAGATGGAAACTGTGTTGCGAATGGAATGAGGAGATGAAATATGTAAATAATATGTTGACTATAGAGGGTATACACAAAAGAATGGTGCGGTTTCAAAAGTTAACAAGAAATTTATTTCTCACCTTAGACGGGCACAACGTACACCGTCAGCAGCGGCAACTGTCCAAGTTTCTCATGCGTTAATCACAATCCTTCAATGTGTGCACCCTGGGTCACACGACACACATCCACACGGTAATCAAATTCATCCCAGACTCGGTGTAGCATGTCCGCTGTAATGGTCTGCAGTGCATGCGTTATCCGATCACGAAGTTCCTTGAGGGACATGGGCAATGGTGGTACGTAACCGCTGTCTTTAACGAACCCCCAAAGAAGGGACATGCACAGAGAGAGCACCAGCGTGACTCTCCAAAAGTCAACGTTTTCTGTGCGGTGTCCCGCGAGAAAGTGCACGGCCCATTTTTCTTCACTGAAGCAACTGTGACTGGCGACTCCTTTCTGGACATGTTGGTAAACTGGTTGTTACCCCAACTGAACACCAATTATGACGATTACATTTTACAACTGGACGGTCCTCCCCCCCCCCCTACCCTCCCATTTTCACAGGAATGTACAAGTGCTTCTCAATCCTGTTCTTCAACAGCGCTGGATCGGACGTGCTGCAACAGGAGACAGCCGCCTTCTCCTTTGGCCACCCCGTTCGCCGGATCTAACACCATGCGATTTCTTTCTTTGGGGGTTCATTAAAGACAGCGTTTACGTAGCACCATTGCCCATGTCCCTCAAGGAACTTCGTGATCGGATAACGCATGCACTGCAGACCATTACAGCGGACATGCTACACGGAGTCTGGGTTGAATTTGATTACCGTGTGGATGTGTGTCGTGTGACCCAGGGTGCACGCATTGAAGGATTGTGATTAACGCATGAGAAACTTGGACAGTTGCCGCTGCTGACGGTGTAAGTTGTGCCCGTCTAAGGTGAGAAATAAATTTCTTGTTAACTTTTGAATCCGCACCATTCTTTTGTGTGTATACGTGTGGCGTACTTAGTGGCGTAGTGAGTGTGTGGCGTCTTTCACTACAGGGTAGCTGCGTCACATAGACAACCCGAACAGCGATACGGTACAGTTAAAACTTTTGGTCATTATCGCACAGTGTCTTGGCCGTGCCATGGCTCAGGCAGTTAGTCGTCGGCCTGTCACCGCGAAGGCCCAATTTCGATCCCGGCTCGGTGCGTATGGGATTTGTGGTGGACGAAGTGGCAGTGGAACTGATTTTTGTCCAAGTATTTCGGATTTCCGCTGTCAGTTTCATTTCACCGGTGCCCCAGTAGAAGAGAAAACGAAGAAAATGAATCGTCTTCATCACAGGCTTGCACAATAAACCTCAAGGCTTTGGTGCGTCCGTAGAGTCTGCTGCGGGGCCGTTCACTACAAAAGAAGAGTGACAAAGTTCCTTGATTACCCAGTGATAATCAACTCGAGAAGAATGAGAGGGGCGGGCATGTAGCACGTATGGGGAAAAGAGAGATGCATACAGGATTTTGGTGGGGAGACCTGAGGGAAGGTGACCACTTCGGAGACCCAGGCGTAGATGGAAGGATAACATTAAAATGGGTATTCAAGAAGTGGGATGGGGCATGCACTGGATTGAGCTGGCTCAGGATAGGGACAGGTGGCGGGCTCTTCTGAATGCGGTAACGAACTTCCGCTTTCCATAAAATGCGGGGAATTTCTTGACTAGCTGAGAAACTGTTAGCTTCTCAAGAAGGGCTCTTCTCCATGGATTTAGTTCCTGTCCATGCCATTAAGGCATGTATGTGGAATAGACCTATAGTTCCACTCATTCTTAATTTCAGCGCTTCTTGGAAGTGAGAGACCAACTTCACGCCTCGACCGCTTTACCCCTGGAAAGAACCCTGCTAACAATTGGACAGGACGCTGATTAGGCCCCTGAGAGGGTGTGGACGGTTTTGGAGAAGAGAAAATTTTTACCTCTGCCCTTTTTCGAACCCCGGACCGTCCGTCCCCTACTTATTCTCTGTACGGACTACGCTATCCCGGCATCTTCATTCTAAGAATCTTAGGTACTTAATAAATACACTTTGTGCGCAAAGTGCGTGGGTTTTTGGTGTTAAACCTAGCCGTTCATGAAGGGACCGCTATGCAGTAATTTATATCTTGTTATTGCTACACTTATACAACGCACGCACGCACACGCACGCACGCACACGCACGCATACACGCACACGTATGTGTTAGCATGTCGTTTCAAAACAGTATTTTGAATGTGACAGCTAAACCTACAAGGTGGAAGCTGATGTATGCGTTCTTAAGGAGTTCCCCTTCCAGTTTTCTGTATCATTCCTGGGGACATACAGGGTTTGTGTAATTCCACTGGCGATGTTGAAAAGACGAGAAGTAGGCGAAAAAAAAATAGCGGAAGTAAAAGGAAATGAAATCTGAGAGAAAACAGCGGAAAGTGGGGAAGCAGAAGAAGAAGGAATGTCTTAGGTTTGCTACGCCCAGGGACATCTAGAGAACAAAAAACGAAAACACTCGGCCTGAAATAGCATTGCATTGCCTAGGTCCGGTTGGTTGGTCGAGAATGCCGCAAATGTTTAACAGCGGTTTGTACAAGCATTGTGCCCAAGCTGCTCACAGTGGACTGAGTGTGACCACTGAAACGTGGGCACTGTCTTTAGGCTTCGGTCTTCAGGCTAATTTCGTAGTGAATGAATAGAATGCAGAAAGGTAAAATATTTTGTCGTATTTCCATGTAAGAGCCTCATTCTAAATAAACAGCATGTAAGTTGCATCTCGTAAGAATAAATTCCTCGAATTTTCCTAATCAAGCAGAAGATACGCTGTACATAACGAGGAACTTAATTACCTGTACTCATCACCAAATATTATTCGGGTAATCAAATCGAGAAGAATGGGATGGGCGGGACATGTAGCACGTATGGGGGAAACGCAAGGTGCATACAGGATTTTGGTGGGGAGACCTCAGGGAAGGCGACCACTTGGGAGACCCAGGCGTTGATGGGAGGATAATATTAAAATGGATCTTCAAGACGTGGGACGGATGGGCATGGACTGGATTGAGCTGGCTGAGGATAGGGACAGATGGTGGGCCTTTGTGAATGCGGTAATAAACCTTCGGGTTCCATAAAATGCGAGGAATTTCTTAACTAGCTGAGAAACTGTTAGCTTCTCAAGAAGGCCTCTGCTCCGTTTAGTTAGTTAGTTAGTTAGTTAGTTAGTTAGTTAGTTAGTTGGTTGGTTGGTTGGTTGGTTGGTTGGTTGGTTGGTTAGTTGGTTGGTTGGTTGGTTGGTTGGTTGGTTGGTTGATTGGTTGGTTGGTTGGTTGGTTGGTTAGTTAGTTAGTTAGTTAAATCTGGCGCGAATGTAAACGAACATTCTCAGTATCTAACGAAAATTGACACCGTGTCGTCGGGTACTTCCCGAAGTTTCGAAGGTCGCAGTGACATCATCTTCAGGGCCAAGAAATCCAAGAAGGCTGCTTGACCCTGAAGATTATGTCACTACGGTGCTTCGAAACGTCGAGCGCTACTTACTCCATACGGCGTAACATCCCAGAAGACCTGTGTCTTCAGAAACACCGCTCTGAGAGCCTCAAATGTCTCGTGCCATATATTGCTGCAGCGACACCCTCAGCTTTCCTCTGGCTAATTATAAGATATGTACCAAAAAATGTTTTATGAAAACCAGCATTATTGCGTTAACAGAGAAATTCATTTTTGGTTTCCTAAAGACATTGTGCGTCACGGTAGCTGATAGTGTGCTGATATGGCAACAAGACGGTCTGCTGGTAATGACTACACGGACGCTGCAGGAAGGCAGAGGAGGGTCCTGCACTGGTAGCGCCAGCGGGGTCTCATCTGCTGCTTGTAATTTCACACTACGCTACGGGATGTTCTCGTCCTGCTAACACAGAATCATTGTCGTGAAATGAGCCCCTGATATCAGTACTTACGGTGCAAGACGCTGGAGGAGAAATGGTCAATATCGACACACTGCCTGCAGGAAGGGCCTAAGTAAACCTTTGTCTTTGCTTCTGGTGCACTTGAAACAGTAACCAAGAGGAAACAATAGACAGGTACTCTCGTACTTTTGTGGTCAGATCTGAAGTACGTAGAGCACTTGGGAGAACTAGGTGTAGATGGGAAGATAATATTAAAGTAGATATTAAATGGAAGTGGAAGGTGTAGAATGGGTTTATGTCCCCCAGGATAGGGTCAAGAGAGCCTTTGTTATGAACAGAATATTCCGGTAATATAAAGTGCCCGGAATTTCGAAGTAGGAATTGAGTGTGTGTGCACACAGCAGCAGTCCCCAGGATGTTCTTCTGTCTGTCCGTCCGTCTGTCTGTATGTCTGTCTGTCTGTCCGTCTGTCCGTCGGTCTGTCTGTCCGTCTGTCTGTCTGTCCATCCGTCCGTCTGTCTGTCTGTCTGTTATGTTTCGCAAAGTTTCTGACTTCAGAGCTGTCTGGACTGCAAAAACTGCGGTGAAACCTCAGTATAACAAAACAAGCTGTATCCTATTCAAAACAAAAACGGCTGAACCCCAGTCCCTGTGGGATTTGAGCTGGATGAAGTGGCACTGACATGTCCGTCTATTACCGACTCTATGTTCGTACTTTTAGCAACTGATAGCGCCGTTAAATAACGAACTTAAAAATACATAAAAGCAAAATAGAGTACATCCGTAGTAATCTAAAACCAAAAGCAAGTCTACTCGATTGGGCGGCTTGAACTGGTGGCAGCTGCCACCAGTTCCGTTACAGAACTCTAATATTTTCTATACCACTGATTTTCGAGCGGTTACTGTACAGGAAGTTTCGTTAATGGCAAGGTTACGAGATGGAGGATCCGGAGTTTGAATCCTGGCAGGAAAATTATACCTTTTTTTATTCTAAAGCTTCCAAACTGGTTCTGATGCCCACTTAACATTACATTTAGTGGGGGATTTTCCCACGTGTAAAGCAGCAGGGGCGTGAATGTCACTACTCATGTCCATCTAGCGCTCAGGCTAAGAATGAGTGGAGCTATACCTCTACTTTCCCCAGTATGCTTGCCTGGCGTGCACAGAGACAACGTTACCCTTTTAACCTGTTTTCCTAACTGTTGTAACAATTCAAAATTAAAGAAAATTACATCTGTTAAGGACGTCGTAGTGTTTTTTCAAGGACTCTTTATAAATGAATACTTCTTTACAGAAAGCTT
Organism: Coptotermes formosanus; assembly: GCA_013340265.1. Classification (NCBI taxonomy): domain Eukaryota; kingdom Metazoa; phylum Arthropoda; class Insecta; order Blattodea; family Rhinotermitidae; genus Coptotermes; species Coptotermes formosanus. The sequence goes on along the minus strand of BLKM01000346.1, from coordinate 321,474 downwards.
ACATAAAACGCAGTGGAAACGATAGGCGCAACACTGTCACATTGTTTCAAGACAAACCTGAGGCTTCGAAGGAATAAAATGTGCGTTAGACCGTTTTTGTTCGGAGGTGGTGTGTGTAGGGCCAGAGAGATAAGTAGGTAGTGGCAGCCCTGGCAGTGCAGGACAGAGGCGGGGGATTACCCTCGCACAAATGTGCCAAGACAGTAACAAGATCCCGGGAAGTGATTCCCCTGCACTGCGCACACATTGCACCGCGCAGCTTTGTGTTTCAATAAATATCACCATCTTCATGTACAACAGTTTGAAACGGTTCGCTTATAAAATCAATTTACAGGGAGGTCAGTCCGACTAACATCCCGTAACACGGCCGAACGAAGCAGGTTCCGGTATTTTTTTCTTGTCCAAAGCGTTCTGACTGATCCTGAGGCCACAAAGCCTCCTACAAATCTGGGGTAAAACGGCCGAGGCGTCAAGCTGAGTACACACCTCCATCTGTTGCCGAGGTTAAAAATATATGGAGCTTCACCTCCACTCGTGTGTCTCTATGTCGTGGTGCCCAGTTAGGGACAGTTACACTATATCCTTCCTTTTCCAAAGTTATCATTTGCCATTGTTTCTCAAAGTTGTAACAACTGCTCTGAAAAGCAAACATTTAAACTCTTAAGAAGAATTTATGATAACACACGTTGTTTTCTCGAGTTTTTATTCCGATATATTTACAGTCTGCACAAATCATAAGCGGAATTCCTTATGTTGTCTTTGTTCTGAGAGGTTTTCTGTCTTTCGGTCTTAAAAATGCCGCTTAGATAATTTTTTTTTAGCGATTCATGCCTCTGTCTGAAAGAATTCTCATTCACATTTCTTTTATGTGACTGTCTTCTGATTTTTTTTTCACTTTGCTTATTTCCTGTGTACCTAACTGTAGGTCTTAGAAATCTCATCTCCGCAATCCTCAAATTTATGTCTTTTTGTAAACGAAGTTTTGCCTATTTCGTTTGTGAAAATAGAAAAGAGATGCTATTAACAAGATTTAATTTTCAAACCACGTTGTTTTATTTTAAAATCAATATCATCTTATCATCACTCGTATTTTGAATGAATATTTCAGTTCCTGCCTAAAGATTTTGTTCACTGTCTCAGCAAGGAAATTAAAATTTTAAAATCTGTAATTATGTACGAATGAATAGGGTCCCGTCTTACAACCAACAATTCTTTTATTAAATAGAAGTTAAAAGTATAAAAACATATAAAACGACCGGTTTCGGCACTAATGTGCCATCATCGGGTTTTTTCCAAGTAACACAGTACCCAAGTTTACATTAGTTGTTGTAAATGTACATGCAAGCCAATTACTCTTTGAGAGAAGGCCTTCTCTGTATATTACTTGAAAAAAAAACCGATGATGGCACATTAGTGCCGAAACCGGTCGTTTTATATGTTTTTATACTTTTAACTTCTATTTAATAAAATAATTGTTGGTTGTAAGACGGGACCCTATTCATTCGTATATTATACAAACCAACGGAGATGACTAACATCAAATTAATCTGTAATTATGTGTTAAAAATAGAATTTATAATGCAATATCTTTTTATAACATCAGCGTTAATATATTTATTTCCTTTGTGTAATGTCACGTTTCTCTCCTGCAGCAGAGCGTATGTGGGATTTGTAGTGAGCAAGTGTAATGGAGCAGATTTTCCCCAGATACTCCTCTTTCCCCTCCCACCCATACCTACATATTATGAGGAGCTGGTACAATAGAACGCAGTACAAGAAACTCAGTCCCGCTTCATTGCAAGAAGAAGCATCCTTAAAAAAAACAAGATTAAGCACTTTATCTTACGAAACATGTGAATTATGTATTTTTACTTCCTACGTGTTGCCGTCGCGACGCGCAGCCCTCGGGACGCTCTGCATTGTACACAATAATAACCACAAAAATTACTTCATTGATTGCTTCGGGTAAAACTGTTAATATGGGGCAGGCGGTGGCGCAGTTGGTTGAGGCACTGCGCTACAAACCGGCAGGTAGCGGGTTCGATTCCCGACGGTGTCATTGGAATTTTTCATTGACATAATCCTTCCGGCCGCACTATGGCCCTGGGGTCGACTCAGCTTCTAACAGAAATGAGTACCAGGAATATTTCCTGGGGGGTAAAGGCGGCCGGTGCGTAGGGCTGATAACCTTACCACCTTCAAGTGCCGATTGTCTGGAAATATGGGAGCCTCAACCTCCTGGAACCCTAAGGGCCTGTCCAGGCCTGTAATGGGACTGCTTTAAAACTGTTAATATTTTAGAGTTGCCGGTAGCTACTCTGCCGCTATTGGTAAACATTTTGCACTTACAAAGTGTAACGGGTCTTGGTGACTGCCACTACACTGCATTGCTCTACTCCATGGTTTTCTGGTAGAAGCAAGCGTTAAAAATTCGGTACCAACACTCAATGTCAGGTTTATTAGGACTTCATTCGGTTAACCATTTTGTGTTTGTATTTGCACTCCCATGCAGTCTAAACGCTATCAGTTCGTGTACTGTTTGCCTTCTCACGTAACCTCCTGTTTATACTCTCAATGTCCTCTCTGAAAGTGTGCTGAAAGGAAATAAGAGATGGGAGTGTAATTATGTACATGCGGTCTTAACAGACCCGGATCCTGCACAACTCCTTCCAAAAACTAAATACTGTTCATGGCTGTCAAGAAGAACCTAACTTTATCAAAGAGTCAGGTACATTAAATTTTTTTGCTCTCTACCGTCTCGCGTCTGTATTTTTCAAAAAGAACTCCAATAAACATTCCCTGGTGTGATAGAAAACAGGATCTCGATTCGGAATGTTACTGTCATCGAGTGTGATATAAACGTAATCCGATATTCCCTTAGTTTTCTTCTGTTCTTTCGCTTTCCTCATTCTTTTGCATAACAAAGGTTTTTCTGTCGTTATACCGAGCTCCTTAACAAGGGAAACATCTGCATATCTGCAGGACACAAATAATGAGTCTAATATGTTTTGCTTCCTGATCTACAGAAAAGTGGAACTTGCTTGAAATACATTTAACGTGAAACAGCGTCATCGTTTTCAATCTCAAAATATCAACTGATAAAAGTTCACTTAACACTTAACCCGAACACTCTGTGTGAATGTGATGCTGATATTTGAATAGAATTTCTGAGTATCCGATGTTTGCTGTTAAGACGAAACTTCAAATTACCCTTCCTAATTGACAGTAATTGCTTCGGCCTCTCTCCGTCCCTCAATCCACTGCTCCTTCTGGTGCTCATTACCGGCGTTACCACATCTTCGTGTTTTATATTAACACTGAAATTACCAAAATTTCCACTGGATTGTAGACCCATTACTTCGGTGTACAGACAGTTCCATAAAGAGAGGGACACATTTTGAGATGAGAATTTTTTGAAAATGTTTGCTTGTACAAGTCTCAAAATTTCGAAGAGGAAGATGACGATGATGATAACAATAATGATCATAGTGGTTGCGGTGGTGATGATGATGATATTCATCGTAGTAATAATAGTTACAGACAGCTAGAAGTCTCAAGAGAGAATTACTGAGGGGAACAAGAGAAAAGAACATCATAACAGAGAAGATGAAAGAAATATGGCGAAGAAAAAGGATGTATGGGCAATTCCCGCGTAACTTTGGCGAAAAATTGTTGGATTACGAACAGTCACGTGGATGGCTAAAATTTGGAGACATCAAAGCAAGTAAAGACACTACAATACTGACGGCTCAAAACAAAGCAATTGGTCTCGTTCAAAAATATGACGAATAAATGAAGCAACGAACGAAGCAATACCTCCACGCCCACATACGCCTTCATGACGTAAGCAGGGACATACCATTACTATTTCCATGAGACTGCAGGTGCACTTGTGTGTTCAGTAAGTGCTGTACAGTCTGACCAAATTATACGAGATTATACGTTCTCAGTGAAAGGCCTGTGAAGAGGCGCTTTAATTTGGTCCAAAGATTTACTAATAAATGTTAGTTTCATTTAACTGGCCAGAGGGAATAGTTTCCTCTGCTTTATCTGAGGGTGGAAACAACCAGTAACCGAAACGTCGTGTTTCGAAAACGTATATTAATCACGTAATGGATGAAGTCTGTTTGGAGTGCTGCAATGTGAGCAATAAACAAACGGGAACTTTGACGTGTGTGTCATTGTGTTCCGTTATCGAACGATCGCCACCAAACTGTGTTGAGTTCTGCAAAACAGGCTGGTGCTGTGCTACACCGATGTGTTGTCAGCTGAGGTGTGGCGCAGTACATTACACGAATGTAACGATATTGCCGTTATGTACTGGTGCCGTGCCCTTTCGGCAACTTCTTCTACATATCTGTTATGTGGGTAGTCTAATTCACGTTCACAGGCGTTTCCATTCAACGAATAAGGCGCCTTTCCTATTTTCATACAGTGAATGTCAAAGTACAACTTCCCTGTCTAGTGCCACGGAACTTTCAGAAAACACACAAATACATTGCAAAATCCGCTGCGTAACCTAACTAATACGTACGGTAGCCACAGCTGTTAAAGCGATGTGCCAGTACTGCGGTACAGTTACTGTACGCGATTCGAATCCCCACTGTCACTGTATCAGTCCACACTGTTACCAATGTGTACGGTAGCCACAGCTGTTAAAGCGATGTGCCAGTATTGCGGTACAGTTACTGTACGCGATTCGAATCCTCACTGTCACTGTATCAGTCCACACTGTTACCAATATGTACGGTAGCCACAGCTGTTAAAGCGATGTGCCAGTATTGCGGTACAGTTACTGTACGCGATTCGAATCCTCACTGTCACTGTATCAGTCCACACTGTTACCAATATGTACGGTAGCCAGGGCTGGTAAAGCGATGTGCCAGTATTGCGGTACAGTTACTGTACGCGATTCGAATCCTCACTGTCACTGTATCAGTCCACACTGTTACCAATATGTACGGTAGCCAGGGCTGGTAAAGCGATGTGCCAGTATTGCGGTACAGTTACTGTACGCGATTCGAATCCTCACTGTCACTGTATCAGTCCACACTGTTACCAGTATGTACGGTAGCCAAAGTTAGAACTTCGCTTTCTGTCTTCATTTTAATAACGTGACGTCAGTGTTATTCGCACTATATACTGTGATAATGAAAACGAATGCAGTCCGAAAGCAATCATACAAACATACACCTTCATGGGCTATAGGAACTCTGAAGAAGGGGGCAGCAAACACGTCCGAAACATCTAACCTAGTGTGAGAATGCATCTTGAGGTTGAGCTACTTAATTAACCACATAGACACGTTTATTTTCAAACATTTCCATTTTTCAGAATTTTTGTTAACATCTTTTGGAGAAATATTTTAAATGTTTGAATAAATCTGTCATTCTCGCTGTTGAAGACAACATTCCAGCTGAATACAGTGTAAATGTTCTCCCGAACTCAGCCTTTTGTCACGTGCTCTTCGTTATTTCACTTGTCTCTTGTAGATTCTGTAATGTATTGTTCGTCTCCATTGAGCCAGTTCACTTGCCAGTCAATCGGGGAAAAGTACAAGAAATTTGTATTGTTTTAATGAGTGTACGCCAGTGATATTTGTGGCTGCTGCGAGTTTTGACGCAGAGGAGAGGACGAGTAAAGGGACAAGAGGCAGCAAATTAATTGGAAGTCAGTGTGGTGGCAGCGACAAAGTGACGATGAAAAATACACTACAAGTTTGGTCTTCAGCTGCAAACGACTCAAATTTTGATCAATAATTCAGGGTTTTACATAAAGAGAAGGTTCCGCATTTATGCAAGTGACATTGTGTTGATAGGAAAATGAAACGTAGGAACTTACGATGGGCTGGTCATGTAGATAACATGGACATCACATAACAAGAATCTCATTTATGCATGTCAACAGGTGTTATTAAGTTAGAGAAATATGGTGGCTTAAGATGGGTTCGGTGCTTATATAAGGAGGAACTATGTGATTTATATGGGGTCACCTGTTGATGTTATGGCATTGAAATATCGTGGCTTATGGTAAAGCAGTGGTTATGAGAGAGAAGCAGAGGAATGCTTAGGGGATTCTGGAGGATAAATATTTTCGAACACCGGCTTGTACGACAAAGAAACGAAAGGAAGTATAAAATTTAGATAGACTTTGGCGCGATGGATTTTGCGGTTTCGATGTTGGTGGCACTGTTGGACGAAAGACTGTAATTTTAGAATTACTGTGCTGACATCAGTGTTAATTAGTAAGCTGTTACTGCCTTTGTCAGAAACAGGTGTCACGTTGTTTCACCTGTCTTACGAAGAGTTATTTTTAAGAGCCCTGTTACAGATTAGGCGCTTGAATGTCATGCAAATGATAACAGGCACTTCAATCTACAACACATACAAAACGTATGGCATTTCTGTTAAAAGACCAAAATACCAAAATCAATATTGCTGAGAAATTAACTCTTGATTTTTAATTAGCAAGATTTAAATGTAGCTGTTAGACGAGAATAATTATGTTTTCGACCTGTTTTGTTAATCATCTGTTAAAAGACAATTTTTCATGCCGGTGAGGAACTGCTGCTTCAGTTGGTTCCGTTACAGGCCAGTGACATATACACAATTTATATAAAAGTAGACCCATAAATTGATGTGGAAAGACGCTTCGTGTTGCTGATTTTTGTTGACAGTGTGACTTTTCTATTTAATGTTCATGTGTGTTCTAAAACTGTGGCTGGGTTTTAAGGATACAATGTGACAACTGTACGTGCACAGTGTCAGCACAGTGTCACTTTCTTAATTTATCTCAAAAGCCATAAATTCCAAGAAATATAAATATCGACCCTCACATTTATAACATTTGGTTTTAATTTTCTCTGTCTCTTTTAGAAACATTTTTTGCACCGATAAATATTTAGCAATTTGCTTTTGCCCACACGGATGCGCAGTTAAAACCGAATGCCCAATAGTCGTTGAATTTAACCTGTATAAATTGAAATACTCATTGCCCGACATTTTTTTATAAAATTCACCAGTATAAAATGTTACGAAAATTATTCTGCCTATTTTTCGAGTTGCTGCGTAGAAACCAACAGACGAACGGGGGAGAAACCTATTTTAAAAAATTCATAAAATGCAAATGCATAATAAATTATTTCAATGTTTAATGTTGAAGGCTTCGTTTCTGTGTATTAAACATTTAAGCATCTGAAATTTCGTGCCTCCCCCCCCCCCCGCACTGCAAATGCCCAAAATCATTTAATTCTCATGTTAAACAACTGGTTAGTTACGCTGGGTGTCACACGCTTGTAGTGACAAAGTACATCTTTTAACTGCGAATAAAATGTTTTGCAATGTTGACGTTGCGTCTTTTGTATACAGCACACCTCCTCCTGTTAAACACGCAGCACTGCAGTGCAGTTGCGAAGTGCAGTACTGTTAGTGCGCTGTAGTGTATTTTTGTTTCATTTGGACACAAACAGTGCATCATTCACTGAGTGCATACACACGTTGCCGTAACGTACAAACCCATAATGGTTACTGTCGCTTTGTATATATATCATTACAGAGTAATAGAAACATTCAGTCATTGTTTGCTCTGTGCTAAATGTGTGCAGGCTGCATATGTAATTAGGCGAAATAACATATGGCGAATTTTAATGTTGAAAGGTACAGTAATCACAATAAATAGTACTGTCATCTTCCATTAGCCGTGCTGTTTTATAAATGCAGCTTACTGCGTACAGCAGACTGTTTGCCACACCATAGATCTTACAAAGAGGGTTCAGTGGCTTTGACGTATGTGACTTGTGTCACGGTTTCTGATTTTATCTCTACATGTATCTATCTATCTATCTATCTATCTATCTATCTATCTATCTATCTACCTACCTACCTACCTACCTATCTACCTACCTACCTAAGTACCTACCTACCTACCTACCTACCTACCTGCCTGCCTGCCTGCCTGCCCATCCATCCATCCATCCATCCATCCATCTCTCTCTATATATATCTACCTACCTATCTACCTACCTACCTACCTGCCTGCCTGCCCATCCATTCATCCATCCATCCATCCATCCATTCATCTATCCATCTATCTCTCTGTATCTGTCTAGCTACCTACCTACCTACCTACCTACCTACCTACCTACCTACCTGCCTGCCCATCCATCCATCCATCCATCCATCTCTCTCTATATATATCTACCTACCTACCTACCTATCTACCTACCTACCTACCTACCTACCTGCCTGCCTGCCTGCCCATCCATTCATCCATCCATCCATCCATCCATCCATTCATCTATCCATCTATCTCTCTGTATCTATCTAGCTACCTACCTACCTACCTACCTACCTACCTACCTACCTACCTACCTACCTGCCCATCCATTCATCCATCCTTCCATCCATCCATCCATCCATCCATCCATCCATCCATCCATCCATCCATCTATCTCTCTATCTATCTATCTATCTCTCTATCTATCTATCTATCTATCTATCTGTGTCTGTCTGTCTATATCCGTTTATCTCTCTTTCTCTTCTTCTCTGTCTTTCTACCTTTTTATCTATCAGTCTGTTTATCTCTCCCTGTCTTCATTTATTTATACCTACACAAAATGTACGCTTCTTGTACTTGGTATCATGTAAAATATTCGAGCACAGTACAGATTCTGTCGACAGCCTACACCTAAAAGTCAAAACAGTAGCCTGTCCGCGGCGCTAATCCTATTACACGTTTCCTTCCACTTACCGGAAGCCTCGCCAGTTAGCCTTGTATTTGTCTCCTCCGGGTAGTTCTTGTAAGCATTTCTCGTCTCTACAATTAAATTGGTACTGCATGGCCTTATGAAATTTTGTTACAACAAATTTTGAAACTCCCTATTACTCTCTTTGCCCATCCTCGTCTTGCGTACCCCCTCTTGGGCCCAAAACTTCTCCTCAGCACTTTGTTCTCGAATACCTCTGCCTATTTTTTCTTCTACGGTCACAAACCAAGTTTCACAGCCATACAAAACAGCAAACAATATTAAAAAGCAAATATTTTTGGCCTTGCTCTATGGCAGTATATCATGGATCCCTAGGAATAAAGCAGCAAGTCACAACCAGGCTACAGAAGTAAGATGGCCGAGTGGAGTCAAGACGTGTGCCTCTTAAGACCACGCATGAAACCTGAATATAAGACAGCGCTAAATATATATGTTAGATACAGTTAGAGGTGATAAACACAGCCGGACAGACTGTATCGAACGGATGGACGGAGGACAGGTACCTGAAAGTGGCCTCCAGTACCAACCTACAGGAAGAAGCAACTTTGATAGACCAAGTGAAAGATGGAAATAAGGCAGGACAGACTGAAGGGATTAAGCACTGAACGGAATAAGAAGGAAAAAGAAGTGAATAAATATCTTAGGTACCTGTTGGCTAGTGAACAGGCCGTAACACCTCGGAAGCTTATAATTGTGAATGACAGTCAGTTTATTAAAGCAACTAAATGAACACAACTAGTCACATGTAAATATTACATATGTCGCTCCGACATGTTTCGGCATTCAAAACACGATCTTCAGGAAGCACGTGACGCCAAGTTTGAAACAAACTGTCAGTAAACAAGCCACTTTTTTGCGGTTCTGCTTTCGGTAGGCTGCGTTGGTTATTCTGTTGTTATGCTGAAGCGGCGTCACGTGCTCCCTGAATAAAGCGTTTTCAAAGCCGAAACATGTCGAAGCGATGTATGTAATATTTATAGGTGACTAGTGGTGTGCGTTTAGTTGGTACAACGAATTCACTGTAATTCATCAGAGCAATTCACAGAGGCGAGAACCTTAAACCAGTTGATAGTCATGTTTGCTTATAGCCAGTATCTCGTAAGGAGCCGATCCCAGTGGCCGCGCGGTCTAAGGCCTACGCCGCGCGGTCTAAGGCCTACGCCTTAGACCGCGCGGCCGAGCGCTTGCTGGGATCGCGGGTTCGAATCCCACCGTGTGCATGGATTTTTTTTGTCTCTTGTACAGTGCTTGTGTTGTCAGGTGGAGGTCTCTGCGACGGGCCGATCCCTCGTCCAGAGGAGTCCTACCGACTGTGGTGTGTGTCTGAGTGTGATCAAGTGAATATAAACAACCTCGACACCTGCTGTGAACAAGTAGGTAGAAGAGGGAAGGACTACGAAAAGAAATCTCCTAAGGATTGCAAGACAATGAATAATGTGTTCAAAAGAACGTGGAAAGAAGCAGTCGTGGCCTACTTTAAGGTACTATCCCAGAATTTGCCTTGAAAACTCCAGTCACAGTGATCTGCAGCCCGATGGAGTCTGGCACTGAGCACCTGCCGCGCACAAACCAACCACGTCATTTTACTGGGTGTGAGACTAATCAGTGTACATACGCTGAACGTATTATAGGATGTATTTGGTCGCTTTGGAACAAATTAGATAAATTACAGGTTGCAAACAGGTAGACAGTAATTCCATGCTGCTTCGGTGCGGCAGACCCTTCGTGCGCACAGGTAAGTTCTTTCCGTGCCTTTAGCTACAGTAGTTGTTTCCACATTGCGTCAAATTACCGGTAACCATTGCAATTTGTCGTCCGAATATACATTCTACAGTGTATTCACAAGTGTACCTTGAATACAAAGCTACAAGTAAATAATAAATTACAGTACTCTTCAATTGATAGTTGTTTCCTAAAATCCACGTACGTGTGTCACAAAGCATGGGCACATGACAGTTGACATGTGTTCAGAATTTATAGCGTGTACGCCTGCCATTAGAAAGGAGGACGTACTTCAAGTGAACTTATTTTGACTACATTCTATCCCAGTCTGTGACCCCCAGGTCTTTCTGTTTAAAGCATTGGTGACGTCACCTAGTTATCCAGTATTATCGACTAAACCCTTCGGTATATTTGTTTTTAGAAACTGTAGATTTCAGATTTCAATGACATTGTCTCCCCTGCTACATTTTAGTCACATTTACCAGTAACAATTTTCGCTTTATTTAAGATTATAAATGAGTGAACAGACAATTAAGGTTTTTTTGGGACGTGACGCTGTTTTTCTGGGTGAGTAGTCTCCAACGTTTCGACGGATTGTGGTATCTTTGTATTTGCGACTAAGCAGTCTGATCAATTCTTATTGGAGTTTGGAAGGGAGTAGATGAGGGTAACACGAAATTTTGATACATGGGGAATTACTTCCCCACCTACACGGCGTCACATCCCATCAGACTTGAATCTTCAACGTCACTGCTGTGAGAGACTGAAATCTCGCAGGCCATAAGTAACATAATTAAGCTGTAAAGAACGCCGATGAGGATTTGAACACTGTGTTCTGCAGTGGGTCCTGTCAAATTCTTTTTCCTATCTAACACACTCGTGTAAACTTAAGAATTGAGTCACGTGACTGTCAGCGTCCTTAGTCATAGACAGTAGGCAGTTGGCTGTTTGTTCGAGACCGGAATTGCACGAAGTACAAATAAATTCTTGTTTCTTATGTGTGACAAAGTAAGGTAACTTCTTAAACGGGCTTGACAAAGTCCCAGTAAATCCATAAAAAATTTGGAGGAATTCGAATATGTGAGAATGACACTAACAAATGAAAACTTAATTTATGACTGAATTAAAAGCAGATTAAATTTGGAGAATGTTTCCATTCATTCTCTCCAGCATCTTCTGCCTTCGCGTCTCGTGCCAAGAAACGTACAGATTAGAGTACACAAAATACACAAAGCGTACAGGTATGTGCTGTTTCAAAACCGTACTGTCTGGAAACTGTTTCTGTCGCCCGCAGTTGGCGACACTGAAGGTGTGTGGCAACACAGAGCTGAGGAGAATGTTTGTGCCAGAAAGTAGAAAGTAACAAAAGGGGGGGGGGGGGGCCAATATTGCACAAAGAGGAGCTTCGCCATCAAAATCATCAACAGCAGCACCAGCGACAGGGTGTAACCCAATTTTCTTCCTTGTTTCTTCTCCTTGGTTGTTGTTCTATACATCTTTTCCTAGGCCGATCTATGTTTCTCCTGCCAATCGGATTACATTTATACATTAACTTGGGAAGGCGTGTGTCTTTTATTAGGCGCGTTCGATAAATTGCGAAAAGCGACTATTAACTTCGTCGTGTCTGTCTGTCTGTCCGTCCGTCCGCATGGAACAACTCGGCTCACACTGGACGGATTTTAATGAAATTCGGTATTTGAATATTTTTCAAAATATGTCGATAAATTTCAAATTTCTTTAAAATTTTACAAAAATAGCGGGTACTTTACATGCAGACGTGTATACATTTGTGATAATATCTCGCTGAAATTTTTGTTATAACGAGAAATATTTCAGACAAATGTTGTGGAATAATTTGGCTAAAACTTGAATATGTGGCGGGAGTTTCTGAAAGGTTAAACCATTTTCGGTTTCCGTAAAATTTGGAGCAATTAAGCGAGTAGGTGAACAACTCTCAGGTTATCTAGAAATGCAGTTGTATTAACTAAGTTTAGCTGTGTGTGAGAATTGTTTGTAGATTGTTAAATCATCATGAACCAACTTAACTCTGTATTATTAGCACCATGTGTCTTCGTCACGAACTAACAGTTACCAACTAACGCACCATTAGAACAGTTTATATTAAAACATCTACAAACGCCTACATACACGTATGTTTCGATTAGAAAATCATCATCTTCAGGGGGCCAGTCATTGGTGTGTAAGTCCACTTAGGTGTGCATATGATGAGGTCACACTCAAAGTGTGTGACCTTAATCATATGCACACCTAAGTGGAATTATACACCAATGCATGAACCCCCTGAAGATGACTATTTTCTCGTCGAAACATATGTAGGCGTTTGTACATATTTTACTATAAGCTGTTCTAATAGTGCGTTAGTTGGTAATTGTTAGTTCACAGCTGAACGTTGTTCAAACTGCAGTGAAGGCAGACTGTAACAGCAGACACAAATTGGTGCAGTGAAGAACCGTAGCCTGTTATATAATATACTGCCCGGAATTACGCTAAAATACCGGGAGAACATGAAATGTGGGGTCAAGGGGGCTGATTTTCCCATCCAAGTTGGCCTCCCCACAGCCAGTCTAGGTGTCAGATAATCGTTGCTAATTTCCGACAAACAGAACTTTCACAAAGTTTGCGACGATATTGCAATAGGGCCTACTTTATGTGGCGGCTTGTTACTGCTTATCGGGACGCCAGTCTTCTCGGCTGTTATTTACTCATTTAGACGAAAACTTATTACGATATATCCACTGTGCAAACATTTGTTTTCTCTTCCTCCTCACCGCCCTTGTGACAACCCCGAAGCTGATAATAAAATTTCAAAGCAAGCAGCTCGAGTTGTCGGCTACAGGGGTAACACCGAAACTTGCTTTTCGCACCTTTTTTCAAACAAACAATTGGCATTTTGTGATTTGAGTTTCTCAGTGCGGAAAGGGCGTAGATGGGAGGATAATATTAAAATGGATCTTCAAGAAGTGGGATGGGGGCATGGACTGGATTGAGCTGGCTCAGGATAGGGACAGGTGGCCGGCTCTTGTGAATGTGGTAATGAACCTCCGGGTTCCATAAAATGCGGGTAATTTCTTTACTAGCTGAGAAACTGTTAGCTTCTCAGGAAGGCCTCTGCTCCATGTAGTTAGTTAGTTAGTTAGTTAGTTAGTTAGTTAGTTAGTTAGTGCGGAAAGGAGGTTCTTTCCAAGCTACATTGCGATGCGCACTTTATGTCAGTGTTTGAGTGAGTCACACACCCGACTGCCATGGCACTTATTGCTACCTGCTAGTGTGTTCTTTCCCAGGTGTGCGCACTGTGTTAAGAAACAGTGTTTATACTGGCTGACAGTAAAATGACATTCGGAAGTATCAACATTTGTTTATTGACAGCGTCCTCTCGGTCTCTGGACAGATCTTAGGGAGGAGTTTTCAACTTTTTTGTCATAACTGTACCTAAAAGTAATTCCAAGCAGAACGCATAATATCTGCCATCATATTGCACGCATTTATGGTTATGCATAAGCATTAATGCTGTTGTTGTTGTTTCATTTTTTCCTGTGTGAACCATTTTGCACTGGGTCTATTACATACGTTGGACATAACCTCAGAAGTTCGCATGGTTGCCAGATTCATAATTACATATCCACAAAGAGCATTTAGTGCGTTCATAGAAACGTCCTGTATAATACAGACTGTTAGTTTATTCTATATGAGCAGGTTCCACTTTAAAAGAAACGTCCTGTATAATACAGACTGTTAGTGTATTCTATATGAGCAGGTTCCACTTTAAGCTGGACACCCTGGCCATACCCTACGGTTTTCTGTAAGCTGCACGCAATTTCGCCAGGCTGATAATTCTGTGTGCCACTGGCCGTTGTGCGGTGACTGTGGCCGGTGGGGAGGGGGTGGGAGGGGAGGAGAGGGTGATGTCAGGATGTCGCAACACTGGCCTGCAGGAGGGAAACACGGAATGACGCGACACTTTGCTATAAAGAAAGTTGTTATGTGTTGGTTTTGACAGCACCTTCATAACTGATATGTAGTGTTACAAGGGTGGATGTTGTGATAAGGCGTCTTGTGTCGTCCTTTCTAAACCTCTTTTGACTTCAAATCAAAACAGCTGCCAGGTTTTAGGACGAAAACCTTGAGGACATTCTTTGTTTCGTCTACTGTGCTGCACATGGAGACACTGGCTTCCTTACAGATGTTGCTAACTGCAGACGCACAGTGCGTCAAGTCCAGGGAGATACAAGTCATTGCTTGCAGAAACCTCATAGCTTCAATCTTCACAGGTTATGCTAATATTCCTTTTCAATAATATTCTTCCTTCAGGGTAGACCATGTATTTGCTGCTCCTAAAATTATAACAATTAATAGCAATAATTGTATTAAAATTACTATTATTATTATTATTATTATTATTATTATTATTTTCAGCCAGATAATCTGATGTAAGACTGAAGCAGCAGAAAGAGGCTGGAGAAAACTGCGTGTTGTGGAACTGCATACTTTGTACCTCTCAGCAGATACCAACAGCGTGATTAATTCAAGCAGGGAGAGATGGGCGGGTCATGTGGCATGTATGGGGGAAACAGAAATGCATACTGAGCTTGATGGAGAACCCTGTAGGAAAGAGAGTACTTGGAAAACTTAAAAGCAGATGGGAGGATAATATTTGAATGGAATTTAAAGGAAGAGAATGGGAGGGCGTGGACTGGACTCATCCGGCTCAGGATAGGGATAAGTGTCACGGGCTGTTGTGAATAGGGTAACGAACCCTGAGAAGTACATGAACTTGTGTATGGTTTATCTCATGCATTGTCTATACCTAAAGCACGTATGGGGGACACGAGAGGTGCATACAGGGTTTTGGTGGGGAGACCTGAGAGAAGGCGACCACTTGGGAGACCCAGGCGTAGGTGGGAGGATAATATTAAAATGGATCTTCAAGAAGTGTGATGGGGACATAAACTGGATTGAGCTGGCTCAAGATAGGTACAGGTGGCGGGCTTTTGTGAATGCGGTAATGAACCTCCAGGTTCCATAAAATGGGGGGAATTTCTTGACTAGCTGAGAAACTGTTAGCTTCTCAAGGTGGCCTCTGCTCCATGGAGTTAGTTAGTTAGTCTATACCTAAATCGCGGTATTTCTTGACTACCAAAGCAACTATTAGCTTCTGCAGAAGGGTCCTGCCCCATTGAGTTATTATTGGAGTTGTGATTGCTGTCACACTAACAAAATGTAACACGATAATTGTTTTGGTTGTTTCATATACACAGAGAGCAGAGCAACCTGTAAATATCGCGTGGCGCCAATAGACGCACAGTGCGAGCGGTCAGCACTGACAGTGACAGCGTATTCACCACTGTGACGTTCGACTCGAACTTTGGGCGGCAAAAACGGTGACCTTCTTTTGATTAAAGTTGAGAACGTAAAATAAGAAGTGACTTAACGAGACTGAGACGTAGGATTTAGGATTTGTTGAGCGTCCATCAGGACAGGAGTTATTCTCTCATGCTTACTTTCAGAGATTCCGGCTCCTGCAGCAACTAGCAGCGTGTCTTGACAGGTGAGTGGTTATATTTCTCCGCTCTTCGCCAAACCGTCAGTGGAAAAGTGATGTGTGATCTCTCGATTGTGTTAACGAACTGGGACTCTAGTGCAATGGCGCGATCTTCCGCTAAAATACGGTTTGGTACTTCATACAGTCTTGTAACGCATGCGTAGCCAGCGAAAAGGCAGTCCTAAAATCCGTTGTTTGGGAGATTTATGTAATATAAGTAGGAACGGTAGAGACCAGCAACAATAAGGTTGTACATCTTCGTATCTTCATATTGTGCATACCGACGTGAGGTGTTTGTACAAAGTACAGTGGTAAAGACAGTCTTCACAACTTGTAAATTGTATTAACAATGTATTGTAGATTAGGCAACATGTTTCGGTCCTCTAAGGACCATCATCAGGCCGGTGTACAAGAATGGATAGATAAAGCCTTGCAGATCTCGAAGGCGGTTGTTATGTAGTAGTCTTATGCTAATACCTGATATGGTGTAACATACTAAGTACTGCACATTGGTGAAAAAACTTAGACTATATTTGTAGTACAGTGGTTGAACCTGCTGTCGGGTAGATACATTGAAGGTTGGAAATATGGTGTAGTATTAGGTTAAAATTTTTACTGGGGCTGTGCTGGGTGTTCGCTGTAGGAGTGTAGTTTTGTCCCTTGATGGTTTAAGTGTGGATTCTTTGGTGAGGAGTTATTCGGTGGTATAGTTGTGTTTACGCTGGATGTTGGGCTCCTTTGTGGTGATTGGTCGTTGTTATTTTATTCTTGGTATTATTATGTATGGCATTCTTTGTTCTGGTGGCTGTGCAATTGATTATGATATAAATGGAGGAGGGTTCCGTACACGTGTGTTGTGTTTTTATATACCACGTGGCGGGAGGTTGGTGTTTTGTATCTCACTGATGTGGTGTTATATTAGGCTAATTCGTTGGGTTGTTGTCCGTTTTTTGTTCCTGTTGTATCGCCGGTCTACTGAGGTTGCGCTGTAGACGTTGAGACGGTGACTGTGCTGCGTGGAGGACGTGGTGTGGCTGTGACGTTGCACATGTACGTAAGCACCACCGCATGAGGACGTGCGGACTATTGAACGTACAGCTTCACGCAGTTTTGAACTCATGCAGCGCTTTGCGAGTCTGTCAGTTTCAGGCCAGTCCACGTGGTGTCACTGGAACAGGTGTTTCTCCCCCTCACACTGTCTTATCCTGTCACTATCATTCCACCAATGACATTCGAAGCGGCCACCTGCCAATCACAAATCACAAACTTTTCCTCCCCACCCAAGTTGCTGCCTTATACAGATACTGTTTTTTTTTCGACTGTTATTGACAAATGTTGGCATCCCTGGAAATCAGTTATGTCTCTGGCTATTTTTTAAAAGATCGATAATCGATTGGCATTATCTGGATGTCGTTCCTGTCGACTACAGTAGACAGGCTGTGGCTCGCTGCGGTAGTTACGTCTGTTGAACTGACAGAGGTGGTTTGTGCGTTTTGTGAATTGCGTAGTGTTTGAATTACATTGTGACAGTTTTGCTGTGTGTATTAGAAGTAATCTTACGTCTTTGTGCGTTTCTAGCAGTGGAAGGTAAGAAGCAATGTTGCTACTTTAGTGTAAAATGGCCGTTGCGAGTGATTAGTTACGTTGCACTGAGGGCGGAGTGATACACAACGAAGGTTATAATCTGCGGAAACACGCAATTTCGTGATAGGTGTTTGTGTTTCGTGGTCTTGTAACAGTGTCTTGTTGTGTTCACGCGTGCCAAGTCGCACGCACGTGTTCTTGAACATCCGTGTGACGTGTATGTAGCAACTAAACAACGTGACCGACCGAGCACAGTTTAGTGGGTAAGATGGCAGCTGTGCTGTACGGTAAGTTACAGCTTCAAGACGGACCCTTTTGACTGGGTTCTGTTTGTGTCCTCAAGTTCTGCAGGTAAATAACAACACAGCGCCTTGTAATGTTGCTGTTTATCTTCGATAAAGTTGCAGCGGGTAACAAATTACTACACGACCGTTTCTTTTCACATCCTTTACAGTTCATTGCACATTAAACAACTACCATTCGAGGCTACATAATCAGATCTACTGGCTGTATATTTTAATAAAACGTGAGCAAGAAATACAGCATCCCCGTGTGTGTTGTAGCACGGGCAAGCGAATTGTAATTGATTTAGTTTCTCACTGTACGTAGAATCAGTTCCGTGTTATTATTTCGTCATCGGTTTTACCCCCCCGCACTCGCCAAAGTTGCATAGTAACTGCATCACGTTTTTCTTTATAATACATTTTATTAACCCCCTGTTTAGTTCTGAGTCATAACATTTAAGACTTTTTTTACAGAAAGCTATGTCTGGCGGTTACTTCTAAAGCTTTCCTCCGTTTTGTGCTCCATTATTCTTTTCCTAAATGAGAAACTTCTTGTCTGTTATCGTTTAAAGCATTTTAAATATTTTAATTAATGGCATTGTATTTCATCTCCACATATGCATATTTGTTATAAATGTATTTCTTTGTAAAGGACCTCCCTCAGGCTCGCCTATAGGGACCGGAACTTATACGAACAGCAGCACAATATGACAAATAGTTATGTATAGTTAACTAACTAATTAACTAACTAACTAACTAACCCCGTGAAGCAGAGGCCTTCTTGAGAAGCTAACAGTTTCTCAGCTAGTCTATAAATTCCCAGCATTTTATGGAACCCAGAGGTTCATTACCACATTCACAAGAGCCCGCCACCTGCCCCTATCCTGAGCCAGCTCAGTCCAGTCCATGCCCCATCCCACTTCTTGAAAATCTGTTTTGATATTGTCCTGTCATCTACGCCTGGGTCTCCCAAGTGGTAGCCTTCCCTCAGGTCTCCCCACAAAAATCGTGTATGCACCTGTCTTTCCCCATACGTGCTACATGCCCCGCCCATCTCATTCTTGCGGATTTGATTACCAGTTATGTGTAGCTACATGTGCCGGTAGTTCTCTATGTGGTTGTTAGCTGGGAGCACATTTTGTGACCTTGTACTGTACCACAGCAGTGGAACTAACATGCAGGTAAACATGACCTTCGGAAAAAATCAAACTCTGTAAACATTAACACGTTTGTGAACTCTCAACATCTTGCGTATGTGCAAATTCATTACCGCATTATAATCTGTATCCGACATAGAAAATACAAAACAGAATCCAAGTATCAGATATTGCTGGGTCCACTGATTCGTTTTCATTACTGAACCAATAAAATCCTTTACCATTTCCATCTGTCGTTCTCCATTTGTCGTGTTACCAGCACATCAGCTGGTACTTATGCCTCGCAATATTTCCACTTATAAATCAAACACAGAATCAATCTGCTCATTTCGTTCTTTTCCATCATCCATGCTTGAAAAACAACAACAAATCTAAATTACAAAATGATTCACGAAGACCATTTAAAATTTATGGGAAATGTTATGCAGTTGTGGAGTGGGTGGCTGTATTGTTAACAGAGGGGAGCGGACGGATTTATAAGAGCAGGAATTTTAATGTTCAAAAACAATGCAATGCAAAACAACCTTTTCTCTGTTGAAGAAGGACTTGTCATGTTGGGACAAGACAGGCAAAGTAGCCTACGTATAAACGTAACATTGAGACGCGTTCGCGTAACCACTGTTGCCGTGGAAATCCCAGTAAGTATTACACATTCTGAGCGTGTGTTTGCAGCCGTAGTTAATCAGCATGCAAAGCGCGTGCGCCGTATTATATTGTCATCTGTGGCCTGTCTGGCTGTACCATATTTTTCCACGTTATTTTCATAAACGGTACGGTTTTCGTGAAAAAGTCATTGAACATAAGATGTGTGTTTTGATTTTCTCTACAGCTTTTGTGTAAATCATTTCTCATTCTAAGAAGAAATCAGCAACATGTTGTTATAAATGTACGTAGGTCTTCATGTCAAGTACCCGTTATTCATGTCAGGTTTTAATGAAACTTGGATTTTCTCGACAGATTTTCGAAAAATATTAAAATATCAAATTCCATAAAACTCCTTCTGGTGGAAGCCGAGTAGCTGACAGACAGACGGACGGACGGACGGAAAGACAGACAGGCATGACGAAGTTAATAGTCGCTTATCGCAGTTACGCGAACGCGCCTCGTAAATGGATTGTTTGCAGGTGTCAGATTTTAGTGATGTTCTTCAGCCAAATGCGGTTCCTCCACCGTATTTGGTGGCTGCGTCCAGCTTTAGGACACGCAAAATACGGATCAAAATCTCAGCCCGAAAACCGGGAATTCTATGTAAAATTTTTCGTGGTTTTCCTCATCTCCCCCCCCCCCTCCCCCGACACAGCCATTTCTTTTCGTAGTCCTTCCCTCTTCTACCTACCTGTTCACAGTAGGTGTAGCGGGTTTTTGTGATTTCATTTGATCACACTCAGACACACCACACTCGGTAGGACTCCTCTGGACGAGAGATCAGCCCTTCGCAGAGACCTCTACCTGACAACACAAACACTGTACAAGAGAGAAAAAATCCATGCCCCCGGTGGGATTCGAACCCGCGATCCCAGCAAGAGCTCGGCCGCAGACCTACGCCTTAGACCGCGCGGCCACTGGGATCGGCTACGGCACAGACACAGAGATAATCTCTCAAATTAAGTCTTCAGCGTGCCTTGCACGGCCCATTCAATTCATTTCTCGCGAATGTCGAGCCATTTGACGTTATATAGGCTGACGTGCCAACAGCCCGTTAAATAAACTCATAAACTATACTACCTGTGCATTCTGCAGTGAATATTTGTTGTGCTCCCGGTATCCTAGCAACGGTGCTGTAATCAAGCATTACTTTTTCCCTGACCGTGATAGATATTCCCTCTGCCGAGTTTTTTCTTATCCCGGTAACCACAGTATTTTTCATTTTCTCAAACGTCATTGGAATAATTGTTTATAAGGGGGCAAGAATATTTTCTTGATCACCCTGTGCCAAATCTTCAAGATACCAGAAACCAAAACTTTTCCCTGCGTTTTGTGTCAAAGACGCGTCCCTTGCGGTATATAATATTTTTTACGATGCAAACTTTTGGAGCAACAAAGTGTGATGGGGGACGAACGGGCGGACAGACGGACGGACACTGCGAATTTTATGAATAAATACATTTTTACATAATTCCAAGGAACAGCACTGTCATGCACTTTGTGTGTCCGCAAGGCAAATACGTTTTTCTGAACTTATCAAAACAACACCACATTACAGAGTTCTGTGTTCCAGCAGTATTATGTCACCACTAAACAGCGACAGACAGACAGACAGGCAGGCAGGCAGGCAGGCAGGCAGGCAGACAGACAGACAGACAGACAGACAGACAGACAGATAGACAGACAGACAGACAGGCAGGCAGACAGACAGACAGACAGACAGGCAGGCAGCCAGCAGGCAGACAGGCAGGCAGGCAGGCAGGCAGGCAGGCAGGCAGGCGGGCAGGCAGACAGGCAGGCAGGTAGACAGACAGACAGACAGACAGACAGATTCTCTACATCTTTTGGCAGTGCATGTCTACCACCCTCATTACCAAAGCAAACAGTCCATCCAGCGTGCTTCACTTAACAACACAATCTTCATGCCCGTGTGTCTGTGTATTTTGCTGTGAAACCTTTACAATGTCGTTTGCACGTCTGTGTATCCCGTGGGTTTTGGGAGTATACTGACTCAATCCATGTTTCTCTAACGACGATTTTTAATTGCATACTTGCACAGTTCCTGAAACTTTATATCTAGCCACTGGGTTTAACTGGCGTTTTAGTCGTTATATGAGTTGAATACAGTTCAAGGGACCGCAGTTGACACGTGACTTCTTCAAAGCGTCTCCATTGTTACGCCATTACGCGCCATATTTTGTGCAACACTCCGTTCCTGTTTTTACCGCAGCTTAAAAACCTATGCAGTGGGCAAGTGGGCTTTGATTTCTGTTTTCTCTCTTTTGTATTATTTAGACCAAGTCAGGTTTCAAAGGTTAGAGGAAGAAAGCAAAACGTTTACTCACAAAGTTCTAGCATTTGAAAAACTGTTTGTGGGCTATGCTTCTCAGGTTCAGGCGGGCACATAACCGCTTCCTACAGTTCTCTGGGGCCACGAATTATAGAGCTGGCTGACAATACCTCTCTCTGATATCGGGTCTAGGGTTTCTACGTTGAAGATTATAAAGAGACCTCGAAACTGAATTTGATCTCACAACAAGCTGTTTGACATTTGATATGCCAGCCACTAGAGGGCCTTCAAATACCCTAACCCTCGAACACTGCTGCCAATCGTGCGACAGCAATGGCTTCCACTGCTAATGCCTTATAAACCTGAGCTATTCTGAGGCGGTTAGGTAACACAGCATTATTTTCTGCATGGAAATTTGGAGATCGGCTTGATTTTTCACGTTCAGAGGCAAATCCGTGCAATTATTTTATCTCAATATATTTATGGAAATAGAGTGAAAAACTTTGGCTGTGTTTTCGAACATAGGCTGCTGAGGAAAGTACTTGTGCTTAAGAGGGCGAAGCTAAAAGCAGACTGGAGAAAATTGCATGATGAGGAGCTTCACAATTTGTACTCATTACAACATATTAGAGTTACTCTTATGATAACATCAAGGAGAATTACACGGACTCGGTTTGTAGCACGGATGGCGGAGAGGGGAAATGCATAAAAGATTGGACTGGGAAAAGAGAAGGAAAGAGGCAACTTCGAAGACCTAGGCGTAGATGGGAGGCTGTTATTAAAATAGATCTTAAATTAATAGGATGAGAAAGCGTGGACCGAACTTATCTGGCTCAGGATGGGGACCAGCTTATATGCTGTTGTGAACGCGGTAATGAACCAGCGACTTCCGTAAAACGTACACAGTTTCTTTAGTAGCTGAGAAGCTATCAGCTTTTCAAGAAAGACTCTGATCTGTGAAGTTAGTTATTGGTTAGTTATTTCGATGGATACTTAGCTAGTCAGCTAGTTAGCTATGCCAGAAGAATTGACGTTAACCGCTAAGAAAGTGAAAACGCGTTTAGCCTGTAACAGCTGTATTCAGTGTTAGTCCGGCGAAGGAAGGAAGTAAGTCCCCAAATCTCTCTGTGATGCAAATGCAGCAACTTTATGCATTGCTGCACGTGTTGGTATACCTTAATATAATTCTCTGTGTTCCTCTTCTTTACATTAAATACATCGTTTAAGATAAGCCATGCATCTCAATAGATTTTTACGTAATTTTCAGAAGAACCTCCTGCCTCCATCTTCAGCTTAGAAAGTAATTACACGTCTATCCTAAAAATGAGGACAGCGCATTCTTTTTTAGAGTCCATACTAAACTGTAACTCGTACAGGCAGCTAGTAATGTTAAATATCTCATCTGACCGAAGTAATTAAATAAATTCTGAAGGGTGACAAACTTTGAAAAATAAACAAGGAATAATTTACTTCAACAAGATACGTTTGAAATATGAGTCTGGGAACAGGTGGTGGCGTTAGTTCGCTGTCTGTGCGACCTGATACCTGTTCCCAGTGTTCCAAATCTCCTTACCTTGTTTTTTACGCCCTCGGCTTGCAGACAAGTAGAGCGGCCTGTGAACACTGATTTAGTATTCTGTTTGTCTTCCCCTTCTCAGACAATTTCCCGTATTTTTTTCGAGTTGTTACATTGTAGATCCTAATTTATTATGACCTCCATTTTTAAATGCGTACTTCGACGGGGAAAGTCTGGTGCCTTAAAACACTCCAGGGTGTAAATTCATCCCTTAAAATATAATAATTAAGCTAGGCTATTGGTTAGATGATACGTTGTTTGGTTTTCGGTAGGGAAAATGATTTCTGTCTTCTACAAAACGTCCGCACCCGAAATGGGGCTTACCCGGTTTGCTAGTTGAGTTGGTACTAGGGTCTCTTTTCACTTAGGTAAAGCAGGCAAGGCGTGAATATGACCAATAACCTCCAAGATTAAGAATGAGTGGAGTTATACTTCTACGTCCCATGCATGCCTTCATGGGGTGCACACGGAAAACTGTCACTCGATCGAAACTTCCCTTGCTATAAAGAATTGTTTGTCTGCGAGAAATTAATTATACAAATAATTAAATAAATTGAGCGGAATTCTACTTGGAAAACTAACACTTCTGTCACATTTTATAGAACCAGGTGGTTCATTACCTTATTCACAAAAACCCGACACTTTCTCTAACCTGAGTTACATCAATCCAGTCCATGGCCTGCCAAACAATTCCTTTAAATTTTTTTAATATTATCCTCCCCTCTACGCCTAGGTTATCCAAGTGGTCTCTTTCTTTCAGGTTTCCTCAAGGGAGAAAGAAGCAACAAGTAACATGTAGACAGTAAAGAGCTGGGGAATAAAACCGGAAATAGCTGTCAGTAGACGTGTATATACCTCGTGTTTTGCAAGCAACTGTATTTACATGTGTAACTTTGTTATTAACAAGAAGACAAGTTGATTAGCTCCTAGTGCATATTAAGTTAATACAGGCCTGTCTAGTAGGAAACCAATATTTGTGGGTAATATTAAAATGGATCTTACATGAATAAGATGGTAGAATGGTGACTCAACTTACGTGACTGAAGATAGAGACCAGTGACGGGCTGTTGTGAACACCGTAATGAACCGAGAAGTCCCATGAAATGTGGGGAATTTTTTGGCTATCTTAGTAACTAACAGCTTCGCATGAAGGCCCTTCCCCCACGCAGTTAGTTAATTAGTTAAGGAACAAACAAATGCACGCCTTGTATATGCACGTGTCCTAGCATACATACATCACAGCGCACGGCCGTTGGACCTTATGCGAGATTAATGCAGTTGGTTGGTTCGTTGGCTTGTGCGTTGGTTGGTTGGTTGGTTGGTTGGTTAGTTTGTTTGTTTGTTTGTTTCTTTGTTTGTTGGTTGGTTGGTTGGTTGGTTGGTTGGTTGGTTCCTTCTTTCATTGGTTGGTTCGTTCCTTCTTCCGTTGGTTAGTTGTTTGGTTAGCTGGTTGTTTTATTGATCGCTTGGTTAGCTGGTTAGTCAGTCAGTGAGTCAGCCAGTCAGTAAGCCAGTCAGTCAGTTACTCAGTTAGTCATTCAGTCAGCCGGTAAGTCAGTCAGTTATTCAGTTAGCCAGTCCCGGTCAGTATTTGACTCCACACTGTCTTTTCTCATTATTCTATTTATTTCCATTTTCAATAACAGAAAGCAAGAAAGCAACACCTGATAAGTTAGCTGCCTTTGCTTCCTTCCATCTTCCCTTCCTTCTTCCTTTGTTTCTTGATTCCTTTCACAAGACTTACAGGTCACTGTAAAACTTGCAAGCGGCAGTGCCTCTTTTTCGCCCGCGATGTAGTCGTTTCCCGTGTCAGTGTCTCCATATATACGGAATAACACAGGTTATGTTTGCCAAGACACTATCTAACAAAAAACTTGTACGAACGAGCGTTCGAATTTCACAGCTGTTAACAGCCGTGTCCACGGTACATATTGGTAAGAACGCAGACTTGTGTGTTCTGCGCCAGATCCTACGCCGGAGACAAAACTTCTATTTCTTTATACAGGCTAAATATATGAGGCGGTTTATATAATTCGTGTTCACCTGTGGCTGCAGAAAGGACGTATTCCTGTGAGTTCCACGCGGCAATTTCACCGACAGTAACTTAAAATATGGACTCTTTTCATATTAAATAAAGCGTTAGAAGATATTTAATTTGAAATTCATAAGGGCTGTGAATAATTCAACGTGAATACTTTGAAATACTGCCCACTTGTATGCTCTGAAGTTTGGCTTGGAACGATGTGCAAAGTGCTCTAAGCGGAAGGGGGGCGGGGGGCTTTTGAAGAAGGAACAGCGGATGAGTCAATAACATCATAAATTGGAGCACAGCCTAAAAAATCCTTTTTGTCCTTTCTTTCTTCCTTTCTTTCTTTGTTTCTTTCTTTCTTTCTTTCTTCCGGTATATGAAATGGTTTCTAGATTGCTTCCGACAATATACTGGCAGGAGTCGCCGAAGTTATGAATATTTTATGCAGCTTCTGATATCGCTATTAAAGTTCCTAGCATGAGATGTTAATATGACTGAATGCCAGGGATGAACAAAGCACGACACTCAAAAACTACACGTGGGTGTTTTCATTGTAATTGTTAGTGCCTTCATCAGGTACTTGCTTTATTGAAAACTTCTAATCAAGACGTTTGTATAAAGGGGCTAGTATCAGATCTATGCTCTTCTGAGTTGTTACGCAGCGTTGAGTGATAGTTATGTAACGACGTTTCAGGGCAACCTGTTGGACCTGTCTTCAAGGGTCAAGACTTGGAGTTCTTGAACCTCGAAAATGGGACCGATAGGTTGTCCCGAAACGTCGTTACGTAATTACCACTCTCCGCTGCGTAATATCCCATTCCGGGCAGGTGCAACCTACAATTACGGCATTAGGGCTTCCTCGAGTGATATAAAGTTACGCAAAATTTCGTGAAAATCGGTCACCTGGTACAAAAGCCAAAAATTACACACAAAACCCACAGCGCGTTGATTTCATAGCTTACTAAATGCATGGAGTTCTGTGAGCCTAATTTTAAAGGTGATTTTTGCTCAGTTTCTCTAATTTTATGGAACTCTGATGTTCATTGCCGTGCTCACAACAGCCCGCCACTAATTTTTATTTTGAACCAAACGAATCCCTCCCCTCCTAGTCCCTTTAAGATTCATTTCAATATTATCCTCCCATTTATGTCGAGGTCTCCCTGGATTTTTTTTAGGTTTACCAACCAAACTATTTGTACGAATTTCTTTGCCACGCCTGCTGCCTAGTCCTTCTCTCGCATTTTTCTCGTTTTTATATTCCTAAAGTCCTGATTTCTCTGCGACGGGCCGATCCCTCGTCCAGAGGAGTCCTACCGACTGTGGTGTGTGCATGAGTGTTATCAAATGAAATCACAAAACCCTCCACACTTGCTGTGAATAAGTAGGTAGAAGAGGGAAGGATTAAGTAAGTAAGTCCTGACTGTATATTTTTATATGCCCTCCTGTCAATTCTTCCATTCTAAGTCTAAATATCTTCAGCACCCCGGCTTCACATATCCCGCGATAAGATAGGAAAGTGTACAAAGGAGTATGTAGTACACGCCCTTGAGTGTATGCTGTGTGTTACCCGCAAATGAAGACCTCATATTCGCATTGCGTACAAGAATACGTGCTGTCCATTTGTTCGCTGCATTCATAGTTGGATGGTCCAACAAACAATAACGCTTCGGTGCACCCAGTTACGGGGCATCAAAGTGGTTACCAAGTGAGCGGATTAGAACACGTCACAAATGATGTTACATTTCTCCGGATCCTTTTGTGGTAGCCGGCTGCATTTGTGACTGACACTCGTACCAGTTTATTTCTGGTTGAAATGATGCCTGATCCATACAGATACGCGGCTGTTGTTATCCGCACTTGGATTAATCCTGACATATTTACGCCATGTTTATTATATTTTTCTTTAACTTCCTTTTTGTGTTTGATGCGTTGTGTAATGGGGCGGTGCTCCTAGTGGCGTGCACCTGCCGACTGCTAACCACTGACAGCACACCACGCTTTCAAGTGTGTTTCCTGCTAAAGTGGTATAAGTTCTGTCACTAATAAAAGAACTAGACACGAAATTGTCCGTAATTTTACACACTTATCTATTATCTATCCAAATTGTGGTCCTGAAGTTTGTGACGACGTGTAAACTGGAAGCTGGTTAAGAATGCTACGGAGAAATACACTGCCTCAGTTTTCAGAGCGAGTTTAAATTATATTTGGCGCCCTGATGTATTTGCACCAACAAGCTTTCAATACAGTATCAGTTTCAGAGGCATATGTGATAACTTACTAGAAGGTCGGTGGATTTTCTAGTTATTTAAACCTTTAAGAACAAAATGTAATCTGTTTTATTTAAAGACCCAGTCCGTACCGCGCAGTAGACACTCTCCGTCTCGGTTATAAAAACCAGTCAGTTAATGATGTATAGGGAAATAATAGCTGTTTGTTCTGAGATCCACACAAAACACATAAATACACTGTGTGGGCAGAACGTAGAATTTGTGAATGTTAAACCTGGCGGTACATAAAGTAACCACTGGGCTTTAAAGGGCTACAGTCCGTACCGCGCAGTAAACACACTCCGTCTCGGTTATAAAAACCAGTCAGTTAATGCTGTATAGGGAAATAATCGCTGTTTGTTCTGAGATCCACACAAAACACATAAATACACTGTGTGGGCAGAACGTAGAATTGTTGAATGTTAAACCTGGCGGTACATAAAGTAACCACTGGGCTTTAAATGGCTACAGTCCGTACCGCGCAGTAAACACACTCCGTCTCGGTTATAAAAACCAGTCAGTTAATGCTGCATAAGGAAATAATCGCTGTTTGTTCTGAGATCCACACAAAACACATAAACAAACTGTGTGGGCAGAACGTAGAATTTGTGAATGTTAAACCTGGCGGTACATAAAGTAACCACTGGGCTTTACAGGGCTACAGTCCGTACCGCGCAGTAAACATTCTCCGTCTCGGTTATAAAAACCAGTCAGTTAATGCTGCATAAGGAAATAATCGCTGTTTGTTCTGAGATCCACACAAAACACATAAACACACCGTGTGGGCAGAACGTAGAATTTGTGAATGTTAAACCTGGCGGTACATAAAGTAACCACTGGGCTTTAAATGATTAAAGAATGCGCGTTAGGCCAAGCACATAGTAAGCCTGTATACCATTTGGTGTAGAGTACAAATCGAGAAAATTCTCATTATATAAATGGTATAGGGATGAAAACGGCAGGGGCGTGAATCTGACCACTCACCAGGTGCTTTACTCCCACTGCCATGTTCACCCTCGTGGCGCAGTGCTGGCATGTACGATAGGCTACTTTTACATTAAGCGTGTTTGTATGCTGTAGCAGTGCGTAAGTTTGTTGAACGTCGTTTATATGAGGTTGTTGTCGTGATTGGGCGTGATTCTTTTTAACTGCGCACAAAGGGTATTTTGTGAGTAGAAGAGATGTTGATGAATGCGGTGCCCACAGGGAGGGTTGGGGCAGGTGTTGGCCGAAATCTTTGTCAAAGGGGAACGACTGCGTTCCATGACCGTCGAGGAGTTAGTATCTACCTCAGGACGTTTTTTGTTAGACTTCATAGGCAGCTGCATTCTCAGCTGGGCTAACGGTGCGGTGGGACGCGCGGCGGGTACCTTCCTGTGGCATACAGCGTGCTTGAAATGGATGTACCTGCCTCAGACAAAGATCCATGATCACATTCAGAATTTCCCATTTCAGCTGAAGTACACCTCATCCATAAACACGCCTTACAACTCTGTCAATATACTAAATAGGCTATGCGTTGGATGTCGTAGGAAGCTGCATTCGATTCCCTACAGAGGCAAAAAATATTCTTCCGTAGCCCTTACAGCCACCTTGGGGATCACCTAACCTCCATTCAGTGCATGCTAAAGGCTGTTTCGACGGGGATAAAGCAGCCGGGGTGTGATGCTGCCTACTTACATCCTCTAATGTCGAAATTAAGAATGTCTGAAATAATGTCTTCATTGCCTGGTGTGTTTTCATGCCATTGTGTTAATTAGCCCTCTATAAGCCCAGTGGTTACTATATGTACTGCCAGGTTTAACATTCACAAATTCTACGTTCTGCCCACACAGTGTATTTATGTGTTTTGTGTGGATCTCAGAACAAACAGCGATTATTTCCCTATACGGCATTAACTGGCTGGTTTTTGTAACCGAGACGGAGTGTGTTTACTGCGCGGTACGGACTGTAGCCCTTTAAAGCCCAGTGGTTACTTTATGTACCGCCAGGTTTAACATTCACAAATTCTACGTTCTGCCCACACAGTGTATTTATGTGTTTTGTGTGGATCTCAGAACAAACCGTGATTATTTCCCTATACAGCATTAACTGACTGGTTTTTTTAATAACCGAAACGCGAAGTGTTTACTGCGCGGTACGACCTAAATATTTAACTACAGTTTAGGTTATTCTTAGTCCTTAAAGGGTTTCGCACAGGAACTAAACCTACAGTCTTACGTAAAAAATAACAGTTTTCTCACATATCAAAGGAAGAACAGACGGTTTTTCGGAAAAAAGTGGCTCTAAAGCAAGTAGTTTTACCTGAGTAGGTGAAACTAGCGATGGACGAGAATACTAATGTTACAAATTCCCTCTTAAATTTGATTCCTCATCAAATATGTTCAAATGTAAAGTCACTGCTCACATCATGGGGGCATATGGCGGAGTGAAGCTTTAGCTCCACTCATTCTAAACCTCAGAATTATGTGAATGTGAGCGGTCAACTTCACGCCCTTGCCGTTTTACCCCCGAAATAGGTCCCGCTGTGTCCTTTGAACAGGGTGCTTTGTATAATATGCTACTTAACGTGTTGTGAACTGCGTAATAAATAACGCTACGACAAATTATGAAATATGACGTTTTTAACAAGAACAAAGTGCTGTGACAGTCCAGTATATTTGTCACTAATATAATAATTTCTCATTTGTTTTTGTGTTTCTGTCGTCTAGTCTAAGCTTCTATGCTGACGCGCCTTGAAGAACTTTTTGTCTATGCTGTGTCTTTGTTTGTCTGTGCTTGGTTCCTTGTGACCATGTTTCAGTTTCATGAAACGCGATAACATAAATGACCCCAGAGAATTCTGAGTTGGTGCTCCATCATATTGCTTGCTTTAGTCTGCCATTTTCTAACTTTACAGTTTCTAAAGAGCCCCGTTAAAGGTATGTATCACCGATCGTTTTAAACTCAGCCACTAGACTACTAAAATGGACGTGGCAATTTCTCAATCAAATGGCGCTACTTTGGCATCTAGTACTCCACTTCTCTATTCTTTTTCTCCTCTCTCAGTCTACAGCAACGCTCTCTTCCTCAGTTCTCTCCCTATCGATTTTATGTCCCACTTTCACATTAAGGAAGGAGGGGGTGAAGGAAGGGTAAAATAAATGGTGGGCCTGTAACTTATATGATCGTTAAATGGAGGTTTACCCATAATGCATCAGAGAGAGAGAGAGAGAGAGAGAGAGAGTAGTCGTATTACAGCCTTCTCTTATTCCGTTTTGCCCCTTACTTCCGAGGTTTCTAGACTGATTTCAGTTTTTTGTGACGACAAATTGTATTGGTAGAGAGTACCATAACGAGAAGGGCTCGTGATTAAAGAGGGGTTGATTTCGGACCAATTAGCAATGAGACTGTGAAATATTTGAAGGCATTATGGTGTAAGAATCACAAGGCAGCTTATTGGCATGTAACACTGTAATACAGGTCTCTGATATCAGAATGCTCTACGCAGCTATCCCTCGGTTGAAAGCAGGGCTTTGAAGTTGTTACACAAAAGCTCCGACTCCGACTCCTCGATTTTTAAAACTCCGACTCCTTCATAAAAGCTCAATAAGCATTAATAACGGTAAACCTATAAGATATTTCATCACCACCGCGTGAATCATCAGGCTGCTGTTTAGACTTATAACCTATATTTAAGTATAAGTCTAACGGTTACTGTAGCTATCAGGGCTCTGGGTTTGGAGTATCTAGTTAAGATTTTAGACTGAAGTCGGAGTCGGAGTCGGTACATTTTTACCGACTCCGATTCCGTCTCCACAGCCCTGGTTTAAAGTTTGTTACGAGAATATTGACATATGCAAATAACATAAAAATCTTGTTTGTCTTCTTTTGTTTCGAAAGACTGGAGATTTTAATTCTAATGCTGTAACGGCTGTGATATCTGATGCATTTAAATTTTAATTAAATATGCATTATTTATATACACCTGGAGATGTAAGCTGAGGAAGGAGGAAACTGTGTTTGGTTATTATGAACAGTAAGAGACTTTATTAACCTTCGCTTTCGTCTGACAGACTGCTTGCGAGGATTCTTATAGAAGAGTTGATGAAGACTCGGCTGTTTCTATAACGTGGTGTCACGTAAATTCCGAGACTTTAGACTGATGTCCGTTGAGAAAATTACAGGGAGTGTGGCTTTTTTAATTACCTTGAGAACACTAAAACATTCTGAAAACACCTATAGAACACAGGGTGTGTGTTTTATTCCTGTTTTTCTCTCCAACATTTTTCCCTCCATCAATCGTTCAGCGAGTTACATTTGTGAACACAGCAGAAACGCGCGTAAATCTTCATGTAAGTCTTCATCATCACGCAGTAATGTCCTTAACCTCTTCCAAAGCATGTTCTTCACAAAGTGCAATCTAGCGCTCCATATTTCAAATTCAAATATATTTGCGTTTTCTTAATGTCCTTCAGTAGCTGCCTACGTCTTCTTCCTCGGCTTCCGTCCCTTCTATCTTGCCTCCAGTTACGTGTTTGAGGAGGCTGTTCCCATACAAGACGTACATAGGGTCAAAACACTCACGTGTAATTCAAAGTATGGTTATTGTTCATGTCTAATTAAAACTTTACAATGTAGCGTTTCATGAAATTCCTTTCCCCAGTTCTCGAGCTGTTTCATGTATTAACTCTTTAAAGACGAAGTGTGTCTGTTTTATATAAGGACTCAGTGCGTACCGCGCTGTAAACACTCTCCACTTCGGTTATAAAAACCAATCTCTTAATGTTTTATAAGGCAAAAGTTGCTGTTTGTTCTGAGATCCGTACAAAACACATATAAACGCAATGTGGGCACCACGTAGAATTTTTTAATGTTAAACCTGGTGGTACGTAAAGTTACCGCTAGGCTTTAAAACGTTAAGCAGTCGGTATGACGGGCTGGCGGCGGGCGGCGGACGGCGGGCAGCCGGACCGACTGCAATAGGCGCTTAGGAAGTCAGCAGGAACTGAACGGACTACACGAACTACGCAGGTGTTGGAGAAGTTGCCGATACATAAGGCAACCCTGCTCCGCCATTCTCCACGCAGTTCCATGTGATTCGGAAGTAAAGTTGCCTTTTCATGCAATGAAGGCATATGGGGGCAGTGGAGGCGGGTGTTCAGCTCGACGTCTCAGCCCCTTCATCCCCGAGGATAAAGCCCCCTATACCCATTTAATGCAAGGCTGGTTGACCCCCAGGGCCAGTTTGTATGCTTTTGCCCCTGCTGGAAATCAAGCAACGTTTCGCAGTTTTTCAAATCAATAACGATAAAACGTCCCAGTTCTCAAGAAAATAATTTTAATTGTGTAATACTTAGGATTAAGCTTCAGACTGCACATGACCTTAAGTGTTATAGGAAGTCACTGAACCTGTGATATGTGTGTGTGTGTGTGTGTGTGTGTGTGTGTGTGTATGTGTGTGTGTGTGTGTGTGTGTGTGCAGGTCAATGGAGAGCCGTTGTGAACTGGTTAGAAAACGGTCCTGGTTCATGAAACGCGGAGAATTTCTTGACTAAGTGAGGAACCAGCAGCTTCTGAAGAAGTGTTCGGCTTTGTGGAGTTGGCTTTATTGACGTGCGGATTCAAAGACGTTTTCAAATGCCAAAATTCTCTGTCGCAAAACTCTTTTGTGACGAACGCGATGCACTTAACGGCGTTCAGCAGAACAATGCTTGACAGCAGCGTCTGTTCAGAATTCGTTATTCAGGGTCGTGAAACCATGTATCCTTGTAGGTGTATACCATCGTTTCGGATTAATATTCTGCCTCCATCTTCAGGGATAAAACAAGTGGGGTACATGAGTTGAGAATAGACAGACTGCAAGGAAGACGTTCAAAGAGACACAGATAGGTAGAACTCAGGTGGGGCCCGATGCAGGCCAATAAAGAAGGTGGAGAGGAAAGGTGAGAAATCTGGACACACAACCGAAAATTTCGACATCATCAGAAGGGAGAAAGAAAAATGACAGCAGTTTTATCGGCCACAGGGAATTATTTTTGGAATATTTCATCTTTGAAGTTAAAGGCAATGAGGTATTTCGAAACGTCGAGAAGTATAATCGAAAAACACAGCGTCAAGTACAAGAAGACTAAGTCCTCATTGCAACGTCTCGCATATATTTTAGCATCCCGGATTTTAACCTCGTAAACGCTGCCTTGTAAATTATCAATTGTTTTTCCATTTGAAGTGCTGATCTAAGATATATCGTGATATTTCTTGAGGGTTGGGTTAAATTTATATAGCGCAACGTAGGAATTGGAAAATGGATTAGAGCTAGCTTTTATACTTTCGCTGGTGGTAGCAGGAAACAAGAGAAAGAGGGATTGGTTCGGGCAGAACAATTTATGTGTTGGACTGTGTTCATTTCCAATATCGCTTCTGCCTGCTTGCCTACTTCTGGTGCTCCTCTTCAAGTATTGACCGTCGGTGTGGAGCCACGAAGCTCCTCCAAGTCAACCATCGAAGCCGCGGAATTTCTCTACTTACTCTTACTGTCCGTATCTGCGTCATGCAGACTGCCTAATCTGAAGACCGACTCTTATTATTCCTTCTACTTAGCCTAAATAAAAGCCCCGTTTGGAAGTGAAAAGAGTGTTTATCATTTACAGCATTTCTTTCTCCTGAAATTGTTTATTCGATAAGAAAATTTTGTGTTGAAATTAAACGAGTCTGTGTGCCATGCCTCAAGGCGTTAACCACCGGACACTGACTGTGGAGGATCGGCTTCAGCCCCAGGTCAATTAGTGTGGGATTTGTGGTGGAAGAAGTGGCACTGGAAAGTGTTTTCTTTTCCCTTATCAGTGTTATGCTGCAGTGCTCCGCTCTGATTCGTTCATGTACCTGCAGTTTTTTCGACTGCTTAGTATTCTTAACAGCTGCTGGAGTCTTTAAATAAGACATACAGAGGAAAGGAAAAAATAATTTTATGTCCTCTAGTGTGCATTTTATAGTGTCTTAATTAAGTACTGTATTTATTGTATTGTGTAATTCATTGTGCATTAGCATATTTATTGTTCTTAATTCATAATTTTGAGTAGTCATACATCTTGAATTGTAACAAGCATAAAAACGTTTACTATGAAACCATATATTGGATATTTGCAGGCATACAGCACTTGTAGTTCTTTGATGCGTTTCGCCAGAAGATGGCAATTTATTTTCCGAAACATATGCAGGGGTGAAAAAAATCGTATACTTGCCAAAGATCTTGTGCATTTGTTGGGAAAGAAAAGTAGTTTTGTCAACTCCTTGCACTGCAGTACATCTTCACGACGTGTTAGTGACTGTCGTAATCACGCAATTTCTAGCATTAATGGAAGGTGATTTTTTTCGTGCATTTCCTCAGTCCATACCTGCAAGCGCTGCCCAAATTTACTATTTACTATTAGGCAACTATCTGACGCTGTAATCGCAGTTAGAGGCAACATCGTCAAATAAGCTAAAATAAAACAAAGCTAACGTTGATATTTGTAAGTGGGGGCGGTAAGTTTTGTAAAATATTTGGATGTTTTTTACTTCCGCGATGGAAAACTAAACTGAAATTTACAGTTTATATATATATATATATATGATATTTAGATTAGGCATATGGAAGCACACCCAGTGTTACTTAGATTAGGCAGACCACATCAACGGTTGCCTTGACAAATCTATGCTTTGTGCTGATGGATGTCCACATCGAACGGCAGAGCAGGTTGTGACTCTTTTGGGAAAAACAAGGAGATAATGATTAAAAATATAGACCAATACAGCCTCATAAGGCGCAGCAAGTTACGTGATGGGTGCAGGAGTTGGGGTAGCTCGGCCAGTAGAGTCAGTAGGATGCGGGCTGGGAACTACGAGAATTTGCATTTAATTTCCCGAAAGAGGCAGAAGTTTTTCTCTTTTGTACAGTGTTCAGACCTGCCGCAGGGACCACCCAGCCTCTTACCCAATGCCTACCTGGAACCCTTCCTCAGGGGGTCAGGCGGTGCCAATTGCTTCTCTCAGTCTTGTTCTGTATAATTTTCTTTTTTAAGCCGGACTCACTAACTAACTACATGGAGCAGAGGCCTTCTTGAAAAGCTAACAGTTTCTCAGCTAGTCAAGAAATTCCCCCCATTTTATGGAACCCGGAGGTTCATTACCGCATTCACAAGAGCCCGCCACCTGTCACTATCCTGAGCCACCTCCATCCAGTCCATGCCCCAACCCACGTCTTGAAGATCTATTTTAATATTATCCTCCCATCTATGCCTGGGTCTCCCAAGTGGTCGTCTTCCCTCAGGTCTCCCCACCAAAATCCTGTATGCACCTCTCTTTTCCCCATACGTGCTACGTGCCTCGCTCATCTCATTTTAAGCCGGACTGCAGGCTAGAGTCAGTGTGCATCCGGAAGGTCCTGCGACCGGCCAAACCGATCGAGGGATCTGAGTGGTTTTGTCTGTCCCAGAACAGTTGGCTGTGTCAGTGCCCAGAATCCTCGTTGCACTGCATGCTACACATGCAGCCCTCCCAAAATTAAAGTCACGGCTACCGCCAATTAACAGCCCTCCAAACACAAATTTCGACCCGAATGCTCAAATTTTGCCCTGCGCTGCATACTGCTGCAGTCGCTTTACCGTCATCCTGCCTTCTTCAGTTCGCAAAGCTCTACTCTGCCTTTAGCCTACATTTACAGGAGGAAGACGCGAATACAGTCTGGGAAGGTTGAGAGCATTGAATTTCCTATTTTCCCCCGGTAATGATAAAATGCAGTACGTCTCGTTACATCCCCGCTTATCCTTCTTCTTCTCCTCCTCTTGCTCCTCCTCCTTCCTCATCGTAGTCTTCTTCTCCTCCTCCTTCCTCATCGTAGTTTTCTTCTCCTCCTCCTGCTCCTCCTCCTTGCTCATCGTAGTTTTCTTCTCCTCCTCCTCCTTCCTCGTCGTAGTCTTCTTCTCCTCCTCCTCCTTCCTCGTCGTAGTCTTCTTCTTCTTCTCCTCCTCCTCCTCCTTCCTCATCGTAGTCTTCTCCTCCTCCTTCCTCATCGTAGTCTTCTCCTCCTCCTCCTTCCTCATCGTAGTCTTCTTCTTCTTCTTCTTCTTCTCCTCCTCCTCCTTCCTCATCGTAGTCTTCTTCTCCTCCTCCTTCATCATCGTAGTCTTCTTCTCCTCCTCCTTCCTCATCGTAGTCTTCTTCTTCTTCTCGTCCTCCTCCTTCGTCATCGTAGTCTTCTTCTTCTCCTCCTCCTCCTTCCTCATCGTAGTCTTCTTCTCCTCCTCCTTCCTCATCGTAGTCTTCTTCTCCTCCTCCTTCCTCATCGTAGTCTTCTTCTTCTTCTTCTTCTTCTTCTTCTTCTTCTTCTTCTTCTTCTGTTTGCCGTTGCTCCTGCTCCTCTTCCTCCTGTGTAAGGCGTTCAGTCTCACCGTCAATTACCATGACGCTCTCTCTCTTGCAATGTTTCGTACCTTGCCTAAACACGCAGACCCTATTATAATAGGCTGTACAGGTACTCCAAAATGGGCAGTCATTTCATGTAAAGGAAAAAACTCCCATCCAAATTCCACGAGGAACAGCCCCAGAGGACGTTTAATTTCTAACATGATTTATTGCTATTAATTACGTGAGATAAATTGGAGCAAAGCCACTAGTTCCAGTGAAGTACACTAGAGTGTAGCACATTTGTGTGTCGGTTACACAGAATTTACTTTACAATGGAATTCTAGTACCTTAATTTAAGGACAGGGCCTGTACTGCTGTGGCACACGTTTAGATGCAGAAGGTGTCCGTGTAAAAGGGGTTTATTGATGAATAAATGTGCTTCATAATTTGATGTTCCGGGCCCTGATACCGCGTAGTGCTGCAGGTTGTCACCAGCTTTCCGTAGGAACTGGCTACAATACGGAAGAATGCTGACCCTTCTGTAGATAGAAATTTTTTAAATTTACCCATAATTGCCGAAAAATGTACATGTGTAAACTAAGGGCTAATATCATATTTTTGTTTGTATTTGTGAAGGCTGTTACATAGTTGCTTATTCATCGTTCGTTTCGCAGTCCTTCCCTCTTCTACCTACTTGTTCACAGCAGGTGTCGAGGTTGTTTATTTTCACTTGATCACACTCAGACACACACCACAGTCGGTAGGACTCCTCTGGACGAGGGATCGGCCCGTCGCAGAGACCTCTACCTA
Organism: Coptotermes formosanus; assembly: GCA_013340265.1. NCBI lineage: Eukaryota > Metazoa > Arthropoda > Insecta > Blattodea > Rhinotermitidae > Coptotermes > Coptotermes formosanus. The sequence continues at coordinate 283,423 of BLKM01000346.1, read as the reverse complement.
ACAACGCAAACACTGTACAAGACAAACATCCATGCCCCCGGTGGGATTCGGACCCACGATCCCAGCAAGCGCTCGGCCGCAGCCCCGCGCCTTAGACTGCACGGCCACGTTGCTTGTTCATGTGTACAAATGGGCGGCTAATGTTGCAGATAAAATAAACTGGTTTCTTTTTTAAACCTAATTTATTACTTTCAATACAAAACATTAATTAAGCCGGGAATGCGTGGTGTCTTCCAAAATCTAACAGTTCGAAAAGATTTCTACGACAATCTCTTGTAAGCCAGCTGAAGCCATTTCCAATCGTTAAAACATAAAACTGCTTTATGCTTTCCCACGTTTGTTAGTCAGTCAGACATGGACTTTGCGTTGCGCTTTAAGCAACCAGAATTTTATAAAAGCCGAAACCAGTGGCCGCGCGATCTAAGGCGTAGGTCTGCAGCCGAGCGCTTGCTGGGATCGTGGGTTCGAATCCCACCGGGGGCATGGACGTTTGTCTCTTGTAAAGTGTTTGTGTTGTCAGGTAGAGGTCTCTGCGACGGGTCGATCCCTCGTCCAGAGGAGTCCTACCAACTGTGGTGTGTGTCTGAGTGTGATCAAGTGAAAATAAACAACCTCGACACCTGCTGTGAGTAGGTAGGTGGAAGAGGTCAGGACTGCAAATTTTACAAATTATTCTTTAGTTCCTTTGAACGGGCCTTAATTGTGTAACTCCTTCAAATAGAGCCTTTCCTCGGGTGCTCCTGAAATGTCCCGAATTACATACAGCCCTATTCGTTTCACAAGAGCCCGCTGAAAAGAAAAATGTACTATCAATTGTAATATATATTCTATTATTTCGTTGCACTACAGTGACACTACAGGTTGTGTTTGACAGATACATTTGTGTTTATGTGTTTCGTACGATTTTTACAAAAAAAAAGGTGATTATTTCGCTTAAAACCATTAATTCATTTGCTGGCTCTGCAAAGCGGACGGCGTGCCTTTGTGGGATGGGAATTCAGCGTCTTGATATGTAATTTGAACAAAAACCAGGCTTGAAGTATTCACATAGCACTGCTTGCTTTTCGTGCAGTTGTGCCCTGAATTAACGTAACAAGTTTTCTGCTCAAAACGCAGCCCTCCCAAAGTCACCGCGTCCTGCCGGTTCTTCTGTCCCTGTCCAAGTCGGGCTTCAGGCTGCCCGCACACAAAGGTACTTACCTCAGGTTAAACCTGATCAAATTTCAGTCTGGGAGCAATTCGCAAGTTTCATACCGCCTGCTGATTAACGGACTTTCCACATATCTGCAAGTCTTTTACGTGACTGGAAAGAATGAGACGGAATGTAATGAGAAGGCCTGCATTGAGCTAGCTAATAACTGCGTTTTTTAAACTGGTCTGACAGACGTGTTTCATATACGCCTTGTTCAGCTTCACCGCTTTTTTTAGCATCTCTTCTTTATTTCTTACACATGAAAAGTTCGCAATTTACTTATCGCTTTGCTACTGAATTTTTCTAGTAATTTGCTCTAAACATTACTTCTAGTTGCCTATTTAAATAAAGTTCACTTTTTCCTTTCGTTTCGTTTCGTTTCGTTTCGTTTCGTAGCCGTTCCCTCTTCTACCTACTTGTTCACAGCAGGTGTCGAAGGTTTTTGTAATTTCACTTGATCACACTCAGACACACACCAAAGTTGGTAGGACTCCTCTGGACGAGGGATCGGCCCGTCGCAGAGACCTCTACCTGACAACACAAACACTGTACAAGAGACAGACATCCATGCCCCCGGTGGGATTCGAACCCACGATCCCAGCAAGCGCTCGGCCGCAGACCTACGCCTTAGACCGCGCGGCCACTGGAATCGGAAAGTTCATTTTTTACGGTTCATAAACGTGGCAGTGATTTGTAAACCTTAATAAATTCTTCAAAGAATTCAAAACCGAGGTGCGTGCGTGCGTGCGTGCGTGCGTGTGTATTGGGGCGGAGCATGTAACATTTTCTTCCTGAACCAAATTTTGTACAGTTGGCAGCCCTTTAAAGTGGTCCCATTGCTTGGGAGCAATACGGAGATGAAACACCTCAAATGCTTCAGATTGCTACTAAGTCATGTATTGAACTATCTTCGCACAAAACTGCAGCGGACTACATTCCAGCACATAAGCAGTACTATGTATGCCGTTCGCTGCTACACAGCGCATTACAGTACTTACCGAGGTATGCCGAGCATTACACGAGCATTTTGCTACGATAACATAAATGCCAGAATTCTCGTACACTAATAACGCTGCAAGGAATTCGTTCTTGAGATGTATTATCGGAAACACAATTTGTACGCTAGGCATTTCTACCCACTTTTATTCCTTCTTTCAATCTCGACTTCTTTTCTCCAATATTTCTCATCCAAGTCTTGAGTATTTTGAAACTGATGTTCTAAAATATACCCTCTAGCAATGAGAGCTCTTCCTGTATGCTTTTGTCCCGCGAATTCATTTTCCTTCCTACGTTATATGTTCATGTTCCCATTGTCTGTGTGTATTTATTTGTGCTGTTTCTGTGATCAGTGAAAGTGTCTGTTGTCATCAAGATATTGGTGTAGAAAAATGATATCGACCGGATGATCATAATATTGGTGTATTAGCCCTTTAAAGACGAAGTGCATCTGTTTTATATAAGGACTCAGTGCGTACCGCGCTGTAAACACTCTCCACTTCGGTTATAAAAACCAATCTGTGAATGTTTTATAAGGCAAAATTTGGTGTTTGTTCTGAGATCCGTACAAAACACATAAACGCAATGTGGGCACCACGTAGAATTTTTTAATATTAAACCTGGTGGTACGTAAAGTTACCGCTAGGCTTTAAAATGTTAAAACACGGATACAGCTATGCCAACATTAACAACATTTGTCTTATAAAATGTACAGTCTAAAGTATAACTCTATAGACTACATCGCCTGAAGAGAATTTAACATATTTTTATCCCGTACCATTTTAACATCCTGCAATAAAATATCGACGCGTAATTGAGCCTTAAAGCAGAAGTTTGTTAAATGAATATTATCAATACATAGGTCATAAACACTGCAGGTGCCGTAACTGGGACTTGTTTAACCTTTTAAAGCCTAGCGGTAACTTTACGTACCACCAGGTTTAACATAAAAGAATTCTACGTGGTGCCCACATTGCGTTGATGTGTTTTGTACGGATCTCAGAATAAACAGCAACTTTTGCCTTATAAAACATCAAGAGATTGGTTTTTATAACAGAAGTGGAGAGTGTTTACAGCGCGGTACGCACTGAGTCCTTATATAAAACAGATACGCTCCGTCTTTAAAGGGTTAATCAGACGAATGTATCAGATGAATCTACTGCCAAAACGTCCTTCATTCCCTGGGTGGTATTTATATTTCCCGATAATTACATACAAATATTACTTAGATATTAAACAGCATTGCATATGGTGCGCTCCGTTACGTAGCATATATACTTGATCAAGGCGTTGTTTACTTTGAAAATATCGTAAAGTTTCGCAGTACACGTAGAAATGTAATGTAACTGAGTCTCACAAGGAAAAAACGCCCTTCCCTGCGCCGACGTAACGCGACACCCGTAAATGCTGGACAGCGTTACGTGCAGAGGTCGTATACCAGTTGCACTGATCGGTCAGCAAGTACGACACGTGTGAGCAGGACTGCGTTGACATCTCTCAAGTAAAGCACGCCTTTTCACTGCACGGATTTTTACAAAACGCAGAATCGATTGATAAATATTAATGGACAGCTCCATCGAATTTGTAGCAACCGGCTGAAAATGGGACAATGCAGGTAAAAATGTCATGTACGCCGTTATGTAAAATATGGCTTTCCCAGCACCTATTTTCATGAAATTCGCAGTTACTCGAGTTAATTATCTGTAGATCTTCAGGACCGAATTTCGCCCAGATCGGTTGATAAACAAGAAAAGTAGGGCGGATATTCGCGTACCTTTAAGTGAAATGTGGATGCCACTTTGCCAGTTATCACTAAACTTATACCTGATTAACGGGTTTTTGTAAAGAACTCCCATACCGAATTTCATGAAAATCTTACAGGTTATTCTTTGATATTAGGTTAAAGATGGACGGACAGGCTCCCCACGTGGGCTTTCTTTCTTTCTTTCTTTCTTTCTTTCTTTCTTTCTTTCTTTCTTTCTTTCTTTCTTTCTTTTACTTCATAACGAGCGTACACAGTTCTTTCTAAAATTTTCGTTTTGTTAAATTAAAAACACAGGGTCAAGTTGTCCCACCAACTTCCAGTCTACGTTGCCTGACATTCCAGAAGAGCGGTTCTTCTGTCGCATCTTGTTAACACTGTGCCGGCGTTGTTACCTGTTTGTGCAATTCGTATTTCTTTTATTAAAATACTTCTTGCGCTTCTTTGCCCTTACTTGTGGACGGAGTGTGTAGTTGCTAATAATGCTGTCGTCGGAAGGATAAAAGTTTCGCCCTTTTCATTTTGGCTAACTAACTAACTAAATAACTAACTAACCAATTAATTAATTAATTAACTCCATGGAGCAGAGGCCTTCTTGAGAAGCTAACGGTTTCTCAGCTAGTCAAGAAATTCCCTGCATTTTATGGAACCCGGAGGTTCATTACCGCATTCACAACAGCCCTTCACCTGTCTCTATCCTGAGCCAGCTCAATCCAGTCCATGCCCCATCCCACTTCTTGAAGATCCATTTTAATATTATCCTTCCATCTCCGCCTAGGTCTCCCAAGTGGTTGCCTTCCCTCGGGTCTCCCCATCAAAATCCTGTATGCACCTCTCTTTTCACCCATACGTGCTGCATGCCCCGCCCATCTCATTCTTCTCGATTTGGTTACCCGAATATTTTGTGATGAGTACAGGTAATTAAGTTTTTCATTTTGGTTAATTCTTAAAAACATGTGATGGGCAGTGCAGGGCAGAATGCAGCACTTGGGCAGTGGTGTTCCGATCTGTGTTCTAAGGATGCATCTACAGATTTACGTATTCCGCCAAGTCTTGTAACAGTGTTGATACTGATCTTCCGTAACAAGGGACAGACAGCAGTGGGACCTTCAGTCCCAAAACTTTCGAATTTCCACTTACAATGCGGAAATGTAAGCGAGAGGTCAAGCCCCCGCTTCATCGCATTTCCATACACACAGCAGCCTCCTTGTGACTCTCTTTAACCCTTTAAAGACGGAACGTATCTGTTTTATATAAGGACTCAGTGCGTACCGCGCTGTAAACGCTCTCCACTTCGGTTATAAAAACCAATCTCTTAATGTTTTATAAGGCAAAAGTTGCTGTTTGTTCTGAGATCCGTACAAAACATATAAACGCAATGTGGGCACCACGTAGAATTTTTTTATGTTAAACCTGGTCTATGTAAAGTTACCGCTGGGCTTTGAAAGGTTAAGTTGAACACATGTCTGGGGGCGGCCTGTTAAAGCTGTTATATTTTATAGTTTCTGATGTAATTCCGAGCGGGGGGAGGGGGGTGGTATTTCCTGGCGTATATTGAACGCCTTATGTTTTGGCTCGCGCTGGCTCTGCCTGTGGGAATGTAATATTCGAACGAGAAGGACAGTTTAGTTCTTGGGGGTTATATCGGATGTTGATTTAAACTTTCGAAATTGGCTTGTGATCCCTTAATTTATTAGATTATCCTGAATAGAGCCTCATCCCACCCCACCCCACCCCAGCGCAGCCATTCTAACGTGCCGCGCACCTTGTGATATTGTGATATTATACAATGTTAGCTTGTCTGAAGTGACTCACTCACAAACATCGATATGCCAGGTAGAGTCGTGTGTGCCTTTGGTGGTGTCATTTTAAACCTTGCCGGGTCGTGAAAGTTGTCAATAAAAACTAACTGTATGCAGCGTTTAAAACTGCCCATTCCGCGTACATACTGGTACATACTGGTACAACAAAATGTATTTTCAACAACTCCTACCCAAAATTAAAATAAAATGTATGTATGTATTCTACTTATATAAAATGTATGTATGTATTCTACTTATATAAAATGTATATATGTATTCTACTCATTTCTTTAATTTTTTACGAGTTTCTGAAAGTACATGTTGTTGCATACGACGTAATTCTTCCTGACAAGCTGATAGTAGCTTAATTAGTTAATAAATTCGCGACATTTTGTGAAACTCGCCGATGATAAAAATATAAGACAGGGCATAAGGAAAAAAGAAATTAAAGGGAATTTAGGGTTAAATACATCGAAAAATAAATTAATAACAGAAAAATATTTTACCTATACATTCGAAAAATGAAGAAAGAATCCCAAAGTATATTTTGACTACGAACACGCTGGGGGAGACACGAGAGTGAAACGGGAGAACAGGTTTGAAAAGATGTCTCATAGACTTGAGAAGAGTGACGAGGAGAAGGAGGAGGGGGAGGAGGAAGTGGGGAGGATAGGGAGGAGGAGGAGGTGAAGGAGGAAGTGGGGAGGATAGGGAGGAGGAGGAGGAGGTGAAGGAGGAAGTGGGGAGGATAGGGAGGAGGAGGAGGGGAAGGAGGAAGTGGGGAGGATAGGGAGGAGGATGAGGGGAAGGAGGAAGTGGGGAGTATAGGGAGGATGAGGGGAAGGAGGGACTGGGGAGGATAGGGAGGAGGAGGGAAGGAGGAAGTGGGGAGGATAGGGAGGTGGAGGAGGGGAAGGAGGAAGTGGGGACGATAGGGAGGATGAGGGGAAGGAGGAAGTGGGGAGGATAGGGAGGGGAGGAGGAGGAGGAGGAGGAGGAGGGGGAAGAAAGAATAGTGAGGAGATTGAGAAACAGAGAGGTGCGCTGTTAGACTTCGTTGTTAGACACCCCACATGAAGTGTAAATATCCAAGGAAGAGAAATAAAATTTTTAATTTAATCAGATGATATCGCTCGGCTTTCAGTGAAGGCCAAAGCACCTTATTAAGCTCGCACCTGCTGCAGAGCCACGCGAACGGCAATAACAGGCATCAACAGCTGTAATTTATTGTACGCGCTACACTTTATCGATTGCATTATAAAATTAATACGCAAGGAAATTACATTCCTTGACATATACATATATATATATATATATATATATATATCCCATCCTCCGCCCCACGCACCCTTGTATACGCACGTAGCATGTGTATTATGATCCAATATAACACTGCGGTAATTGCAAGGGGTGACGTAATGAGATAGTGTAGATCGCACGGTTTCTACCTAGAACTGGTGTGTGTTTGAACACGTGCGTTGTTATTGGTAATAACAATGCAATGGAGTAAGAGGGGTTATCTCAGCGGTACGCCTACCGTTTGTACATGACTGTTAACTATCTGGTAGCCAGTTCCCTAGTAGCTGTCTGTACTTACACACAACTGGTAGGAAGGGGGAGATATGAAGATTTTAGATAGCGGCATGTCCGTGGCCTGCTGTAATTTAACTAACCCGGGGGGGGGGGGTTAATAATTCCAGTTTTATTTATTATAGTTGGCGGCTGTTTGGTGCAATGTGACAGTTCCTTTTGACCATCACGTTGTATGGCCCCATCTCTGCAGAAAACTTCATTACATGAACAACCTCTCGTACAATAGAAAACTGTGGTTTTATGGGTATCAGGTATTAGGAAGGGAATAAAAATTTAGATGTCCTATATATATGGATAGCTAGGGTGTGGGGTTGTTACCGCCCCTGCTTCGAATATTCATGCTTTGAGTGCAAGTCCCGGCCAGGATACGGGCTGTTTCGACTGAGTTTTCACGTAGTTCTCCTCAGTCGTTCCAGCAAATGCTAGGATAATAACTCAAACGAAGCTAAGACCACTCCATTCCACTGCCTTTCGAACTGTTTTTTTCTTTTCACTAGCTGTCCTTTCTCTGGACGCTATGGAGTTTGAAATACGAATGGCGTCGTTAAATAAGCAAATTAAATAAACAAAAGCAGGGTGCACAAATTCTCCGAAAATTTATGAATTAGGTCAAAATTCCAGGCGCCAGGAGGGTGACATGAATCAAGTTTCATATTAAGGACCCACAAGTATTAGACACCACTGTACAAAATTTTTCGCCATGGCGGTCTGACACATGAAATATGTGCACCCCTGAAACAAAGCTGGTTTTTTTTTAATCTGGATACGAGTTGTCAAGAATTTCTTTATAAGATGGTTACCAGAATGTGAGAGATGTGCGTCAGACGTTTATTATTTATCAACATGTCACGGAAAACTATACAAATTGCTTTGTCTTGTAGATGTAAAATTTGGAGCTTACGTATTGAAACTAAAAAATAAATTCGATCTATCGCAGTACAAATGTGGCACACGTAAACAGTTCCTGTGAGACGTGTCTGAACTGAACGCGATTTGTGTGACTCACTGCAGTCTTGCTGAAAGCTTAAGTCTTCCGGAAGGTTACTCTGTTTCACTGGGCAAACATTTCCCGACGTTTCAGAGGCGTTATTTTCCTTTGAAGCTTCTGGAACAATTTAGGCCAAGACATAGCGTGAAATCGCCTACTTAAGAGGGACGAGGCTATAGGAGAGTGGAGAAGACTACATAACGAAGAACTTAATGACCTGTACTTATCATCAAATATTATTCGGGTAATCAAATAGAGAAGAATGATATGGGTGGAGCATGTAGCACGTATGGGGGAAAAGAGAGGGCATAGAGGATTTTGGTGGGGAGACGTGAAGGAAGGCGACGACTTTGGAGACCCAGGTGTAGATGGGAGGATAATATTAAAATGGGCTATCAAGAACTGGAATGGGGGCATGGACTGGATTAAGCTGGCTCAAGATAGGGACAGGTGGCGGGCTCTTGTGAATGCGGTAATGAACCTCCGGGTTCCACAGAATGCGGGGAATTTATTGACTAGCTGAGAAACTGTTAGGTTCTCAAGAAGGCCTCTGCTCCATGGAGTTAGTTAGTTAGTTAGTTAGTTAGTTAGTTAGTTGGTTGGTTGGTTGGTTGGTTGGTTGGTTGGTTGGTTGGTTGGTTGGTTGGTTGGTTGGTTGGTTGGTTGGTTGGTTGGTTGGTTAAAGAGTTGCGTTATTTAGTTTGTCAATCAGTCAATTAACTGGCTTCTTTCAGTTTTCACCAGGGCTGTGCAGTCGGAGTCGGAAGGAATTTTAGATGGAGTCGGAGTCGGTAAAAATGTACCGACTCCGACCTCAGTCTAAAATCTTAACTAGATACTCCAACTCCAGAGCCCTGATAGCTACAGTAACCATTAGACTTATACTTAAATATAGGTTATAAGTCTAAACAGCAGCCTGATGATTCACGTGGTGGTGATGAAACGTCTTACAGGTTTACCGTTATTAATGCATATTGAGCTTTTATGAAGGAGTCGGAGTCGAAGTCGGAAATTTCGTATACCGAATCCACAGCCCTGGTTTTCACCACTCCAGTAATGGGATAGAGAAAATATAAATATTCAGTCCCCTAAGTGCAGTAACTACTCAGCTTCCTTCCTCTGCTGCCAGCTGATAACAACCCACTTCCTGTTATTGTACACCTTTCACTGCCCGATGCTTTCCCTGGCCTTCAACTTTCCTTCACTAGGAGAACACGGGAGGAGTCAGGACAGCTTTCAGTATTTTCCAGTGTCCCTGTAACGGATGTAGTGTCTTACAACCCCCAGTCCTCAGTCCTGCCTTGAAACACTACGTAAGAACCTACGCTGTAATAAATTAATGTATTTCCCTCTTTATGTATGATGATTTATTTTTTACGCTTGGTATATTATTTATTTAGCTCTGCAAGTATCTGACTTTGAATGTAATTCGACAGGTTACTCTATAAAGTAATCCTCAAATGCTACTATTAATGCACACCCTCTATATATAAATGCGACATGGCAACTGTGGCAGGTGTTTGCCCCTCCTTATCTCCATCAGTACTACGGGCTTTCTCTTCTACTGGTCATCAACATGCGCACTGTGAAATAGTTCCCACCGGCACGCTTCATTTTATAACCCCACAGGCACCCCAAAAGCGAAAACAGTGGCCTGTTCAAACTCGCTGTCGTGTGTTTTAGAGTTACGAAGGTTGAAATGTGTCTAGCCTTAAGACCGTTGTTGCTGTTGTTGTATTCGTACACAGGGGTCGCGGGTTCTAGTCTCGCGATATGTTCACGTTATCCAACAAGGTATGAGGGTTGCTTAGAATTAAGTCAGAATTTTAACAGCCCTCTGTGGTGTTGGAAATGTGATAATATTGTAAATGTTAAAAAGTGTTTTTGATATGTAATAATAAATTTTAGATACTCAATTACATGCATTCACCGAGCAACTTAGCTCAAATTACAAGCTTGTTATCTTGGGAAATTTGTTTTATGTCCACCAGAACACCCACGGACGTTTACCGTGATTCCCCCCAGGATAATACTGGAACAAAGCTTCAAATCAGGCAACGACCAGTTCCTTTCTCATCCTTTTCCAATTAATTTACCACCAATCTCCATACAGTTTGGCACTGCAGCTGCTAAAGCGACTTGTTCAGTCCCGCACCCAAGTTTCCGGATTGGGTTCGAATTTGAATTTCGTTCGTTGAAGTTTAATTTCTTAACACGAATTATACACGTATTTCTTTATCTACGTATGTTGCAATACTGACAAGGATATCTACTTGTGTCGGGTAAAGAACGAGTACTGCCGCTTGTTCTTTACAGTTTTGATACAGTTTATATTGAACGAAGGTTATAGACTGTAAAAGAGGATAGCAAACTGCATTCATCCTAATACTGTGCGGATGTTAACAGCGGTGTGCTCTAAATGTAAACTCTGTTCGAGAAGCCGCTGAGAATATGTGAGAAATTGTCTGTCCTTCCTCTGTTCACTTTCATGAAACCTTATACAGTGATATTTTTAGAATTATGTAATTCTCCTCCGTATTGAAATGAATTTGAAAAAAAAAGTATTTTCTTTCTAGGGGATGAAATATTGCTTTTATAAAGTTTTGCAGAAATGGAAAAGATATGGAGAAACATACACCGAACGCATAGCTTCCTGCAGCTTCCATACTGCGGGATGAATCTGAAAGCGTAAAAAAATAACAAAATGTATTTCTAAAAGATTATTCTAATTCATATATTCAGTACTGTGTACTTAACCGTAAAAACAGCCCTGTTCCTCTTCCAGAGGAAGTATTTAATTAAAAAACTATAAATGATACCTCGACAGCACGTAAAGAAACACGAGACATGAAAATATTTTCTTTTGGGGTTTTGTGTCAGAAAATTTTGCGAGAGAATAGAAATGTTTGCTTTCCACCATCTCTCTAAGTTGTATAATTATTTAGATAGCACGACGAGTTACACGAATACAGTTACTGATAAATAAATTTGCACGCAAAATATTTCACACCATAGTGAGACGATAAAGTACAATGTTCTGCCCAGGGTATCTCCCCTTCTAACTCCCTGCCGGGGGTTCCGTCTTGACAAGATGGCAGGCGTTCAGTTTCTCTATATATATGCCGCCCTTTCTGTCCCGCGAAGGCAATTAGGATGTCCGTTACAGCTCATTATTGGATCCTACCTTCAGCTCAAGTAACCTGTCACTTTTAAATCCATTTTAATATTATCCTCTCAATTATGTCTTTTCAAACTAGTCTTATTCCTTCACGTTTCCCAGTACAAATTGTGTCTGAATTTTTTTATCTACGCAGTGCATTCTGCGTGTCTGTCTCTACCCGCTGCATCTAGTGAACGCGTTTCAGTGAAGATGGGAAATTCTGATTGTCTTTTGTTCTTTTGTGTATCTCTTCTGCAGCCCTTCGTTATAGCCCCTCTCCTAGGTCCAGATATTCTCCTCAGCGTCCGCAGTTGAGTTTCACGCCAACACAAAATTATACGCAATACGATATATCTGCGTACGTATTCTTTATCAAGAATAAGACAAGACATACAGAACAGAAATGTGAAGGTCGTTCTGTGAACATAAACTGTAATGAATTGAAGTTTTTAATAATATTTTCTCTAAAATAACAGTAATATTATTAATTTACTAGCAAACTAAGGCCCATATAACGCTTTATATTTCCTTCTCTTTCAGGGTCTAGCAGCTGTGGGTTTTCCCTTCATTACGCAGGACCATACCCAGATCTGCTACATGGCAAGTAGATAGATTTTTAATTATTTATTACACAGTGTTCAACTGACAGTAATAGAGAGTGCAGATTTGTTTAGCGGGAAATAGCCGAAGATAAATTAGTAAATTTTCATCTCCCGTTGCAACTAAAATGAAAAGTGAAATTATATTCGTAGGGTAGTTTACAGACTGTTAATGCAAGTAACGTTGTTAAAAAGTTAAGATGAGGACGCAAGTGTGTACAAGAAAGATATCGATAGCTTATATATGAAAGCGGCCCCTATTTTTGCCCTAGTTCGACTCGCGTGTACCCGTAAGACAGACGCTTCTTATGAGACCAAAAGGGTCATCGCCATTTTCTCAAAAACCCGCCACTTGACCCTATCCTGAGCCAAATTCATTGAGTCCACGCTGTCACGTCCTAGTTCTTTTTAATATTATCCTATTATCCACATCTAAGTCTCTTTCTTTTGCGTTCCTCTGCCAAAACATTGTATGTTTTTCTTTATTCCCATATAAGCTTCGTGTTCATAGAATCTTATCCTGCTTGATTAGATTACCCGGATACTGCATTCTGCCTGCGCAGCGTACACAAGTGCTTTGTGTGATTCCCACAACTAGCAGTCACTAACTAACTAACTCCATGGAGCAGAGGCCTTCTTGAGAAGCTAACAGTTTCTCAGCTAGTCAAGAAATTCCCCGCATTTTATGGAACCCGGAGGTTCATTACCACATTCACAACAGCCCGTCACCTGTACCCATCCTGAGCCAGCTCAATCCAGTCCATGCTCCCATCCCACGTCTTGAAGGTACATTTTAATATTATCCTCCCAGCTACTCCTGGGTCTCCCAAGTGGTCGCCTTCCCTCAGATCTCCCCACCAAAGTCCTGTATGCACCTCTCTTTTCCCCCATACGTGCTACATGCCCCGCCCACCTCATTCTTCTCGATTTGATTACCCGAATAATATTTGGTGATGAGTACAGGTCATTAAGTTGCAATGCGCAGTCACTTCTTCCCTAAACATAATTAACCAGTTAAACTTTGTAATGGACAGAGTGTTTTCACTGAGGTAGGAACCGACTTTTTATTCTACGGTAATGGACTGTAAGCTTGCAGGAGTTAACACTTAGCTATATATTTTCCATACTCTTTATCGTCGAGTCTTTTACCGTATAATTCAGTTCGTTTTGTCTTTTGCATTCCTGTTCTTATTTACAATCTGCTATTGTTAATTTCACACTGCACTGATTCTGAAAAAAAACACATTCTCCTTGGCAAATTTTCCATGTCATTTACTGCCTGCTATAAAAGAGGCCTTTCATACGCAGTAGGCGTGCGTCAGCGTACCTCAGTACCATTTCTGTCTTTAGTTTCCATTTCAGCCTCTCACTACAATAATAAAAATAGGGTTGTTGTTTGAAGGGGGGGTGGGTAGCAGTAGTTGTCGATTAAAAGCTCTATATGTCTATACCTCGGGGGATGATGATACAGGGGATGGACTCATTTGGAATTTTTACATTTCTGCTGCGCTACTCCGCGTTGCATTTGATGGGGTAGGGTGGGCAAATGCGGTATGTGGGACTCTGTACTGTTCAATCACCAGCCTGACTCCCCGAATGAATGTGACAGTATTATTAGTGGGTAATTAGACAGTTACTACTTGCCAAATGACGCCCGGATGAACTTTGATCCTGTGTCAGGGTCAATCAGAAACCATTACCAGTGACGTGCATTCTGATTGGCTAGAACCCCCGACAAGAGTAGTGTCCAGTTGCGTGTTTATGTGGGCCAGGGTGAGGGTGTTAGAGAGAGGCTTGCTGAGGAGGTGACAGACACGAGGAGTGAGGCGGTTTGGGATCTGTATTGTTTACGATGTGTTATTGGTCTGACCAAATGAAACGAGATGAAACTTGAGGTGGGAGAGATGAAAAATGCTTAAAATATTCTGGTCAAGAAACCTGAGAGGAGAGGCCAGTTAGAAGACCCAGGCTACGGTTGGAGTTTATAGGAGACAAAAGTTTCCCGCGTGAAGTTATTATGTATGTATCAATTTATATAGAGCCATATTTAAGAAAACCTGCTATTGAATTCTCAGAGGTTTCAAATGAAACTTCGCGGAAGTCTGATTGTGAAGGCTCTTCACGTTACACTCGCGGAAATTAAGAACAGGGCTCTGAGTATCGGCAGTGTAAATGTTCCATCTTCAGAAATGGCTACTACAGCTAGGCAGTTATCACAATCTGCTATACAGAGGGCACCAGTGGCGGTTTTCTCAAGGGATAAAACAGTTGAGGCGTGAACTTTGACACCCAATTCTGCCAGTGCCAAAGTTAAGGTTTCGTTGACCTGTACCTCCATGCCCCATATACATCTTCATATCTTAGTGTTTTAGTATGTGAAGTGTTGTCGTTATCTCAGTGTCTGTTCCAAGCAGGCGTGTAGAGTAAGCTCTGTGAATTTCAACATTCCGTATCAAAGCAATGCTGCGGTTATCTATCCCTTCTAAATCGCTACAAATTTGAAACTGCGGCTTGTTGTTCCAGTTGTTGGACAACCTGTTGCGTCGTAGTAACGAGGGTCTTTTAACTTTGGAGTCACTGAAAGTTTTAGCTACTTCCCTGTCCATGCTTCCGTTAAACCCTTAAAACTGAATTGTTATTATATATATACCACGTGTTTTAATATAAAATTGTCATTTTGCCCACTCAGAATATTGGCACATTTTGTATGATTCTAACGGTATGGTACAGCATTTTCAATGAAAAGCTTTAACGTGATTTGTCTTTATAAGGCAGACAGTTTACTGGGACATAGAATTTGAGCTTTTAACTATTTTTAGGCCGATCCCAGCGGCCGCGCGGTCTAAGGCGTAGGTCTGCGGCCGAGCGCTTGCTGGGATCGTGGGTTCGAATCCCACTGGCGGCATGGATGTTTGTCTTGTACAGTGTTTGTGTTGTCAGGTAGAGGTCTCTGCGACGGGCCGATCCCTCGTCCAGAGGAGTCCTACCGAATATGGTGCGTGTCTGAGTATGATCAAGTGAAAATAAACAACCTTGACACCTGCTGTGAACAGGTAGAAGAGGGAAGGACTGCGAAACGAAACGAGGTATTTTTTAAGTTGATATCAATTTTAGGTGCCCTGTCTGCGAGCAGTCCTTACTGGAAGGACATGCAGCGAATGCAAGGAAGCTCTAAGACTGTGGAATGTTCTGTCAGTTTCAGTGTTATAAGCAAAGTGCCCCTTAGTTCTCCAATGTCCTTCTCACTTCGGGTTGGTGATTCATCTCGTATTAGTGGATTGTGCAGTGCAGAAGTACTGGCAGCTGGCGGCGTAGGATGTAAATGATTGGCCATATGTGTGTCTGTCTGTCTACCCGTCTGACTGTCTATCCGTCTGTCTCATCCTCAAAGAGGAATTAGTTAGCGGACCCACACATTAACGAGTTAATTAGAACGGTACGTATGTCGCAACTAGTGAAGCCAGTTTCTCGTATTTATTTCTGTCTGTTCGCATGTGCTCGCCCAGTGTCCACTGTGTGATATAGCGCTGCTTCACACAGTGATTACGCACAGCCGTACCAAGTTTCGCCACTTGCTTACTTCTTCATGTTTCAGTCTATAACAAATTCAAGAAAGTGCTGCAGGAGCGGGAATCGGTACACCAAAATTAATTTCGGTATAAAATAAACCTTTTTAGTACTTAAAAGCAGGGGTGTAAAAATTCCAGGCGCCACGTCGCCCCGCCGACTAAATTGTGTACGGTGGCTCCTAATATGTTTTGGGCCCGCAGTATGGAACTTGCTGCGTATAAACTTTCTGGCGCCTAGAATTCTGAGACGGTTCCTAGGTTTTTTAAAAAATTTTGCACCTCTGCTTAAAGGAATTCTGTATTTGTATTAAACCTTACCATAAGCCGCACATAACAGTTCCAGGTGAATAAACTCGCATCTTTTTCGATTCTCGAACATGTCGTTTTCTCTCTCCCTTTTTAGTGACATTTATCGTAGTTTTCCTCACGTCTAGTACGCAGGCGCCAGCCTTATACCACATTTGTACCACAGCTGCTTTCTTTCGAATTCTTTCCAATTCATCACGAATCAACTGTGTTGATTTTCAGCACCCTTTGCCATGTTTTATTATGTGTTACGGAAAATGAACAAAAAAGCGGAAAATAGATAAATGTGATGAGATAGTGTGCGTGGTCTGGTTTTATGTGATTTATGGTGACGAATGGCGGCTTTTGTTTACATGGCAATGAACTTCCGAATTATGAAAAAGGGCTGGAATTTCTTGAATGCGAAGGCACTGTGGCCGTTTGAAGCAAGTGGTCACATGCCATTTAACCCTTTAAAGACGAAGCGTATCTGTTTTCTATAAGGACTCAGTGCGTACCGCGCTGTAAACACTCTCCACTTCGGTTATAAAAACCAGTCTCTTAATGTTTTATAAGGCAAAAGTTGCTGTTTGTTCTGAGATCCGTACAAAACACATAAACGCAATGTGGTCACCACGTAGAATTTTTTAATGTTAAACCTGGTCGTATGTAAAGTTACCGCTAGGCTTTAAAAGGTTAAGCGAGCTCGTTCTGGAGACTGGGGCTGTAATAATGGGGCCTGGAAGACTGTTGGCTTGTGGTGCGGAGTGCCGTGTATATTGGAACATAGGTATTAACGTTTCGAACGAATGTTTTCCCTCTTTCTTCATGGTAGATTGTTAGACCTAACATTACGTTCGTTTCTATGGCAGATATTTTTGTACTGTTCGTAGGGAATTTACTTGCTAAACCTTCAGTAATCTGATTCACAGGACTCCATGTTGGAATCCTGATAACTCATTTGGCTGAAGTGCAGGACTGTGCAGGGCTGCCATAATTGAAAACACACACTGCGATTGAAATTTCAAAACGCTTGGAGATGAAGGGAGCAGAATGGCGGGGTATGGGAACAGGGGGAGGAAAGAGGTCTCCGTTCTGATGTCTTGTAAATAAAAAGAGAGGCATTTGCCACTTAAGTTAAATTGATTTGTTAAATTGTGGATAAATAAGTGTTATATTACTACTCTGCACGTGTCAGTCATGTGACACACCGTCATTACATTCACGCGCTTTTCCACTGCAACACAGTAACAATCGATAATAACCGCTACAGATTGTATTTAACCTTTTAAAGCCTAGCGGTAACTTTACGTACCATCAGGTTTAACATTAAAAAATTCTACGTGGTGCCCACATTGCGTTTATGTGTTTTGTACGGATCTCAGAACAAAGAGCAACTTTTGCCTTATAAAACATTAAGAGACTGGTTTTTATAACCGAAGTGGAGAGTGTTTACAGCGCGGTACGCACTGAGTCCTTATATAAAACAGATACGCTTCGTCTTTAAAGGGTTAAATAATAATAGATAGCAATCAGTTACAGATTATAACAACAAATAATGCTTATTGCCAGTCGATAACGGTAGGTAGGAAGCACATTACACAACGTAGATATTTTTAGAATTCTTAAGGCTGACGTCATTCAAAAGACGTTGTTTCCTAACTGTGGGAATCAGTGCCTATGACGTCACCAATGCGCTACTTGCTTACAGTTCAAGGGCATGGGGTAAGCTATATCTGTATACGTGCATCAGTTAGGGACTTTGTCTTCCAATTTGATCATACAGAATATTTTTCTGATTCGTTTTTGCCGCGCTTCCAATGAAAATTCGCAAACTTATCGTAATATATTCGCCATATACGTGTATCTGTACTGCTGTGACAGTGTAGCAACTTAACAAGCGGTGAACACATTTTCATTAAACCTGTGGACGTTAATCGGCTACAGTATCAGACGTTTTGTGTGAAGTCCGGTAAATGTTTATGCGTGCATCTTGTGCATCCGACGACGTATTTATACATATTGGGACGAAATATTTTTAATCCCAAATATGCGTAGGAAGTAAAATGCATTTCTGTACTTTATTCTGTAAATCGTGCGGTTTTAGAGATCACTGGCCATTTGAAGACTAATATTAACCTGAATTATATATAAAGACCCAGTCCACACCGCGCAGTAAACACACTCCGTCTGGGTTATAAAAACCAGTCAGTTAATGCTGTGTAGGGAAATAATCGCTGTTTGTTTTGAGATCCACAAAAAACACATAAACACACTGTGTGGGCAGAACGTAGAATTTGTGAATGTTAAACCTGGCGGTACATACAGTAACCACTGGGCTTTAAAGGACTACAGTCCGTACCGCGCAGTAAACACACTCCGTCTCGGTTATAAAAACCAGTCAGTTAATGCTGTATAGGGAAATAATCGCTGTTTGTTCTGAGATCCACACAAAACACATAAATACACTGTGTGGGAAGAACGTAGAATTGTTGAATGTTAAACCTGGCGGTACGTATAGTAACCACTGGGCCTTAAAGTCTCCAACAAGTGTCAGCTGATGCACCACAATTGCAAGTACAACCGTACATTCCCTAGTAAATTCTAAATCTTTCTGACGATCCCGTGACACAATTATGACCCTTCGGTTCCTCGCGTCTTTTCATTGTCGTGTTTTCCAGTAACAAAACAGTGTTTCGGGGGCTGACTGTGTTTCGCCACCTGCCCCTACCTTGAAACAGATCAGTGAAATCCAAAACCTCCCGAACTATTTCTTTAAGAGACTTTTAATATTATACTCCCATCTACGTCTGTATTTTCAAATTTGTCCTTTTCCTTCATGTTGCCCCATGAAACCTCTATGCATTTCTCTTCTTCCCATTGGACTGACCATATTTCTTTCATCTAATGTGTAATATTTCGTCAAATTGTGATTTTTTTACGGCGAGGAATCGTGAGGCTCTTGGCCCATCTCCAGTATGGAGCATCACCCATTTTCGGTTGTCCAAGATTTCCTATTCACATATTGACAACCGCCTTGCGTGTCTGCAGGCCGAGTTCCTTATCTGTAACCCGAAGACAAGCCATGCCGTGGTATAGAACGCATAGTTATAATACGCCTCAGTGCCTGTCAGAAGAGGGCGAAACAAAGGAAATGTTGGCGTTTATCTCTGATCTCGAGACTGCTGTTTTTAAAAGACGGCCGTTCGTTTCATGCTCCATTACAAGTCTTGTGCGTGGAACGGACCATTGAGACGGGTTAGCTCGCCCCTGGACGCACTGTCCGCTCTACTCTCACTCCCTAAGGCCTTTCAATGTTAGAAGATACTTTTGTACACATTAAAGTAGCTTTCTTGGTCGTAAATACGTGTCCCTTCGCTTTGTTCTCGCAGTCTGTTCCGTTTGTACTGTCCTTTACTGATGAAAACGGCTTTGACCTTGGCAGGATGGTTAGGGTCCCGTATCGGCGGTCGAACCTTAGAAGGAAAAGGTGTAAGTACTTCGAAAAACATGGCTGCCCAGAACTGCGTGTATCACTTCCCATCGGTCACGACGTGTTATGGGTCCAGTCAGAACATTTATTCACAGAGTACAGCAGAAAATAATAACATGAACTCTCTCCCACAGCAGACAACAACGCTTCAGCCCAGTGCACTAGTATATTAACTGGGATAAGATGACTGCCGGTCCTAAACATCCCACGCTTCAACTTTCCCCTTCCAGCCACTGCCAAGGTCAGACACGTTCTCGTGAGTCCTTACAACTACCTGTCACTGCTGCCTGTAGTCACCAGGACAGGGATAAAATGTCTTTATTGTTGTTACTGCGATTCACATACTGACTTTGGGTTGAATCTTTGTTGAGGCCCGTAACTTAAAGTTGTCCCAGTACTGACAACATGAAATTATATAGCGGAGTGGAGGTATAGCTCCATACATTCTTAACCTCGTCACTAGATGGGGATAAGTAGTGAGTTTCGTGTCCTGACCTCTGTACTCTCAGTTAAGCAGTCTCTGGCCCTGGGTGGGCCCCACAGCCAGTCTGCGCTTTTTGAAGATGAGGGAAGTTTCTTGTCTACACCGGGATTTGAACTCCACCCCTTCAGTCATTTATCCCGTAATCTAATCACTACACCTACTGAGCTATCTCTGACTTTAACGTTTCAAAGCCTAGCGGTAACTTTACATACGACCAGGTATAACATTAAAAAATTCTACGTGGTGCCCACATTGCGTTTATGTGTTTTGTACGGATCTCAGAACAAACAGCAACTTTTGCCTTATAAAACATTAAGAGACTGGTTTTTATAACCGAATTGGAGAGTGTTTACAGCGCGGTACGCACTGAGTCGTTATATAAAACAGATACGTTTCTTCTTTAACCTTTTAAAGGCTAGCGGTAACTTTACATACCACCAGGTTTAACATTAAAAAATTCTACGTGGTGTCCACATTGCGTTTATGTGTTTTGTACGGATCTCAGAACAAACAGCAACTTTTGCCTTATAAAACATTAAGAGACTGGTTTTTATAACCGAAGTGGAGAGTGTTTACAGCGCGGTACGCACTGAGTCGTTATATAAAACACGCACGCTTCGTCTTTAAAGGGTTAATATACTTTATTCTGATCTGTAAGCTAAATGTTCCGCTTCGATGTTATATCTGCCTTCTACACGCCCAAAGTCACGGTCGTGTATTTGACACTCCTGCTTCGTATTTTGAAGGCTGCGGGTTCGAGCCTTACTTCATACGCCGGGTGTTGTGGTAAGTAACTTTTGATTCTCAAGTTATTGTGTGTATTTCTCATTTCTCACATATCGCACCAATCTCATTTGCCGTGACCTGAATACCGAATTACGGTGCGTCACTTTACCTTATTGCCTCAACTTTCATGTTACCGTCTCTTTCACAAATATTCACAATCTACAATCTTTTCCGCCAACATATTGCTTGTTATCACATCTCTCATCTATCATCATCAGCAACACCCCCCTATCATTACCCTTCTATCCATCTTGCTTTCCATCATCTCAACTAAATTTCCCGTCTTTCTGTTCCTTCTATTCTTTTCCATTTTTTCTTTCACGACCTGTAGCCACGTTCCTTCTAATCTTTGTCAGAGGGCTGATGGAAGACCCTCAGCACTGTCTCCGTTCTCCCGTCACGTCCAGGTTCTTCAAGTTTCTTACGCAAGTCGGAGCAGACGGTGCTGCGGCGTTCTATTGGCAGTGAAAACTCATTCAATATCGACACCCTCTCTTTCTAGATCGGACGTTCTTTATAAGTTTACTGTCGTGTGAATCTGAAGTACCAATATGGGAGCACCTTTGATACTTTAACCTTTTAAAGCCTAGCGGTAACTTTACGTACCACCAGGTTTAACATTAAAAAATTCTACGTGGTGCCCACATTGCGTTTATGTGTTTTGTACGGATCTCAGAACAAACAGCAACTTTTGCCTTATAAAACATTAAGAGATTGGTTTTTGTAACCGAAATGGAGAGTGTTTACAGTACGGTACGGACTGAGTCCTTATATAAAACAGATACGCTTCGTCTTTAAAGGGTTAATATGTTCCATGTCCGTGCACTGTATCATACGAAATAATAACACCAACTGATGCACCAAAATGCATACAATCTTTGTTCGTAAAAGTCTCCTACATGTTTCGACCCTGCTGGGCCATCTTCAGGGAGAATAATATTTATACACTGCCCCCGGGAGGCACACTCACACGTAACTATATAAACGCAACCACAGTGTATCAATATTATTCTCCCTGAAGATGGCCAAGCAGGGTCGAAACATGTAAGAGACTTTTACGACTAAAAATTGTATGCATTTTGGTGCATCAGTTGGTGTTATTTAGTACTTCTCGCCTGTATCCGTCCTGCAGTCCTTGAATTGGAGCCACACTCTTATGCTTCAAACTGGCTCTCAGCTGCTTCCTTCCACGCCTTTTTCAAGTCCTGTGTTCAGAAGTGACTGTACCATCCGATGCTACGTTATGCGAGTACAGTCTAAGTAATTAGACACATGTTTAAATGAACTGCAAATAAATCGTTAGGTAAAAACTGAAATCGAGAAGTCTTTTTCAAAGTTAATCCTGAGAATTGTACTTTTCTGCGGTATTACGCAGCATCGAATGGTAATCCTTTATCGAAGTTTCGGTACACAATATCGGTCCCATCTTCAAGAGTCAAAAAGTCCCGACACTTGAAGGTGAGACCAATATGTTGTCCCGAAACGTCGATAACGGATTACCATTCGATGCTGCGTAATACCTCAGAAGAGCGAAGATCTCAGCAACATGGCGGCAGAAGCCTGAAGTCGTGTAAAAGCGCCTCCTTCTGCAGGGTTTTATTCACTGTCTGAACTCAGGCTGCAGACTGGCTACAGTTGTATCAAAACAAAACGTAATTTAAATTTGCGTACAAAATAAAAGGCTGTCGCGTCTGCGAGTATTATGAAGTGACGTCACAGGAATTAAAGTGGTCTTGACAGTCCGGCGACGTAACACAGGCCAGCCAACTGTCATAAACATACATACACACCACGTGCTTGACTAACTGCACCATTTGGGGCATAAACATCTGCAGACGCCATAAACTGGCGGGGTGGCTCTCATTAGCGTCAGAAACACACACAGCGCACGCACACACACACACACAGCACACACACACACACACACACACACACACACACACACAGCAGATCCCATTTGTTTAGGTTGACTATGGATTTAACTGCATCCAATGGTTTGCAAACCTAACTACGCAAACAGACTTGGCAAACCTGGCAATGGCTGCCTGTAATACATGGATCTATTAACAGATCGTCACTAGGCAGAAAATTCTATACTATATATCACAGTAAATATCTCAATAATATTGGGTAATAGCGTACAGTCTGTTGCTTACGTATGCAATTATCAACCGGGGTGCGGTCTGCCAGCGTTGCGTAATAAATGTTACGGGACAGTGAAAGGTGCTAACACTTGACTGTAGATGCAGATATACAACACAGCTTTACTGTATGAAATATTGTGTTTATATAGCAATATGCAGACGCTACTGCAGCGGCGCCGTGGCTGTAGCGGCAATGGTCCAGGCGGACAGCGGTCGAGGTGGCCACGTAATGTTTAAGGCGGACATATTTCTTAGAAAAGGCAATAGGATACGAAAGTATACAATAAATACCTGCAAACGTGTATACTTTTCTCGAGATCAGAATGCAGGACAAAATCACAACATGAAGATACACTGAAAGGCTGGAAGAATTCAAATATCTGGGAACAGCCCTAACGAATCGAAACTCCATTCGTGAAGAAATTAAGAGCAGATTGAAGTCGGGGAATGCTTGCTGTCATTCGGTGCAGAATCTTTTGTCTTCCAGGTTGCTATCCAAAAACACAAATATTAGGGTATACAGAACTGTAGTTTTACCTGTTGTTTGGTATGGGTGTGAAACTTGGTCTCTCACACTGAGGGAGGAACAAAGACTGAGGGTGTTCGAGAATAGGGTGCTGAGGAGGATATTTGGGCCTAAGAGGGACGAGGTGACAGGGGAGTGGAGAAGACTACGTAACGAGGAACTTAATGACCTGTACTCATCACCAAATATTATTCGGGGAAAAAAATCGAGAAGAATGAGATGGGCGGGCCATGTAGCACGTATGGGGAAAAGAGAAGTACATACAAGATTTTGGTGGGGAGACCTGAGGGAAGGCGACCACTTGGGAGATCCAGGCATAGATGGGAAGATAATTTTAAAATGGATCTTCAAGAAGTGGGATGGGTGGGCATGGACTGGATTGAGCTGGCTCAGGATAGGGACAGGTGGCGGGCCCTTGTGAATGCAGTAATGAACCTCCGGGTTGCATAAAATGCAGAGCATTTCTTGACTAGCTGAGAAACTGTTAGCTTCTCAAAAAGGCCTCTGCACCATGGAGTTAGTTTTTTAGTTAGTTAGTCAGTTAGTTAGTCAAAGGCCATTCATTTTATTATTCATTATAGCAGTTATCTAATTATTTTAAATAAACCTTCAGCTTCCAAAGAAGACAGGATAAAGGGTACGAATCGCTAGAGACTGCGAAAACAGGTGGGATTTTCGCGATTATGGAGGCGCGATAAATGGAAAACACATTCGAATAGTGAAATCCACCGGCCGGACGTGGATCGTATTTCAGTAACTACAAACGTTGCTGTAGCGCTGTTTTGCTCGGAGTTTTGAATGCTGAATGTGACTTCATCTGTGTGAATGTTCGTTGCAATGGAAGGAACTCTGACGGCGGCGTCATAAAAACACTACGCTTTATGATAAACTAAAAGCAAATGTGTTAAATTTAGGCTACCTGCTACTGAAATCACGGAAAGAGAACTGCATTTTGTTTTTGTGGCTGACGATGAATTGACGTTAAACAAAACATCATGAACCCATTTTTTGGTAACGTAACTCACGATGAATTTGTAATTGTCGTCTCGGTAGAGCGAGGCGCACTGTGGAAAATGCTTTTGGCATTTTGGATAATCGACTTCTAGTTTTTAGCATCGAAATTAACCTTTAAAAGCCTAGCGGTAACTTTACATACCACCAGGTTTCACATTAAAAAATTCTACGTGGTGCCCACATTGCGTTTATGTGTTTTGTACGGATCTCAGAACAAACAGCAACTTTTGCCTTATAAAACATTAAGAGACTGGTTTTTATAACCGAAGTGGAGAGTGTTTACAGCGCGGTACGCACTGAGTCCTTATATAAAACAGATAGGCTTCTTCTTTAAACAGTTAATATGAGACCAGAAAAAATTGACAATACAGTTCTCGCTGCGTGTGTTCTTCACAATTTTTTAAAACAGCACGCTAAATCACCCTACATTCCCAAAAGTTTTTATGTGTCACTTTTCGACCCGTTTTGTGGTCATGGCTGCCCTCGTTCTCGAGGCTTCACGATCACACTCAGACACACCACACTCGGTAGGATTCCTCTGGACGAGTGATCAGCCCGACGCAGAGACCCCTCCCTGACAACACACAACAATCACAAGAGAGAGACATCCATGCTCCCGGCGAGATTCGAACCCGCAAAACCATCAAGCGAACGGCCGAAAACCCACGTCTGAGACCGCACGGCCACTGGGATCGACAAATATGAAATAATAAAGACATTATATGACTGACTGACTGACAAAGGCTTCTTGTCTGCGCAATGTCTGAAAGACATTCAGTAGTCACATGTCGGGGGTGGGGGAAGGAGGAAAAACGGAAGAGTGAGGAGATAGTCGACTTGTTTAACTTTAAATTCTTATCTTATTCATGGGAGATAAAAACGGGTCACTTTAACTGTCAGCTTCAACTATGCACTGTCCGCCTGAACCACGGCCGCCTCGCCGACTACACGACTGCACCACCTGCTGTGACGTTAACAGCACTCGCGATTTCCTTTTACACAGTGTCCTTGTTCCGTGTGGATCTCAGAACAAACAGCGAGTACTTCCTTATGCAGCATTAACTGACGGGTTTTTATAACCGAGACGGAGTGTGTTTACTACGCGGTACGGACTGTAGCCCTTTAAAGCCCAGTGGTTACTGTATGTACCGCCAGGTTTAACATTCACAAATTCTACGTTCTGCCCACACAGTGTATTTATGTGTTTTGTGTGGATCTCAGAACAAACAGCGAGTACTTCCCTGTACAGCATTAACTGACTGGTTTTTATAACCGAGACGGAGTGTGTTTACTGCGCGGTACGGACTGTAGCCGTTTAAAGCCCAGTGGTTACTGTATGTACCGCCATGTTTAACATTCACAAATTCTACGTTCTGCCCACACAGTGTATTTATGTGTTTTGTGTGGATCTCAGAACAAACTGCGAGTACTTCCTTATGCAGCATTAACTGACGGGTTTTTGTAACCGAGACGGAGTGTGTTTACTGCGCGGTACGGACTGTAGCCCTTTAAAGCCCAGTGGTTACTTTATGTACCGCCAGGTTTAACATTCACAAATTCTACGTTCTGCCCACACAGTGTATTTATGTGTTTTGTGTGGATCTCAGAACAAACAGCGATTATTTCCCTATACAGCATTAACTGACTGGTTTTTATAACCGAGACGGAGTGTGTTTACTGCGCGGTACGGACTGTAGCCCTTTAAAGCCCGGTGGTTACTTTATGTACCGCCAGGTTTAACATTCACAAATTCTACGTTCTGACCACACAGTGTGTTTATGTGTTTTGTGTGGATCTCAAAACGAACAGCGATTATTTCCCTATACAGCATTAACTTACTGGTTTTTATAACCGAGACGGAGTGTGTTTACTGCGCGGTACGGGCTGTAGCCCTTTAAAGCCCAGTGGTTACTTTATGTTCCGCCAGGTTTAACATTCACAAATTCTACGTTCTGACCACACAGTGTATTTATGTGTTTTGTTTGGATCTCAGAACAAACAGCGAGTACTTCGTTATGCAGTATTAACTGAATGGTTTTTATAACCGAGACGAAGTGTGTTTACTGCGTGGTACGGACTGGGTCTTTAAATGCCACATTCTATCTACACAGTGTATTTAGGTGTTCTGTGTGGATCTCAGAACAGACAGAGATTATTTCCTTTCATAACATTAACTGTGTCGTCTTCATAATGCAGGTGTAGGTTACTTCATGTGGGGCGGAAAGTGAGTTTACGTACGTCTATAATTTAGATGAATTTTTGGCTTTAAAATATTGCTTAGCCGTGTATAAGTACATGATTTGGAATCTCGTTTGCAAGAGTTATAAATAAATATGTGCATATATTGTGTATTTTCAAAGAGCTTACTTAATTACGCTGTTAGTTACTGAGATTACAGAGCGTCAGTAATGAATGAATGAATGAAAATGGGGCATTTGTGAAATTATACAGGGTTATTCATAAAGAATATCGGTATTCTAAAGGTGAATAATTCAGGTATTTGCAAACTTAAAAGTATTTGTTTTGAACCAAAGGATAGGTATACTGTCGAAGTTTTCCTGTTACCCAGTTAAAAAATTGGTTGTCATTTCAGCCACCAGAGAGCGCTGGGAATTAAAATGGCGACGCCACAGCAGAAGTCGTTTTGTGTACTGTAGTTTGCCAAGTCACAATTGGTAATGTGTTGCAACTGTCGATATCACCGGCGCATGATTTTGTCAGGCGGTGGATCACTGTTACACTTTTTCTAAACTCACGTTGCGCTGTGATTACCGATTGCGACTTGGCAAACTGCAGTACACAAAACGACTTCTGCTGTGGCGTCGCAATGTTAATTCCCAGCGCTGTCTGGCGGCTGAAATGACAACCATTTTTTTAACCAGGTAAGAAGAAAAATTCGGACAGTTTACGCATCGTTTGGTGCAGACCAAACATTTTTAAGTTTGCAAATACCTAAATTACACACCTTTAAAATACCGATATTCTTTATGAATAACCCTGTACTTGCAGGAGAAACAGGCGTACCTGTCCCAGAGCATCTTTGCCTTATACAAATCCCCTATTGACTGGTCTGGGACTTCAACCCGGGCCTCTGCGATGAAAGGCCGGTGACTAACGGTGTGAGGCTGTGAGAATTACGTCATTACATTACAGGAGTGTAATATACACCGGAAATAAATGGATGGCAAAAAAATTAACATAAAAGCAAAAAATATATGCATTTTAACTCTTTAAAGACGAAGCTTATCTGCTTTATATAAGGACTCAATGCGTACCGCGCTGTAAACACTCTCCACTTCGGTTATAAAAACCAATCTCTTAATGTTTTATAAGGCAAAAGTTGCTGTTTGTTCTGAGATCCACACAAAACACATAAACGCAATGTGGGCACCACGTAGAATTTTTTAGTGTTAAACCTGATGGTATGTAAAGTTACCGCTAGGCTTTAAAAGGTTAAATAAATCCTTCCGAGCGCGCGCGCGCGTGTGTGCGTGTATATGAGAGTGTGTGTATGTGTGTGTGTGTGTTTGCGCGCGTGCGCGTGTAACACCGTAAACTGAAAGTCGTCCTTGAAAAGCTGTTCTTTGCCAATGTGGTCAAGAATGATCCTCGACATTTATCGAACCAAATCATTGGCATTTTTTATTGCCGCATATTTTTCTGAGACAGCTGAATCCCATACACATTTCTATGCGCTGTTTCGATACGATACGTACCGTATTATTTTCCCAGCTAAGCCTGGTTTACCCACATAATCTAATTCCATCAGGTTTGACAACCAAAATTCCATTCTCGCTTCTTGTATCTTCAAATTGTGCCACTAGATCCACGTACCTCGTCCTGACACGTTACACTGGCGGTACTTAAGAAGAACAGGACTTATAGAACCTGCCAGCGCGCTAAACGCCGCTCGCTGTACCGGCCGATGACTGCCGACTCTCCTGTGTCGACACGGTTCAGTAATAATCATTGCTGTTAGCAGAATGACAGCTAGCGTGTTCTGTTATCACGGCATAGGCGTGTTATCAGACGCAGCATCACACGTGACCAAATGTCACTTCCTCAGTCTAACGCAACTTGCACACACTACCTCGCCAATGCTTCCGAAGCTTTACATAAGACCGACTCTACGAGCACCTGGTGATCCTGAACACACTACAACAGTCCAACTTCTAAAAAATAACACATTTTTGTCTCCCTTTCTCTAAGTTTTATGCCAAGCAAATATCGCTTTCTGACTTATTCGGGAGATGCCGTTTTGATATTACCGCGACATTACCTCTCCTGGTTTGAGGTTTGATTTTTCTCTGTCCCTCCAGGAAAACTCTGGGGTAGTACTTAAAGACTGGGTGTGGTGTTTACTCAAATTTCCTTGCTATGTGAAGGTATTTAACCCTTTAAGGCCCAGTGGTTACTTTATGTACCGCCAGGTTTAACATTCACAAATTCTACGTTCTGCCCGCACAGTGTATTTATGTGCTTTGTGTGGATCTCAGAACAAACAGCGATTATTTCCCTATGCAGCAGTAATTGGTTGGTTTTTCTAACCGAGACAGAGTGTGTTTACTGCGCGGTACGGTCTGTAGCCCTTTAAAGCCCAGTGGTTACTTTATGTAGCGCCAGGTTTAACATTCAACAATTCTACGTTCTGCCCACGCAGTGTATTTATGTGTTTTGTGTGGATCTCAGAACAAACAGCGATTATTTCCCTATACAGCATTAACTGACTGGGTTTTTATAACCAAGACGGAGTGTGTTTACTGCGCGGTACGGTCTGTAGCCCTTTAAAGCACAGTGGTTACTTTATGTACCGCCAGGTTTAACATTCACAAATTCTACGTTCTGCCCACACAGTGTGTTTATGTGTTTTGTGTGGATCTCAGAACAAACAGCGATTATTTCCCTGTACAGCATTAACGGACTGGTTTTTATAACCAAGACGGAGTGTGTTTACTGCGCGGTACGGACTGTAGCCCTTTAAAGCCCAGTGGTTACTTTATGTACCGCCAGGTTTAACATTCAACAATTCCACGTTCTGCCCACACAGTGTATTTATGTGTTTTGTGTGGATCTCAGAACAAACAGCGATTATTTCCCTATACAGCATTAACTGACTGGGTTTTTATAACCAAGACGGAGTGTGTTTACTGCGCGGTACGGTCTGTAGCCCTTTAAAGCCCAGTGGTTACTTTATGTACCGCCAGGTTTAACATTCAACAATTCCACGTTCTGCCCACACAGTGTATTTATGTGTTTTGTGTGGATCTTAGAACAAACAGCGATTATTTCCCTATACAGCATTAACTAACTGGTTTTTATAACCAAGACGGAGTATGTTTACTACGCGGCACGGACTGAATGTTTAAATATTGCCTTTAGAGTGAAATATTGTTTTTTATAACCGAGACTATATTTACTGCGCGTACGGGCTAAATATTTATAATCCAAATGAATTTCGTGCGTGAAAGTGTTAAGAAATTCTCCAATTTATTGCTTTACTTTACTTTACTTTGTCACCGTTACCGCAGAGACAACAAAACTATATTCGCTCTCACAAGGAAACAACAGATTTTAATTATGCAGACTGCAACCGTGTGCCGGGCAGACGGGGTGGCGACAGTTTAAATCGGCTTACGGAGAGACAGCGGTGTGGGGGGTTTAAGCGTCATGACGCCAGGCGCCTCACAATAGTAGGAGATGGTCAGCCTTGAACCCTTTTATTCGACCACGGACACGAGAAGAGCCAAGAGCTAAGAGCCGACAGCTGAATAGAAGTGGAGCAAAATAGCACTATGATGGGGGGGCAGAAGTATTCTCTCTGTATAACCCCTTCAGTGGATTAAGAAATGGAAAGAGAAGCCCCTTATTTCTATATGATGCAGCGCGCTACGAGCCTTCCACATTTCTTTCTTTGTCCTTTACTTGCAACTTGACGAATTCGTTTCAAAAGAAAAAAAAAGGGAAGATATTCTTTTGCCCCTCATTCTTCGTGCTTCATTTCGAAATATTCCCTTCTTCTCTCAATGCCCATTCCCACAATTCATCATATTCTTTTCTCCCTGCTTTATTTCGCTGCTAACCCACACAAACCATATTGCTTAGCATCATTGCTCTTGACATATACAAAAGAAATTGAGTACTAAGATTACAAATTCGCTGCTTTGCCAAGTTGTACTTGAGCAACCAAACTCCACCTCTCCCTCCCCTTGTAAAATACACCTTCCTGACCCTCATCTCGTTCCAAAATGCGTACATAGAAATGCTGAAACAACCTCACTTAACGCCGTGCTCTTGGGCCTTAGCCAAAGTGTACAGGATGTTCATAAAATTCATATTCGTTTACATTATCCGTCAGTAGGTTCAGGCTTGCCTGAGGGTGTTCGAGAATAGGGTGCTGAGGAGGATATTTGGGCCTAAGTGGTACGAGGCGACAGGGGAGTGGAGAAGACTACATAACGAGGAACTTAATGACCTGTACTCATCACTAAATATTATTCGGGTAATCAAATCGAAAAGAATGAGATGGGCGGGGCATGTAGCACCTATGGGGAAACGAGAGGTGCATACAGGATTTTGGTGGGGAGACCTGGGGGAAGACGACCCCTTGGCAGACCCAGACGTAGATGGGAAGATAATATTAAACTGGATCTTCAAGAAGTGGGATGGGGCATGGACTGGATTGAGCTGGCTCAGGATAGGACAGGTGGCGGGCTGTTGTGAATGCAGTAATGAACCTCCGGGTTCCATAAACTGCGGGGAATTTCTTGACTAGCTGAAAAACTGTAGCCTGAGTGTGGAAGTAATTTCTAATACGATACGTTTAAAAAATACACATTTGCTGAGAAGTAACAAAGGCAAAGTTTCTCCTCGACTTAATTAAGTACTGCGACACGGGACGTGTGAGGGAATGGCGGTAGACCTCCAAGAATTCTTAGCCTTGCAAGAATTAGGGCCGCCGCCGGAGTGTAGTTGACGCCTTCGCTCTTCGAAGATGTACCGGGCGTAGGTTTGTAACTGGGTACCGATGTTTCGGGACAACCTATTAGTCCCATATTCAAGAATCAATCGGTCCAAGACGAACGCATCACACTTAAAGATTTAACCCGAAACGTCTTTAACTAACAACCTATGCTGCGTAACATTCAAGAAGAGCAGAGACCTCATTATTGATCTTGGTATTATATGGGTTCTGCATTTGCTTCACGTGCCGGCCGTTTTGCCCCCAGTACCCACTGAATAGTGTACTTGGGCCCCGTGAAAAGCATTCTGTAAAAAACTTTAACGGCGTCACAAGTGAGGATTCAGCGGTGTTGAATGTTGCGTGACTGCCTAACAAAATGTGACGCCGTGTGATTTGGTAGATAGATACTGACTTCTTTTATCCTGAAAATGGTTGCAGAAACTTTCTCCGAAATGATTATACCAGACTGTACGGCTTCGCCTTTTATAATATCTTTCTTTTAAATTTAAAATAACAATTTTCTTTCTAGACTCATTACATTTATGGGCCTTTTTCATCGCATAGTTTTCTGAAATTAATGTAATTACTACAGTATAGTGTACTGTGTAATTACTACAATACATTGTACTGTGTAATTACTACAATACAGTGTACTGTGTAATTACTACAATACAGTGTATTGTGTAATTACTACAATACAGTGTATTGTGTAATTACTAAAATACGGTGTACTGTGTAAGTACTACAATACAGTGTACTGTGTAATTACTACAATACAGTGTGCTGTGTAATTACTACAATACAGTGTACTGTGTAATTACTACAATACAGTGTACCGTGTAATTACTGCAATACAGTGTACCGTGTAATTACTACAATACAGTGTACCGTGTAATTACTACAATAGAGTGTACCGTGTAATTACTACAATACAGTGTACTGTGTAATGACTACAATAGAGTGTACTGTGTAATTAGTACAATACAGTGTACTGTGTAATTACTACAATAGAGTGCACTGTGTAATTACTACAATACAGTGTACTGTGTAATTACGACAATACAGTGTACTGTGTAATGACTACAATACAGTGTACTGTGTGATTACTACAATACAGTGTACTGTGTAATTACTACAATACAGTGCACTGTGTAATGACTACAATACAGTGTACTGTGTAATTACTACAATACAGTGTACTGTGTAATCACTACAATACAGTGTACTGTGTGATTACTACAATACAGTGTACTGTGTGATTACTACAATACAGTGTGCTGTGTAATTACTACAACACAGTGTACTGTGTAATTAACAAACCAGGCGATGGAAAGGGTCTATAAGGAGGCTAGATGTGATATATCATTGTCAGAAACTTACAGAATAGAATTTTCTTTGTTTTCATGGCTTTACGCGAAATTTAATATTTTTACTGCTATCTAAATATGACCAATGGAATTAATCCAAATGTCAGATAACCAAAATTAACTAAGAATTCAGTTGCTTTTAAACACCAATAACAGCTTTACAAAGGACTGTGGCCTGGACGCCAGTGGCGAAAGTTAAACTGCGGCTGGGCTTTGTAACTCCTCAGTCGCCTGTGCGAAGTCCTGCCATCACTTGTACAGATGAAATAGAGAAACACATCTAAGACTTTAAGACGAAATTAATTAGCAGGTCCTAAAAAATTAATCTTTGTCTAAATTCCTTTTATTCCTCGCTGATGTGAGGGTGTTTGCCTATATAATAGGGAAATCCACCATTTTAATGCGCTTTCAACTTTAAGAACTTTTCTCCAACATTTTTATCAGAAGCTACACACATAGCAATGAAGCGAAGCACACTTGCCTTATTCTACACCACGTTCATACCCTTATCTAACATCTAACTCTGCATTATGCAGCTGAAGATAGAACCTTGTGAGAATATCTCACGAGGCTAGGCAAGCATATCTGAAATTTCAGCTTTCAACACCTTTGCCCTAGTTTCTGAAGCCGCATTCCCCCCACCCGCTCGACACTGTATACACTTGTCTGTTACCAGTTCTCAATTCCATACACACAGAGCTACTTGCCGCACCTGTTCAACTATATGTTTCCCCATCATCCCCAAAGCTAAAACCAAACGTGTCTTTTCAATTTCGAATGAAGAAATTCAATACTTCCGCAGAAGAGAAAACAGCTTCAGCATGTAACCTATACACACCGCCTATACAAACGAACCTGTGAATAACATCAAACTGAAAAAACAGGGTGTTCTTTTCAAAAAAACACTCACTAAAATTATATTATAGAAGACTGATAGATCCAAAGGGAAATGCAAGTATTAAAAAACCTGCAGTGTAGAGTTCACTCAAAATAGTTACTTCTTGAATTTCATCGAAGTGCCTCAGTTTAATGTAAAATGTTACAAAACACTTGCAACGTTTTGTTGCCTTGCTTTAGGTTAGTTTAATTTCGGTTGGTCAATGTCGGACTGGATTCGTTTAGGTTAGCTAAGGTAGAATTTGTTAGGGTAAGTGAGGTTGCGATGTTAGGGTAGATTACCTTACAATGTGTTAGGTTGTGTTAGGCTGGGTTTGGTTAGACATTGTTGGTTTATATTCGGTTAGGTTAGTTCGCGGCACATTGCGACATGTCGTGTTAGTTAGGTTAGGTTGCTTTGGGTTAGGTTCGCTTATGTTGCTTCAGTTTAGCTTACCTTCGTCCGTGTGACGGTGGGTTGGGTTGGTTTATGCTACGTTCGGCATAAGCTTGGTTACTGTGCATTTCTTATGATGGGCTGTGTACTGTACGTTAGGTTGTTACGGTGCATTTCTTATGATGGGCTGTGTACTGTACGTTAGGTTGTTACGGTGCATTTCTTATGATGGGCTGTGTACTGTACGTTAGGTTGTTACGTTTGGTTAATTTCTTATTGTCTCGTTTATTTGCTTATTTACGTGTTGGTTTACTAACTTTGTAACTGTTCAATATTACTACGTACAATTATTAATTTATTTCTCTTATCATCATCATCATCATCATCATTATCATTACGCTTTCAAGGACGCAGGCCTCGTGTGCCCTTCTGGTCTCAATATAACAATTTAGACGTCCCTTTATTTGGCGCCCTCTCTTCCTTTTGGCTGCTGACTGGTACCTGGAACCACAGGGTAGCAAGCCTAGCAGCTGACTGCTCTTCGGAACGCCAGTATCCTACCCTGCGGAAGGCTATAACCAACTTGCAAATCACAACACATTTATTTATTTATTTATTTATTTATTTATTTATTCATTCATTCATTCATTCATTCATTCATTCATTCATTCATTCATTCATTCATTTGCACTTTGTAATGCCTGTTATGTTGCAAGCTAAAATCTCAACAACCACAGTCCTTATGTTTTGCTATCACCACTTATTATTTTGCGTGGTTATGGACACACAAACGTGCCTTAAAATTTTGGTACGGTATACTTACACCAGATGCACAGGTTGGTCTCGAGCCGTACACAAACCGAAACATCCCTGCCCCTCTGAATCATGTGAAATGATTGCGTATCGCACACAAGATATTCCGCCGAAATGCTTCTTATCTTTCTTGCATCGCACAACAACAGATGAGAGAAATATGTCGCCTGGCTATTCACTTACTCCCTGTCCAGTATGCGGGTTTCTAGAACACGCGCATGCGTGTTAACTGCCTTTCACTTTTTACCCTAAAATGTTTGTTTTGTTGCTGTTGCGGTTCGTGTTTATCTACAGCGCTTGTTTATACAAACGCGATACTTTTTTCCCTTATTTTATGAATTGTGTGGTTATTTGAAGCCTCGATATGTGTTCGTGGATGATTTTTTGCCTGATAACCTTAAAATTTGAAAGTCTGAAATTTTTTGGCACACTGGAGAGAATTGTCTAGATTTTTTATTTGATTATAATTGTATCTTTATCACCTTCGAATTAAATTTACTTTGCTGTTAACTGCCTTATTTCGTTGTGATATTACAGCCATTACGTCCACGCCTGTCTGCTGGGCAGAGTACTAATCCGCCTTCCCCAACTACCCTTAGGATTTTTGCCCCTGTTAAGACTTTCAAAGGAATGAGTATTAACTGAAAGCGATATGCAGCTCTGTTCCCTAACACGCTTGTGTTTGGGAATGTTAAAGCTAATAGTCACTGTCAGAACCTGGCCATAGACCTTGAGGATAATATTAGAATGAATCTTAAATAAGTCGGATCGGAGGGCGAGAACTGGACTAATCAGGATCGCTATGGGTCTGGCGTGTGCTGTTGTGCACATGGTAATGAAACTTCGGGAAAGAGAGAATGTGGGAAACTCCTTGATTGGTTCAGCAACAGTCGCATTCTCGAATGGACTCTGCCCCATTGGAGTGAGCAATATTCATATTTAATCATAAATTTATTTTCCATCATACAAAAAAAAACAGGCTGAATTCAAAATAACGAAATTTGGTCTGATACTAGGTATTTCCATTCAGATTGTAATTAAAAGCAACGCTAAATTCATCTCTAGCTCGCTGTCCCCTTCCTGATGAACCAATCAACAATACAGACGGACAGATGTATATCTTCCTCGCTTAATTAACCTACATTCGCATCACACGGACCTGATACATTGCAGCTGTGTCCATGTGCACACTCTCTATTGATTACCTGTATTAACTGTAACACTTCATATGGCGCGCAGACAAACATTTCGAGGAATAAGAACTGCAGGCGCGCCACAGTCCGCCTTGTCCTCACCTCAAGATCCTCCAGGGATTTCGTGCAGCAATTCACGACTTTAGTCATGCTGGTGAATAAGTCTTTGAAGCCTGAACTGCAGTTAACCCTTTAAAGACGAAGCGTATCTGTTTTATATAAGGACTCAGTGCGTACCGCGCTGTAAACACTCTCCACTTCGGTTATAAAAACCAATCTCTTAATGTTTTATAAGGCAAAAGTTGCTGTTTGTTCTGAGATCCTTACAAAACACATAAACGCAATGTGAGCACCACGTAGAATTTTTTAATGTTAAACCTGGTCGTATGTAAAGTTACCGCTAAGCTTTAAAAGGTTAAATCAGCGGTCTGAAGACTCTTGATTGATACGCGGAACCCGTGTGACTACATATGAATTTTCTTCGGACCGCATTAAGGTAAGAAACACTGTATCTTGCGAAAGGAAAAATGAAATGAAACTCTATAAAACATAAATTGTATTTGCAGTAAGCAAAATTTTGAGACTCAATTGTGAGCAACAAAATTTTTTTATTCTTTTTTGTGTGATTTACACTGAAAATAAGCCCAGCGCCTATTATGAGAAAATACCGGAAAAAATAAAAACTGAAAAATTGTTAAAATTGTATAATGTTCTTGCGGGCCGTTCCTTCTTCCTGTTTTACGTTTAGCCAAGCAGGTTCATTGAAAGTGGAATTTAGACGGTATTTCAAGGTGTGTTCCAGAATTTTGGTGTCTCGCTTTTCCCAACGAATAGTTTTAAAGTGACTTTAGTACTGCAGTTTGTTGCTACTGCGTGGTGCTCGTCATGATTAATTTTTAAGTGTCTTTTTAACGATGCTATCGGCTTCTGAAAACGTAGAACTTCGCTGGTAAAAAAAAGGTAAAGCAGTCCCATTACAGGCCTGGACAGCCCCTTAGGGTTCCAGGAGGTTGAGGCTCCCAGATTTCTAGACAATCGGCACATGAAGGTGGTAAGGTTGTCAGCCCTACGCACCGGCCGCGTTTACCCCCCAGGAAATATTCCTGGTACTCATTTCTGTTAGAGGCTGAGTCGACACCAGGGCCATAGTGCGACCGGAAGGATTATGCCAATGAAAAAATCCACTGACAGCATCGGGAATCGAACCCGCGACCTTCAGGTTTGTAGCGCAGTGCCTCAACCAACTACGCCACCGCGGCCCCGAACTTCGCTGGTAGATGAATGAATGTGAAGGGAGGACTGGTGAAATGATACTGACAGGGGTAACTGTTAAGTGCTGGGAGAAATACCTGTCCCAGTGCTACTTCGTCCACCACAAATCCCCTGTGAAGTGGCCTGGAATCAAACGGGCGCCTCAGCGATGAGATGTCGGTGACAAACAGCTTGAGCCGTGCCACTGCCTTCGGGATGGAGAATATGGCACATCTGCTTCGCCTTGTGAAATTGCCGGGTCCAAATATTAGGCCTCAGACGGCTAAACTCTTTCAGGATTTTTACCTGAAGACGGTGACAGCTGTGAAGACTTCTGACACAAGACGCTGCGTTATTGTGTCCTTGATGCAGAATGTTCCGAAGGAAAGTTTTGCTTTTTTGGTACATTTTACTACTACGAATGAAGACTATTCCTTCGAAACGTCGGGAATCACTCACCCAACGATGCAGTGTCTCTTCTCAGAAGACGTGACTCCTCACTTAGTGGTTTCGTCTGACAGGTCTGTATCTATCCACAGTACTACAGGGCGTCACTTCCTCGAAGTTCTTCCTTAACGTCTCTATGACTGTCCTGCCCCCTTACAGCCAACCAGATGTGTTTATATTTGCCCAGGCAAAGGCGATGAACTGCTGTGATAAGCACATAAAACAGACGAGCACGTCGTAATGAATGACAATCGAGACATAAACTCACTGCGGTAGGCTATAAACC
>BLKM01000346.1:226954-245433 GCA_013340265.1 Coptotermes formosanus | reverse complement strand
CCCCCCCCCTCCCCCCCCCCGCCCCCCCCCCCCCCCCCCCCCCCCCCCCCCCCCCCCCCCCCCCCCCCCCCCCCCCCCCCCCCCCCCCCCCCCCGCCACACATGTTGTATCACTTGATGGGCACGTAGCGATGTGCAGTCGCTACTACTCGTAACTACCAGTCCGCGTCTTGTTAATAGCAAGAGTAACTGGTAAAGAAGGCGTTTTATTGTGGTGGAGAGACATAAAGGCATCTCTGCAAGTGTGTGTGTGTGTGTGGGGGGGGGGGGGTCGGATTCAAAATGCCTTATATAATTATAATCCCATTCAGATTTTATCTGACGAAAGGTACTGGCGTGTGGCAGCAGGTTGCTCCCACACGCCAGTTCTGTCTCGAACACTGCAACTAGTACATTTGTCGCGGCATCATATTCTGTCGCAGGTAATGTCCCCTGTTCTATCCTATTAGACACTAAGATTAACCTCAATTATGTTTAAATATTCAGTCCGTACCGCGCAGTAAACACACTCCGTCTCGGTTATAAAAACCAGTTAGTTAATGCTGTATAGGGAAATAATCGCTGTTTGTTTTGAGATCCACACAAAACACATAAACACACTGTGTGGGCAGAACGTAGAATTTGTGAATGTTAAACCTGGCGGTACATAAAGTAACCACTGGGCTTTAGAAGTTTAAACGTCTTTTCTGAAAGAATTCTAAGCAGTGAAAATTTTTATTTGCGGCTATTGCATTAGTTTATCACGGAAGAAGGGTTTAAAATCTAATCCTGTGTCTTCATATAGATCTTAATAGACCGGTTAAAAATTTGAATCGTCTGAGATGTGTCGATGGATAAATAGTTCTTCGAAGTCTCAGAGGAGGCTAGAGCCTTCGTATTTAGGGTCTAGCAGTTCAGTGTCGTCTGACTGCTTGATGCTGATACTGTGAGATAGTACGTTCCTCCGAAACGTCCGTAGTTGTTTACCAGTCGACGTGTCATAACACCCCAGAAGAAAAATTATCATCAACACCGCTGTGATAGCCACATAAAACCGACACATGTCACGTGATTACTGCACGTAAAAGAGCCCTTCGTGAGAACATAATAGTCCATCACCGTGTTAACAAAAGCCCCCATCGGTCACTGTACCAACACAGATGTCTCCAGACCATTCCTTTCCACCCTGTTTCTTTAAGAAACCAAGATGTAAATCACATAAAAGCAATGAAATTATGTGCAGATTCTGAACGTTTCAAGCCATAAAAACTTTGCTATGCTCTCTTTGCGCCAATGTAAAAATTTTAATGACCGATAACAGCTGACGTATATAATAAAGCGACTATAAAATTACAGCATGGATAGAGCTGGAGGGTGCCACAATTGAATGCTAAGAAGGTTCTAAATGCGGTGTGCCTTAATGCACAAAACTGGCTTTTCCCTTCACCCCCATTTTCACCCCTAAGCTACGTCACATCGGATTAGACACAGCTGTGCCTAACATCAATAGCTCATAATGTTTTATAGTCGGCAGCTTACAATTGGTTCATACATTATGTAGGAGTCAAGCATAACCCCTTTTGCAATAATCGCTGTTTCACGTCATTGCTATAACAGTTCATCATCGATAATCAAGGGCATTAAGTCGCTAACAGTCAGATAGGCCCCCAGTTGTGAAGGGCCCCCCAGTCCAACCCAACAGGGCATTTAGTCTAGAAGTAGTAGTAAAATATCGTGATTTAAATTGCAGGGTGATCAAAAATATTTGCATTATTCGGTGTCTGAAAATGAGAATAATAAGGCTAGGGTTTTATGTGACGACGTGTACTTTGGTAAATATGTATTTCCAGCGAGGAACAAATTGTTCGAATGTCTAGCCCCCACGTCAAAATTCTATGCGCCAGAAAAGTTGAGATGAACAAAGTTTCATACTGGGAACACAAATTAGACGCCACCGTACAGAATTTCCTCCCTACGGCGACTTGGCGAAATGGATTGTGCATTCCCGAGACAAGTGTTCCGGAGAACCCTGCTGTAGCCATATGCATGTCAAAAATGTCCACCTGGCACTGCGGTACGTGTCTACTGAAATACAGAAGTCTTTATCTTTGTAGTGACTTGTATGAGATTCTCGGGTTGTGCAGAACTAGTCGTAACACTGTCCGGCCGGCCCGGCGCCTGGCAAAAGCGGACGTCGGGTTCGTCTACAACTTTGGTACATGCATGCCACAGTACACGGCGCCGTACCCCAGCAGGCATAAATTCATTTATTATTCTAACACTGAAACAAACAGTGTAAAAATTTGCTGTCTGGTGTTACCCGACAATACAAAGAGGATCTGTTTGTTTGAAGGTGCCCAGCATTTGTTCTTTTGTCCTTCTTGTCAGTGTCAAGGTGAAGAGGTGGTTGTGGCGCAGTCGATAAAGCAGGTCCCTTCTGTGCCAGAATCTAAAAATCGACAAGAGTTAAGAACGCAGTTTCTGACGACGCGTCGAATCCTTATACAGACGTCTGCCTCAGGGTGACCCCATACCTGGCGGATACAATTCGATATCTGGTGCTTTGCTCAAAGTGTGTCGCTGCATTTACACTCCCAGGGGGTTCCCCGAGCCCCGCTGAGTCCCATTGAGCTTTCATCGCTTCTTTCAGTACCTCCCGCTGGTGCCGTATTAAAGCTTCCTTTCTGTGTTTGATTCTACTTTCCAATGACTGTTATTTTATTGTGTACACTCACACCCTGCGGAAACTGCGAGTGTCTTGTTTGTGTTATAAAAATCCCAGGTTGAAATATCCTCCCGGGAAGGTTTTCGTGTTCCTCTCCTGTATCTCCAAATCTCATGCTTCTTTCGCAACTTCAGCTAGACCACGATATTTTTCTTCCACGTGCTTACCAATTTATTCTTTATTTATGAACACGTTATTCGACGAGCTTGGCATAGCTCAGTCAGCATGGTGAGTAGTCTACGGTCTGGACCACCGGGGAATCGAGGTTTGATTTCCGGCGGAGTCAATAATTTTCCTCTTCTCGTTAGTATCAAGAGCGACTCTGTGTCTCCCCCAAACTGCTGTTCAATGGGCAACGGGTGGTCCCTTTGTTTAGGGATAAAGAGGACGGGGGAGTGAAGCTGAATATTCATCTGCATCTGTTGCCGTTAATAATGGGTGGAGCTGTACCTTCATTCCCACACACACCTTTACGGCGTGCAGAGAAACAACGTTTACGTGGAAAGGATGGAGCATAACAAATTCCCTCACAGTGAACAAGACAATAGAGGTGTCGGGGAATAAGACATTTTGGAAGATCTGAAAGGAGATGGATGAGCGATGAGACACGTAACAGGGCGCAGAGGCCTTAATCTTGGCAGAAGAAGGGGACAGATTTTGTCAAATGCCTCAGATTAATTATATAACTAACTAACTAACTAC
The DNA here is from genome assembly GCA_013340265.1 of Coptotermes formosanus. NCBI lineage: Eukaryota > Metazoa > Arthropoda > Insecta > Blattodea > Rhinotermitidae > Coptotermes > Coptotermes formosanus. The sequence goes on along the minus strand of BLKM01000346.1, from coordinate 242,028 downwards.
ATGGAGCAGAGGCCTTCTTGAGAAGCTAACAGTTTCTCAGCTAGTCAACAAATTCCCCGCATTTTATGGAACCCGAAGGCTCATTACCACATTCACAAGAGCCCGCCACCTGTCCCTATCCTGAGCCAGCTCAATCCAGTCCATGCCTCCCATCCCACTTCTCGAAGATTCATTTTAATATTATCCTCCCATCTACGCCTGGGTCTCCCAAGTGGCCGCCTTCCCTCAGGTCTCCCCACCAAAATCCTGTATGCACCTCTCGTTTCCGCCATACGTGCTACATGCCCCGCCCATCTCATTCTTCTCGATTTGATTACCCGAATAATATTTGGTGATGAGTACAGGTCATTAAGTTCCTCGTTATGGAGTCTTCTCCACTCCCCTGTCGCCTCGTCTCTCTTAGGCCAAAATATGCCCCTCAGCACCCTATTCTCGAACACCCTCGGTCTTTGCTCTTCCCTCAGTGTGAGAGACCAAGTTTCACACCCATGAGATTAATTATATAAATTCCATGAATTCAGCATATTGTATTTTAGTCAAGACCTGCAAGAAGGACGGGCACAGGCACTGCAGAACGTGATGAATAACGCTTTGGGTGGACTGTGTGGTCGACTGCGTGCATCCACTGACTGTACAACTCTATTTTTAATTTCCATTTGCGTTACACAAAAGAAATATTCGGCGGGCGACAGCAGCGGGCGGTCCTCCTGTTGGGATGCACTCCACTAATAAAGTGGGAGCAGGGCGTCTCCTGCGTCGCTGGGACAATTTGAATGTTGACGGATGGTAACTCCCCACTCCGCACTCCCCGCTCCTCCTTATGCGGCGTAAGTTCCGTTTTCTTTACCCGAATCTACGCAAGTCGTCTGCCAACAGCAGCATAGCAGCTGACAATTATTGGTAAGCCCTTTGGTAAGGCCGTGCCATGTCTCAGGCGGTTAGCCGCCGGCCTCCCGCCGCGGAGGCCCGGGTTCGATGCCGGGTCAGTCCATATGTGATTTGTGGTGGACAAAGTGGGGCTGGGACAGGTTTTCCCCCGAGTTCTTCGGTTTTCCCCTGTCAATATCATTCCACCGGTGCTCCATTACTAGGAAAAGGACAAAAAATAATCATCATCATCTTCATCTTCGTCACAGGGTTGCACAATAAGCCTCAAGGCTGCAGTGCGTCCGTAGCGTCTGCTGCGGGGCCCTTCACCACTAATAAAAGGCCCTTTAGTATTGCGACAGATGTAATTGATTTATTGCATCTATGTTAGGTTATAATTAATTTTTGTCATAATTAAAAGGTCAATAACGTGAAGAAGGATGAGGAGGATGGGGATGTAGCACGCATGTTGAGGATAAAAATAAGCCCAAGTGTTAGGTTAGAAAACCCGAAGTCAAATGACCATTTAGAAGAGCTACACGCAGGTGGATAAGTACTGGCAGTTGAAGAAATAGTGTGAAAAGTTTAGGATGGATTCGATTGGCTCTTGATTGTTAGTGGGCTTTTGTGCAATCGGTAATGAACCACGTGTTTCTCAAAGAGCAGTAAATTTCTCGATGAACATACTATTTCTTGCTCGACGTGAAGTAACACGCTACCCCATGTGATTATTTATTTAGTTAGCTGGCTTGATAGTTGATTGGATGTTTAGGTAACTATTTATTCAGACAGTCATTAAGTCAGACAGTCAGTCAGTCATTCAGTTAGTTAGTTATAAAAATTTGCCTTTCCTTGTCCACCTTTCTTCCCTCGGTCCTTATAAACTCACAAATATATGAAATTTACCATCCTGCACTTACCAATATGTACGGCACCCTGTATGTTGAAGACACCTGTCGATCAGTTATTTATCATCCCGTATATTGTAATTTTAATGTTTAATTTGGCCTTTACGTATTGTGTTTGCTGTTAGTCTCATATTGGCGCTAGACTTCTCATTTCTGGATGTCTTGGGGCCCAGGTGGAAAGAACGTGGGTGTGTTCGGGGAGGGAAAGTTATCAGAAATATAACGCAAATGCAAATCTCCTTTTGAGCCCCTTCTATCAGGAAAAGTATCGGAGATACGTGTTTCAGCGATATATTTTGCATGTCTCTCTGTCTGTTTGACGCTGAAGCCAATGTTGGGTGACAGCAGATCTCATGGCTTACAGTCTTGTTACTGAGCCAAATTTGAGAGAGGGAGGGGGGAGGGGAAAGAGGGGGAAGTTTTTGAAGTAATGTGTTATATACACACACACACATACATACACACACAAAGATTTCGGTATGAGAGGCTAACTAACTAACTAATTAACAAACTGACTAATTAACTAACTAACTAACTCTATGGAGCAGAGGCGTTCTTGAGAAGCTAACAGTTTCTCAGCTAGTCAAGAAATTCCCCGCATTTTATGGAACCCGGAGATTCATTACCTCATTCACAAGAGCCCGCCACCTGTCCCTATCCTGAGTCAGCTCAATCCAGTTCTTGCCCCTCATCCCACGTCTTGAAGATCCGTTTTAATATTATCCTCCCATCTACGCCTGGGTCTTCCAAGTAGTTGCCTTCCCTCAGGTTTCCCTACCGAATCCTGTACGCACCTCTCTTTTCCCCCATAGGTGCTACATGCCCCGCCCCTCTCATTCTTGTGGATTTTATTACCCGAATAGCATTTGGTATATTCTAGAAACACTACAGCTTCTATTGCCTTGCGTGCTACAGTGTGTTTCTTATTAACTCACAGAAATTAAATCCGACATAATACGCTTCGTTTTGTGACAAACCGTAGTTGTCTGCTGTGTGTCTATATTTTTAACTCTGTATATTGATTATATCTGTGTACGCACAAGTGTTTTGTTTATATATGCTGTCCTGTATCTTTATACACTTCTCTTTGCAGTTGTTTAAAGCTCCTTGTTAATGCACCAAGAGGGCCGAAACATGTAGATGACAGATTGTAGACTGTTATGGTTTTTCCTCAAATAAAGTGTTGTTTGTTTGTTTGTTTGTTTGTTTGTTTGTTTGTTTGAATCTGTGAAACTACCGCACGTCAGACATTCTAGGGCTTGAAACATCACCACAGTTCGCACAAAACCTTCACGGAAAGTTGTTACATCTGTTAAAGTGATGGCTGATGATCCCTAAATCTCGCGGATTACAGGCTGGTCGGTTTCTGTAACCGTGTGTTATGCTTAGAGGCCTACCGTTACACTCAGTTACGCTGGGCGCAGCATCACTCAACGGTAGCACAATAGATACATACAGAGCCAGTCTTTGTTCAAGTGTAAAAGTAAATATATCGGCGTGACACAGCGTCGCCTTATCAAGGCGTGGCGAGGAGTGGAGTCTCGGCTACACAACTTGTTAACCTCAGCAATAGATGGATGTGTATGGTCAGAGACCCAGGTCTTCTGGGCCATGAAGCCATATATTTGCGTGTTTCTTGACGTTTCGGAAGAACTTAATGCCTTCGTGTTCAATGGTAAAAAGATTAAAAAACAATGATATTTACAGACGAAGACACTACGTTCTTTCGAAACGTCGATTACCAGTCACACAAAGACACAGCGTCGTATCCCAGAAGAATTAATCCTCAGAAACAAAGACCTGAGAACCTGAAATCGTGTGTGTGTTCAGCTTCGCGCTCTGGGCCCTTTACCTTAGTGGAAAATGCCCCGCGACATAGTGGCTCGGTGAGCCCCACGGTTCCTCTAGGCCCTTCAGAAAACAGAAAAATATCTTACCCTTTCCGGTACTCGAATGCCTAATACCTTACAGCCTGTCGTTTAGTCACTGTACTCACTGAGCTATCCCGGCTCATGTTTCTGAAACATGCATCCTGTGTTAGGTCACATTTACAGTTTATCGTTCTGTTAAAAGTTTCGACGTCACTAACTGAAATTAAAACACAAAAACAAATCGAGTTTCATTTTACAGGTAACAAATTTGGAGCACTGGGACTCCCCACTGAGTCACGTGACGTGTCATATTCAGAATTGAATTGGCTGCTGATGTCAAAACGAGACGGAACGTGTTCCGTAAACAAATCATTCTATATTAACAATACGTTTTATTTGCTGATTTTAACTTCGTTTTCTCTTTCACGCAGGCTCTTTCAGTAACCCGGCTGTCTGCACGCTCGGGGCTCTGTTGATATATATTCAATTACACAGCCTCACCTCTTGGGTACCTGCCTGTTTTATGGTATTCATGGAGGGCGAGTATATGGGATTTTTTGGGGGGTCTTTGCATATTACCCTGTGATTTTGTAATTTAGTCTCTTTCGTTACATTCTTTTACGCTGACAACTATGCACCTGCATAACAAAATGTCTTGTTATTTAACGCGACTGTCGTCCTCACATCCCGTGTTAAGTGGGTCCCTGTCACCGTGTTAAGTGGGTCCCCGTCACCACGGCACGGCGCCTCTGGGGTTGCGGATTGAGGAACGGCCTCCACTTATGAAGGATAGCTGCAAATACATTGAACAAGCAGTCGCGGACAGCCGACAAGGGGTGGTCCTCCAGCTTGGGGTTGGGCGAGGTGCTAACAACTCCTCGCCTTAAAAAAGTATGATGTTACGAAACATATGGACAAACCTCGGACCTGGACCCATTCTTTGGTACGACCCCAGCTACGGAAGAGGGATATGAAAAGCGTAGATGGGCGGATAATATTAAAATGGATCTTCAAGAAGTAGAATGGGGCATGGACTGGATTGAGCTGGTTCAGGATAGGGATAGGTGGCGGGCTCTTGTGAACGCGGTAATGAACCTCCGGATCCCATAAAATGCGGGGAATTTCTTGACTAGCTGAGAAACTGTTAGCTTCTCAAGAAAGCCTCTGCTCCATGGGGTTGGTTGGTTGGTTGGTTGGTTGGTTGGTTGGTTGGTTGGTTGGTTGGTTGGTTAGTTAGTTAGTTAGTTAGTTAGTTAGTTAGTTAGTTAGTCAGTCAGTCAGTCAGTCGTCACATCTCGTTCGCTACGTTGCTAATTACCATGCAGTAATCCATTGAATTATGGTCCGTCATATGTCGAAACATGTCGATCGAGATGTTAATACGATCGGAAACATTAATCGGCAGTGGCGTCTGTTACGCGTGGCATTACATTGAATAATCCTTATTCAGCCACAATGCTGAATTACGGCCACGTGCGAACGCCTCTTCTGAGACCACAGACAGAAATTCCGTAAATGATGTTCGCTTTGGGGTTCGAGATTTCCCTCTCTCTGCCCGCTATTACACTCCCGTCCAGCGCCCTCACTCTAGTTGATGTCAACCAGCCCAAAGGGCTTGTTTCTAGCGATGGCCATTACGTGGTCATAATTAACCCACAAGACAACGGATCTTCAGAGACTCACCCCTGAGTGTCTGCATCATTCATTTAACACTTTGTGTCGGATTTGCTTCGTAACATTATTCCGCAGGTACGCAGACAGGAAGGTCTTGCCTTCGACATACTGCATGCGGTCACGCAACGCCACCACAAGTTTCGTTGCCTCTCTACCTTAGCTACAGCCTAGTGCTATCCTGTCGTCGCTTTGACGCCCTTCGGTGTCAATTTTTCCCGAAGTGTTTTCCACAAAATTTTTTTCATTCCCTTTCTCCACCCGTCTGTCATAATTTCCACGTACCGAGCTAAACAAAAGTACATATTTTCACTAGCTTAGTTGCATAGACTTCAGACTAGCTTTATCAGAAAACAAATGGTGGGTTCTAAATCCCTCCCAATTTATTCTTAACAATTCATTCTGCCTTCGACAATATGTCGTCGCCGCAGCCCTTCCCTCTTCTACCTACCTGTTCACGGCAGGTGTCGAAGTTGTTTATTTTCACTTGATCACACACAGACACACACACCACAGTCGGTAGGACTCCTCTGGACGAGGGATCGGCCCGTCGCAGAGACCTCTACCTCATAACACAAACACTGTACAAGAGACAAATATCCATGCACACGGTGGGATTCGAACCCACGATGCCAGCAAGCGCTCGGCCGCAGACCTACGCCTTAGACCGCGCGGCCACTGGGGTCGGCTTCAACAGTGTGTAATGTACGATATTACAGCACAGGCACATAAAGAGTTTGTGATCGGAAGATAACAGTTTTACATTGAACCCTTAAAGACTAAGATTAATCTGAATTACACGTAAAGATCCACTGCGTACCGCGCAGTAAACACACTCCGTCTGGGTTATAAAAACCAGTCAGTTAATGCTGTATAGGGAAATAATCGCTGTTTGTTCTGAGATCCACACAAAACACATAAACACACTGTGTGGGCAGAACGTAGAATTTGTGAATGTTAAACCTGGCGGTACATAAAGTAACCGCTGGGCTTTAAAGGGCTACAGTCCGTACCGCGCAGTAAACACACTTCGTCTCGGTTATAAAAACCAGTCAGTTAATGCTGTATAGGGAAATAATCGCTGTTTGTTCTGAGATCCACACAAAACACATAAATACACTGTGTGGGCAGAACGTACAGTTTTTGGACCCTTTCGCAAAATTGCAAAAAGTGACAATTAGCTTCATCATGTCTGTCCGTCCGCATGGAGCAATTCGGCTCCCACTGGATGGGTTTTCATGAAATTTGATATCTGGGAATTTGTTGACAATCTGTCCTGAAAATTAAAGTTTCCTTAACGTTTTAAAGCCTAGCGGTAACTTTACATACCACCAGGTTTAACATTAAAAAATTCTACGTGGTGCCCACATTGCGTTTATGTGTTTTGTACGGATCTCAGAACAAACAGCAACTTTTGCCTTATAAAACATTAAGAGATTGGTTTTTATAACCGAGGTGGAGAGTGTTTACAGCGCGGTACGCACTGAGTTCTTATATAAAACAGATATGCTTCGTCTTTAAAGGGTTAAAATCTGAAAAGAATAAAACGTGCTTTAGACGAAGATATATGCACTATGTGACAATATTTCGCGGAACTCTTCTTAAAATGAGAAATATTTCAAAGTTGTAGAAAAAATCAAAACACACATTTTATGTTCAAGATTTTTTTTCCCCCCGAAAATCGTGCCGCTGATGAGGAAAAGTGGGAAAGTTTTGTAGAGTCAGGCAGGCCACCGATGACAACATAATACGGCGCATGCGCTTTGCATGCTGGATAACTAAGGCTACAGGCGCACACATGCAATATGTAACACTGCTTTTCGACGGCAACAATGGTTACGCGAACCTGCCTAAATGTCACGTGACACTACATTTTCTGCCTTCTTTAATGTTAAACCGGGTGGCACATGTAAAACCACGGAACTTTAAAGGGTTCAGATACCAAAGATGGTAGACTGAGACTGTGCAAATAAGGGCTGCCGCTGTCTGCAAAATCTTCTTTCCTACACTGACTGACTGACTGACTGACTGACTGACTAACTAACTAACTAACTAACTAACTAACTACTTAACTAACTAACTAACTAACTCCATGGAGCAGAGGCCTTCTTGAGAAGCTAACAGTTTCTCAGCTAGTCAACAAGTTCCCCGCATTTTATGCAACCCGGAGCTTCATTACCGCATTCACAAGAGCCCGCCACCTGTCCCTATCCTGAGCCAGCTCAATCCAGTCCACGCCTCATCCCACTTCTTGAAGATTAATTTTAATATTATCCTCCATCTACGCCTGGGTCTTCCAAGTGGTCGCCTTCCCTCATGTCTCCCCACCAAAATCCTGTATGCACCTCTCTTTTCCCCCATACGTGCTACATGTCCCTCCCATCTCTTCTTTCCAACACACAGACACTTAATACCGACTAATGAGCCCCTCTTCTTACGCCATCTTCTGATTCTATGCCCACATATTTACTACAGAAGAGTCACGTTTCCTATACAGGTAACTGGAAAGCAATCCCATGACAGGCCTGGACAGGCCGTCAGGGTTCCAGGGAGGTTAAGGCTCCCAGGTTTCAAGACAGTCGGCACATGAAGGTGGTAAGTTGCTAGCCGACGTTTCTAACATACCGCTGCTAAACTGCTTTGACCCACCCATTTCATAAGACTGCAGTAATTGTGTCCTCCTAAAACACTGTACTTTACAAACACTTGCATAACTCATCTTTGTCGCTGTCTCGGTACGGTGTCAGGATCGCAGGTTTTCAAATCAAAAGCTTTCGGATATTCGTTCCTTTGTGTTACGACGCCTACGGGCTAAATCCCCGCAGTGTATGTCGTGTCGCCTGATGCAACAGGGTAATCACTATGTATTGCTAATGCATGTACTGACTCTTGCAGAAAAATATTTGAATTGCCTGCAACTGCAGCCAGTGTGTCAGTGTTGAAGCTTCCACTGTTGATGCGACTCCAGCGTTCGGGTCTCTAGCCTTCCAGACCAAAGGCTGCAGACTTTGTGACGTCCTGTTTATTACCTTCAGTACAATTACAGTGTTAATATACACGCATGGCTCTATGTGTAGACATATACATACATACCTGCATAAGCACACATGGCTTCCGGACAGAACACTAAAGACCAGGTTTCCTCTTCCAAATAAACAGATATATTGCTTTGTGAATTCTGTTGTACAGTTAAACTGTGTGTAGTGACTGTCCAGACTACATAACGAGGAACTTAATGACCTGTACTCGTCACCAAATATTATTCGGGTAATCAAATCAAGAAGAATGAGATGGGTGGAGCATGTAGCACGTATGGGGGAAAAGAGAGGTGCATACAGGCTTTTGATGGGAAGACCTGAGGGAATGCTACCACTTGGGAGGCCCAGGCGTATATGGCAGGATAATATTAAAATGGATCTTCAAGAAGTTGGATGGGGGCATGGACTGGATTGAGCTGACTCAATATAGGGACAGGTGGCGGGCTCTTGTAAATGCGGTAATGAATCTCCGGGTTCCATAAAATGCGGGGAATTTCTTGACTAGCTGAGAAACTGTTAGCTTCTGAAGAAGGCCTCTGCTCCATGGAGTTAGTTAGTTAGCTGGTTAGTTAGTTAGTTAGTTAGTTAGTTAGTTAGTTAGTTAGTTAGTTAGTTAGTTAGTAGTGACTGTCCTGTGATCGGGAAGGTCCTGGGTTTGATTCCCTGCATGTGTAAAAGGTTTATCTCTGCCCCAGTACTTGTAGAGGAGCTCTGGGTCGTATCAACCCTCCTACGCAATGGCATCACAGAAACATTCATAGAGGGTAAATCAGCCGCCGCATGAAATCAATGGCTCACCTCAATCTACTACCGAACCTGAGAATGAGTGGAGCTATGTATCTGCTGCCCCTGTGTGCCTTATGGCCTGAACAGTGACACCAAAAAACGTACAACAGATTGTTGTTAGTCACTGTTATTACACCGCGGGTGGTAATGAGGGTGTACTTTTATTTACCCCAGTGTGTCCATGCAGGTTAACCTGGACAAAGTAACTAGTGCTTTCAACGTATCCTAGCAACAGGGTTAAAATATAACGTCGGTTTTTTTTCCCTAAAGGGATAAGAATTGTCTCCTGGTGTTTGATCCATGCGCACACAAACGTTATTTTCCCCTGCTCCCACTTCTAGCAGAATCCATAAAGCGTACTGCCAGCTTTGTGCTTTCACGCGTCTGCTGTGTTACTGCTGTATGGCACAGGGAAATGCAAAGTGTGGTGTTGTGTGGGCTGCAGTCATATAAACGCATTCGTACAGAAACGTGGTGACAGCCGGTCAAAATTTTTCGAGAGTTTAGATGTCCAAGTGGGGGAGGCTCAGGTAGCACAGTGTTCCCACAACTCATTTTTAGACGCTTTCGAAAATTAGGGAAAAACGACTATTATTTTCGTCATGTCTGTCCGTCTGTCCATCCAGATGGAACAACTCGACTCCTACGAAACGGATTTTCATGAAATTTGATATTTGACTTTTTTTTTAGAAAATCTGCCGAGAAAATTCAAGTTACGTTAAAATCCGACAAGAATAACGGGTACTTTACATGAAGACCTGTGTACAATTATTATAATATCTCGCTCAGTTCTTCTTAGAATGAGAAATGTTTCAGAGAAAAGTTGCAGAGAAAATCAAAACACGCATTTTATGTTCAATAACTTTTTTCCGAAAACCGTGTCGTTTATGAGATAATATGGAAAAATATGGTACAGCCGGACAGGCCACAGATGACAATATAACACGGCGCATGCGCTTTGAATGCTGGATAACTAAGGCTATATACAAACACTCAGAATATGTAATGCTTACTGATTTTTCGAGGTGTAGTGCTTACGCGAACGCGCTTCAGTGGTACGTTCTGCGTGCGTTGCCTCTATTATTTCTTTTAAGGTAGTAAAGCAAGGTAACAACGAAAGCTTTTTGCCATTCTTATGACGAATCTAGAAGGCGAAGTTACAATTCCACTCTAAACTGCGGCTGCCGATGCCACATAAGTAACGGAAATGCTTTACAAAGAAAGCTGCGAAGTGCGAAAGGAAAATCAGACTAGAATATACGTGGGCGACGGTTTTCTCCAGAGACCTTGTCGGAGCGTTCCCCGGAGTCACCTGCCGTCTGACAGCGTGACGTCTCGTGGTCCATCGACGGCAATGCAACAGAGGCGGGCAACACACACCTCCACCTAGTACAGAGATTAACCCTTTAAAGACGAAGCGTATCTGTTTTATATAAGGACTCAGTGCGTACCGCGCTGTAAACACTCTCCACTTCGGTTATAAAAACCAATCTCTTAATGTTTTATAAGGCAAAAGTTGCTGTTTGTTCTGAGATCCGTACAAAACACATAAAGGCAATGTGGGCACCACGTAGAATTTTTTAATGTTAAACCTGGTCGTATGTAAAGTTACCGCTAGGCTTTAAACGTTTAAGAACGCGTGGAGCTGTATCTCCATTCGCGCATACGCGTTCATTGTGTGGGTACAAAGTAGAGGGACACTTTACCTCTCCCCTGTTAACTTCTGAACACACTATTGACTTCTAAAGTTTCGTATTTTCTCGGATGTGACGCCGTGTCATTGGTGAGATTTACCTTACGGTTTGGAGGAGCTTGGTGCCTTTAACTTATAGCGTCAAGCAGTTCAAGACATTTTGCCTATATCCAGGAGACACAGTTCCAGTGTTTTACACGCCTTAGTATTACAGACATCACTGAGCTTACCGTCGAAAATTTCTTCCTTTTATTTTGTTTAAATATACGTCATATTGAAAATCTTTAAATTAAATCGTTATGTTGTTACAATATTTACATTTCGTGTAAGGCTGTATTCTGTTTTGCTACGGGCTTTCACCGCAGACGCGTGTGTAATCCGAGGCAGTTCCATGTAAGGTTGTAGTGGACAAAGTGACAGGTGGATAGGGTTTTTCTCTGAATAGTGTAGCCTTCACTTGTCAGTATCACTCAACAGCTACCCCCCCCCCCCCCCACACACACTCGTTAATTAATTAATTAATTCCTTAATTATCGATGTTATATTTTTGACACAACGAAAATACGATAGTAGAGTTTCTAAATATTTTGTAGATCAATAGTGAGCTTTAAAGCTTTAATCAGTTTATCATCAATCAAAGTTTCCTAACAAAGATGATTTGAGACTGAAAAGTGTACCTCTCTGCGCCGAATCACAGGTTAAGAAACTGTTTATAAATGATGGATTGCACGCCACTGATACAGATGGAAACACGCCTAAGATGCTGCTTCCTCTCGTCTCCAAACCCCCCTCCGCCCCTCCAGAGTAATTTGATTTCTCTCCGTCGTCGTTCTCCTCAACTTTTAGGGGTGGTGGGGATACGGGAGAGACAGGGAGAGTGTTGCAGGTCGATATCGCATGCCCTGGCCGAGAGCAGATCCCGAGGGAATCTGCTCTCCCGTGCCGCCTAGGGCGGTGGGGCTTTCCACACTTCCTCGAGGATATTCCTGCCATCAGAATGGCAGTGAGAAATCGCACAAACGCTAAATTTGTGGCTACACGAAAGAAGCGCCTCGAGTTCTATTGACTCGCCGCGGGAAACAAATAGAAAACTGCTTCTTTAGGACGTCCGTTGTTTTTATATGGTACGTTGGGAAAGCGGGGTTCATCCTGATGAAATCGGGTGTTCCGTATCTGTACAGGTTAATATATTTCAGAGATTAGCTGAGAAATGTGAAAATGATATTTCAAAATTATAACATACGGAAACTACGTGGAGGAATACAAAAACGAAATCATACTCTGCCGATTTTGACAGGTCTGTTGTAAAATATCTTGTGATGTAAATGCAACAAATAACGCAAAGCTTCAAGTGACACTTTCAGCAAGTGTTTTCTGACTTAAATTGATAGAGTGTGGGCTGAAATGTGTAGGGAAGAGATTTAGTGTTGGAAAAATAAACGTGGGTTGTTGGTGTGTTATCTTGACTTTTTTTTTCTGTTGAGGGCGCACGTGCCCGGGGAAATTAATGAATTTAATTCGGCATACACACATACGTACATTTCTTTTTCCAAAAGAAAAACAAAATTTAAAAATTTGAGGTTTTTACCGCAGTGCATATGAAGCCTGAGTTTTCCTTGTCTCTGTTGAAGGAAGCAGAGATATCCTCCGAAACGTTAGTAAACAGCCAAGGAAGTAGACGTTGTCACAATCCGGTTCTTACTACACGTGTGATTTTACTTCTACCGCAGTACCGCGAGCGCCCCTGAGTCATCCACCCACTGCTCGTGGCTACTGTGTGACAGTTCACTGCAGGAAAAATTACCAGCGGCCCTTCTGCATGTGCGATTGGACCAAACATTATTGTTTTATGCAGTGACTGTTGTGCCCCCTGGTGATGGACCAGTAAGATTCGAAACATGTAGCAGTGCAGTGTGGTTTTGAATGTATTATCGTGAGTTTGTGACAGTTTGAATGCATTTTTTGGTAGATATCTGAGATATGTGACCAACTCCAACACAATGCAAAATTAATTTATTTTAAAATTATTTTTGTAAAGTCCGACATGTGTCGACGAATAGCCCCTCATCATCATCATCAGAGACACTTTCTCGATAGAAAAGGAAAATATTATGGTAAGCTATCTTACATAAGTTAAAGAATTACAGCACTGTTGCCACTACAAAAATATTTAAAATACCCGTATATTGTTGAAATCTGAAATGAGTATTTTAACAGCATACGGATATTTTAAATATTTGTATAGTGGCAACAGTGGTGTAATTCTTGAACTTATGTAATATAGCTTACCGTAATGTTTTCCTTGTCTACCAAGTAAATGTCCCTGATGATGATGACGGGCTATTCATCGAAACATGTCGGACTTTACAAACGAAATTTTAAAATAAATCAGTTATACATTGTGTTGGAGTTGGTCACATGTCTCAGATATTGAATAAGCAACACGGAACGGAAAATGTTAAAATTGTTGGTAGATGTTTAAAAATATTATGGATTCTTACAAACACAAAGGCTGTTTGAACAGCGTGCGACAGTGATGAACCTTGTGAAAATAATTTAAGCCCCCGTATTATGGGTTTATGATTCCTGAAATAACCCCACTGGTAAATATAATTTTGTGTTATATTTAGGGGATGAAGTTTTCACCATCAGCGAATTCTGACGAAACCGGTGATTACCCTAGGGTTTTGAGGTTCGTAGTCTACAAAGCACTGCAGTGCAGCCCACAGATGTAGCCAAATTGTTGGGTTAGAGTTGTTTCACGGAGCGAGGCACCGAGCGCTGCTGCAGCATGTGTTTGTGCAAACCCGCCTGCAGTTTATGAGATTTATCACCAGTGGATATTTGCTGTAATGAGACGAACTCTTTGTGGCAGACCAAGTAACTAAATACCGCGCCTCAGTAGCGTCCCCCCACTCTTTTATAATATATAGTTTAAGTTGTGTGACGAGATAAATAATTACATAAACATTTTAACAGTGACCGCTACCGTCAAACGTTAGGTGGTGTGTGTAACGACTGGCCATTACGTGTAATGTAGTGAGGTGATTCGATTCCTGTAACAGCGTACAGCAGCGAATTGCTGCAAATTGTATGGCAGGAGAATGGGAAGGTTTTTGAATTTAAGGTTTTTTCTTTAACAGAATTTTTGTATATTTATGAAAATACATAGTAACAATTTTTTTTTTTACTATCACAGTGGGAATTGCTATGAAATTTACTGCAAGACGTCCTGTTGGCCTTCATTTCCTATCTGTTACAAATTTAATGCCGATCCCAGTGGCCGCGCGGTCTAAGGCGTAGGTCTGCGGCCGAGCGATTGCTGGGATCATGGGTTCGAATCCCACCGGGGGTATGGATGTTTGTCTTGTACAGTGTTTGTGTTGTCAGGTAGAGGTCTCTGCGAAGGGCCGATCCCTCGTCCAGAGGAGTCCTACCGAATGTGGTGTGTCTAAATGAGTGTGATCAAGTGAAATCACAAAGACCCTCGACACCTGCTGTGAACAGGTGGGTAGAAGAGGGACGGACTGCGACTTTCTGTCTGTTTGTTACTCTTTGTTCTAAAACTAACTTTTCTTTCTTTAAAAATTACCAAATTTTAACTAGTTGTCGTGCGTTCTGGTCTATCAGCTTCTGAAATATCTGACTAATTTCAACGAAATTTCGTATTGATCTTGTTTTATTAATCGTACAACAGCAGTGGTAAATAACCTGTACACTAGGAAGGAGGGCTTTGTTAATTATAGTAAGAACTGTTTGTTGTATAGGGTTCATTATTTTAGCTGACAACTGTCGATTCACGCTTACTGTCGGCTCATCTTATTTATGTAGCGCACTCAGCCATCTGCCCACATGCACGGCGTACTAGCGGCGGAAGTGACAAAATGTAATTGTCAGATAAAATAAGGACCCTGTATAATCATGTTCAGATTGTCTTAATAAACAACAGACAAGTGACATGAACAGTGAATACAGAAACACTTGCGCCAATATTCACGTTACAGTGATTCTCAAAACCCGCTATCCGGCCACCCAAAACTGAATGCTCCTTCTGTCACTTCGTGTTAAACGAAGTTTAACCCTTTAAAGACGAAGCGTGTCTGTTTTATATAAGGACTTAGTGCGTACCGCGCTGTAAACACTCTCCACTTCGGTTATAAAAACCAATCTTTTAACGTTTTATAAGGCAAAAGTTGCTGTTTGTTCTGAGATCCGTACAAAACACATAAACGCAATGTGG
>BLKM01000346.1:105016-224016 GCA_013340265.1 Coptotermes formosanus | reverse complement strand
CTACGTGGTGCCCACATTGCGTTTATGTGTTTTGTACGGATCTCAGAACAAACAGCAACTTTTGCCTTATAAAACATTAAGAGACTGGTTTTATAACCGAAGTGGAGAGTGTTTACAGCGCGGTACGCACTGTGTCCTTATATAAAACAGATACTTTCCGTCTTTAAAGGGTTGAAGGCCTAAAAGTCTGAGGAATTTGAATATTTTTCCTCGGATATATTGCCGAATTTTATAAGGCATTGTTAACATATACACCAATACCTTAAGATATAAAACGAACAATGTACAAAATTCATAGAGTTATTTACGTACGATCTAACGTGTATAAGGTTACCTGCTATATTCAGCTGTTGTTGTAATGTTACGGAAGCTTTCAAAGGTCACTTACGAAGACACCTTCCAGTGCACCAAGCGTATGGTCAGCATCACCTCTGGTCACACATTTTAAGGCGCTGGGATCCACTGTATTGTGTGAACTCACGCTTGCATTGTTGGAAACATCACGTGATGTCTCTTACGTGCTTGCACACAGACGACACTACATGACGGGACTCGTTAAGGGACCATTGCCCTCAGTCAGTTGCCTAAACTGATTATCGTACGATATTACCATGTATATGTAATATTTTGTATTGGTTTATTTGTTTGTGTTTTATATAGCTTAATATGTAACGGCTTTTAAAAGCTTGTGCGGCAATTAGATGAAGATGTTTAGTAAATCGAAACATGTCGGATTTTAAATAAGTTATTTTATGAAACGTGTACAGTACATTTGGTTGTATTATCACACTCTGTTACTGAAAATAATTTTGTCTGATTTTGTCAGGTCCGCATTGATAAGTTACAAGACATACGAATATTAATTTTGTAATGCCTGTCTGTCTGTCTGTCTAGTCTGTCTGTCTGTCTGTCTGTCGGCATGCAGCAAATTTAGAAACGTCAAAAGTATTTTCGTAAAATTTAATATTATAAAATTCCAATAAATTTTGTCTATGCACTTCAATTTTGGTTAAAATCTGGCAATAGTAACCGAGACGTTACGTGCTTCTCTGTGTCTGTGTGGACTGTAATTCTGTAAGTGTTCAGTACAGCGAACAATCTTTCGGAAAAATTGTAGATAAAAAATAACTCAAGTTGTATGCGCAACATACTTTATCCGTCAGGCAGAAGTCTTTCCAGGTCATTAAACTAACGTTTTAAAAAGCTTGGGAGATCATAAGAAGGCGAAGATGCTA
Organism: Coptotermes formosanus; assembly: GCA_013340265.1. NCBI lineage: Eukaryota > Metazoa > Arthropoda > Insecta > Blattodea > Rhinotermitidae > Coptotermes > Coptotermes formosanus. The sequence goes on along the minus strand of BLKM01000346.1, from coordinate 222,781 downwards.
GCATTTTTACATTGTTATTTGTCTATACTTTTTCTGCACTTTATTGATATTAGTGCTTCCATCAAAACTGAAGAATAAATATTGAGACAGGTACAGAATCACATGAAATGTATTTTCCAAATAATATCCGCTTTTTATTTTGACTAAGCGCTCCCCTTCTTTCTGAGTTAATTTAACTTCGTCGTTATATTGCCAAAACTGCTGAGGTCTTCCCTTCCTACAGCCCCTACGTTCCCAGGGTTGGAGGGTTAAACCCCCCGTTTCATCTGGTTTCCTTTTCAGAAAATACGTAGTGCTATTACTGCGATACATGCACCATTAAATGCGAAATAAAGCCTCTCCAAGTTTGGAAATGACCTCCTTCCCCACCCCTACCCCCACCCAACCCCCACCCCAACCCCCCACCACTCTTAACAATTCATCTGTATGGAGTTACCAACATAACGGGTGAACTGCCACTGCAAACGCCGGACTTTGCCTACTCTGAGTTTCCTCCCATTAATCTTAACTGTATATCTGCTAGCATGATAAATGCAACGATTTCGTACTGTCGCGGTTGTTGATTTGTAGACCAGAAGTCTAGAATTGGAGAGGATAGTCTTGGCAAGTTGGGAGAAAGTCTATTCGGGTCTCAACATGTCGTAGTGTTGAGGTGTTTGGGGCCCCAATTCATTTAAAAAAAAACATAAAAAGATCCGGTTCCTACCTCACAGAGAACCCACTGTGTCTCCATTGTTCAGACCACAGAGATAAGGCTGTTTATGGATAAAATCGCTATATAATTTAAACATTATTCAGAACACATTAATGCATTTTTGCCATTTTGCAGAGACGTTTAGTTCCACAACTGACGGTACAGGCAATTACGTTCATGGTAAAGTTAAAGTCAGCATACAGCACATAATGAAAGGTCAAGAGGGGGTAGACGTATAGCTCTACTCTTTCTTTAACCCCGGCTTTAGATGGAGGTGGGTGTTAACGCCACGCCCCAGCCTCTTTACCTCCGGGAAAGTGACCCGGCACGCATTTTGCTGGAGGGTGGATGGGACCCAGGGTTGGTCTGAACAGGCGTGGAAAATGTCTCCTCCGTCTGGATTCGATCCCTGGACTGTCCCTCCCGTCGCGAGTAGCTATACTGGCTGGACTGTCCTTCCCGTCGCGAGTAGCTATACTGGCTGGACTGTCCCTCCCGTCGCGAGTAGCTATACTGGCTGGACTGTCCCTCCCGTCGCGAGTAGCTATACTGGCTGGACTGTCCCTCCCGTCGCGAGTAGCTATACTGGCTGAGATGTCGCAGCCCACTTGAAGGATTAGTATTAAATTAAACAGGCTAATAAGCTGTCCGGGTTTAAAGATTTTGTGTGTAGTGTCAGAACACCCAGTACTCTTTCTTCTCCATTTTACTGTAATACTACTTGAATTTAACGACCTGTACTCATCACCAAATGTTATTCGGGCACTCAAATAGAGAAGAATAAGATGGGCGGGGCATGTAGCACGTATGGCGGAAACGAGAGGTGCATACAGGATTTTGGTGGGGAGACCTGAGGGAAGGCGACCACCTGGGAGACCCAGGCGTAGATGGGAGGATAATATTAAAATGGATCTTCAAGAAGTATGTTGGAGGGACATGGGCTGGATTGAGCTGGCTCAGGATAGGGACAGGTGGCAGGCTCTTGTGAATGCGGTAATGAACCTCCGGGTTCCATAGAATGCGGGGAATTTCTTGACTAGCTGAGAAACTGTACGCTTCTCAAGAAGGCCTCTGCTGCATGGAGTTAGTTAGTTAGTTAGTTAGTTAGTTAGTTAGTTAGGTAGGTAGGTAGGTAGGTAGGTAGGTAGGTAGGTAGGTAGGTAGGTAGGTAGGTAGGTAGGTAGCTAGCCTACTTGTTTATCCTCCCAGCTACAGCAGCTGTCATTCACCCAGTTCCTCTTTCACATAAACTGCAGCCAAGCAGTTTAACCGATTTTCCACGTCAAAATTACAGGTCTGCTTGCAGCTTATATTTATGCCAAGGTTCCAAAGCCTCTGTTTATCCCTCTAAAGCACAGTGGCACCCATACGCTCCTCCCGCACTAAAAACTGCTTTGTGGCGCTCTCTGTATGAATGTGTGTTGTACAGAGCGATTGTCTCACCATATGACGCTAAGCAGTCGGTCATAGTAAAGTTTAGGTTAGAAAACAGAGGTGATATGTTTCTCCGAAACGTCGATATTCACGTCCCAGGCTGCAAGATATCACTGTCATGCAAACTCCAAATCTAATACTGAACTGTCCTGGGAACCGCTCTTCTTTCGGGGTTTTCTAGAAACAAATGTTTGGCCTGCTGAGGTCCAGTGCTTCAGTGACTTCGACCGTCTCTCGCTTGGCGCAAGTGCCTTTGAGATTTCTACACTAGGATCGGCCCACTGGTCGACTGTGGCATTTGGAGGCAGAACGTTTCTGTGAAACGTCCGTAAATTTGTACGAGACTACATGACGTCATCTGCCAGAAGACTGTATTCTTTGCAGTCATTAACTAACTAACTACATGGAGCAGAGTCCTTCTTGAAAAGTTAACAGTTTCTCAGCTAGTCAAGAAATTCCCCGCATTTTATGGAAACCGGAAGTTCATTACCGCACATACACCAGCCCGCCACCTGTCCCTATCCTGAGCCAGCTCAATTTAGTCCATGCCCGCATCCCACTTCTTGAAGATCCATTTTAATATTATCCTCCCATCTACGCCTGGGTGTCCCAAGTGGTTTCCTTCCCCCAGGTCTCCCTACCAAAATTCTGTATGCACCTCTCCCCTCCGCCAACCGTGCTACATGCCTCGCCAACCTCATTCTTCTCGAATCTTTACAGTAGTTGCCGTGAAGAATTAAAGTGTCCAATGAACAAACGCGTTATGAGTGAATGTCTGGATGAACAAACGCGTTATGAGTGAATGTCTGGATGAACAAACGCGTTATGAGTGAATGTCTGGATGAACAAACGCGTTATGAGTGAATGTCTGGATGAACAAACGCGTTATGAGTGAATGTCTGGATGAACAAACGCGTTATGAGTGAATGTCTGGATGAACAAACGCGTTATGAGTGAATGTCTGGATGAACAAACGCGTTATGAGTGAATGTCTGGATGAACAAACGCGTTATGAGTGAATGTCTGGATGAACAAACGCGTTATGAGTGAATGTCTGGATGAACAAACGCGTTATGAGTGAATGTCTGGATGAACAAACGCGTTATGAGTGAATGTCTGGATGAACAAACGCGTTATGAGTGAATGTCTGGATGAACAAACGCGTTATGAGTGAATGTCTGGATGAACAAACGCGTTATGAGTGAATGTCTGGATGAACAAACGCGTTATGAGTGAATGTCTGGATGAACAAACGCGTTATGAGTGAATGTCTGGATGAACAAACGCGTTATGAGTGAATGTCTGGATGAACAAACGCGTTATGAGTGAATGTCTGGATGAACAAACGCGTTATGAGTGAATGTCTGGATGAACAAACGCGTTATGAGTGAATGTCTGGATGAACAAACGCGTTATGAGTGAATGTCTGGATGAACAAACGCGTTATGAGTGAATGTCTGGATGAACAAACGCGTTATGAGTGAATGTCTGGATGAACAAACGCGTTATGAGTGAATGTCTGGATGAACAAACGCGTTATGAGTGAATGTCTGGATGAACAAACGCGTTATGAGTGAATGTCTGGATGAACAAACGCGTTATGAGTGAATGTCTGGATGAACAAACGCGTTATGAGTGAATGTCTGGATGAACAAACGCGTTATGAGTGAATGTCTGGATGAACAAACGCGTTATGAGTGAATGTCTGGATGAACAAACGCGTTATGAGTGAATGTCTGGATGAACAAACGCGTTATGAGTGAATGTCTGGATGAACAAACGCGTTATGAGTGAATGTCTGGATGAACAAACGCGTTATGAGTGAATGTCTGGATGAACAAACGCGTTATGAGTGAATGTCTGGATGAACAAACGCGTTATGAGTGAATGTCTGGATGAACAAACGCGTTATGAGTGAATGTCTGGATGAACAAACGCGTTATGAGTGAATGTCTGGATGAACAAACGCGTTATGAGTGAATGTCTGGATGAACAAACGCGTTATGAGTGAATGTCTGGATGAACAAACGCGTTATGAGTGAATGTCTGGATGAACAAACGCGTTATGAGTGAATGTCTGGATGAACAAACGCGTTATGAGTGAATGTCTGGATGAACAAACGCGTTATGAGTGAATGTCTGGATGAACAAACGCGTTATGAGTGAATGTCTGGATGAACAAACGCGTTATGAGTGAATGTCTGGATGAACAAACGCGTTATGAGTGAATGTCTGGATGAACAAACGCGTTATGAGTGAATGTCTGGATGAACAAACGCGTTATGAGTGAATGTCTGGATGAACAAACGCGTTATGAGTGAATGTCTGGATGAACAAACGCGTTATGAGTGAATGTCTGGATGAACAAACGTTAACCAGGCCAAAGCTCTCTTCATTGGAGCATCACTCCGTTTCACAGAGGGCAAATAGCCCTTGCAGTTGAAGGCATTTTGTTTCTGCAGAACGAACTCTCTGTAGGCGTTCCATTGATTGGCCTTGTGAGGCGCAGTGAAGCGAAATGTAGCTTAATTAGTCGCCATCATGTTGCCACTTTGCATCCTTCGTCTCTGTCAGAGAAACTTCTTCTTTTCTGTACGAAAACGAACCTGCAACCCTGAAGTTTCGCAGGTACCCAACAGACAACTCTCTGGACTCTGCGAATTTTTCCGGGCTTCCTTAAACTAACTGTGCTGAAATAAGGAAGTTGCTGACACGTTCACTATTCTGCTGGTTATGGCGTGTAATTTGGTACACAATCAGTCAATGAATAAACAAATCAGACTTATCTATTAGTCTAATTTTAGAGGGGACTGTATGTGCTGACACTGGCGTTTTGCAGTGCGCGTACTTTGTATGTGGTTTAACAAACAACCAATCGCCAGTCTACCGGCGATATTTACCAATATTCAGACACTCCTCCAGTGGAGAAGACTACATAACGAGGAACTTACTGACCTGCACTCATCACCAAATATTATTCGGGTAATCAAATCGAGAAGAATGACATGGGCGGGGCATGTAGCACGTATGGGGGAAAAGAGAGGTGCATACAGGATTTTGGTGGGGAGACCTGAAGGAAGGAGACCACTTGGGAGACCCAGGCGTAGATAGGAGTATAATATTAAAATGGATCTTCAAGAAGTGGGATGGGTGGGCATGGACTGGATTGAGCTGGCTCAGGATAGGGACAGGTGGCGGGCTCTTGTGAATGCGGTAATGTACCTCCGGGTTCCATAAAATGCGGGGAACTTCTTGACTAGCTGAGAAACTGTTAGGGTCTGAAGAAGGACTCTGCTCCTTGGAGTCAGTCAGTCAGTCAGTCAGTCAGTCAGTCAGTCAGTCAGTTAGTTAGTTAGTTAGTTAGTTAGTTAGTTAGTTAGTTAGTTAGACACTCCTCCAACTCTTGTAATTCACCTGTCTTCGTTGTCAAATTTTTAACGCAAGCATTTACAACCTTTGTCGAAGTTCGTAAACGTTTAAACGTTCTTTGTCCTCTGCTATTGTTTTGTTAACGTTATTTTTATAAATTGCTGAAGACCTTCCAATACGTTGGATCTTTCTTTTGCACTAATCTAGAATACAGCAGACTTATCATCTGTCTGATTCATTTTGATGTGTTAAACTCGTAATGTTGATTCGGTAGAGAAATAGAAAAGTTTCGGAAAAAGCTCTTACCTCCATCTTCAGGACAAAATACCAAGCTGCTGGAGAAAGGACTAAGAAAGTGGGGTTAGTGTGAGAAACAGGGTGACCAAAAAAACGAAGAAAGGAGAAAAAGAAATTCGAAATGAAAAGAACCTACAAACATTGACCTAAATATCGCGAGTATAAATTGTGACAAACCTAGCCAAAATGAAACACGACACTTTGTGATTTAAATGTACGTATCGAGACGGTACCGCTGTCGAACGGGGTAATGTGCGTTCTGTTTATTTGTTTCAGGTAACGTGCGTAGTTATAATCCCTTTACTCATTGAGTGTTTGCCCTATTCATATTGATTGGTAATACTTTAAATTTAGCAACAAAATAAATGTTTGGATACGCGATTACGTAGCATGTATGACGCTCTAAATATTTTGAGGCGCATTTCCTAGCGAGTGTCCGTAGACGATGAACGGCATGTGTTCAGTGAGTGTTCAGCGCATGAGTGTGACGGGAACACTCAACTATGGGTTCTGTTGAAATGAGCTCAGTGCTTCTTCTTCGTGGAAAAGGTAAATTTATTCCTCTGCAGGCCATAAAGTCGTATGGGGGGTGTAGATGTATAGCTCCATTCATTCTTAGTCTCGACACTAGATGGAGGTGATTGGTCAGCTTCGCGCCTCAGCCGCTTTACCATTGGAGCAAAACCTCAGCACCAACTTTGTAGGAGGTTGATTGGGCCCCACAAACCGTCTGGATGCTATGAACCAGAGAAAATTTGTTGCCTCCTCAGAGAGTTTAACCCCGGACTATTCAGCACGTTTGGTTCAGAGTGCAGTCAACTGGCAACGAGTAGCCAATTGCGCAGGAAAGTGGAAGAAAAATGGAATTGGATTTAGATAGGTGGGTGGGTGAGAGGATATGTAGGTAGGTGTACATGTAAATAGGCTGCCAGAAGGTAAGTTGATCGACGAAAGAACAGATGGGCGGATACAGCAATCAAGTGCCCACTTAATGTTCTTCCATGCCCACGCGTGACATCGCTGTGAGGACAGTTGCCGTGTAACGTAAGTGTGAATGTCATGACAAGAATTGGCGTTGTTAACAGATATATAGAATTGTATGTGAGCACATTTGGGTTCCGCTTCCTGTCGGCTCGTTTATCATATTACCGTAAGCAGTCACCCGAACGCCCACACGCACCGCAGAGTAGCGGCGAAGAGTTACAAACAATGGTTGTCGGATGAAATAAGGACCGTGTGCAGGCACTGTGTGACTTGACTGCTAGGTACAAATGTTCTGCGTTGCGACATGTTCTGCAGTACAACGTACCGAAGTTCTAAGGATATGTCTGCGAGAGAGAGCAACGTGGTTGCGTGGAGAGAACATTTCGTATGTTGCTACTGTGTGGGCAGTCCCTGCCTTACCTCAACCACAAAGTTCACGTTGTCAGTCCCCCAGCTCCGTCCAACCACGGGTGCTGTTGCCTAGCCGGAGGATTAGCACCGGTTGACCGCCAAGCTGCAGGTGATTGCTACATTCTGCGGTAACGAGAGTTCGCGTGGCAAGATCCGCACTAATAACTTTACGGCGACACAAAATATGTTGAGATTTTAAAGGGAAGTTGTAGTTGTTGTTGTTGTTGTTATTGGTGTTGTTGTTGTTGTTGTTGTTGTTGTTGCTGTTGCTGTTGTTGTTGTACGTTTCTTTTCGTTTCGTTTCGTTTCGTAGTCCTTACCTCTTCTACCTGTTCACAGCAGGTGTCGAGGGTTTTTGTAATTTCACTTGATCACACTCAGACACACACCACAGTCGGTAGGACTCCTCTGGACGAGGGATCGGCCCGTCGCAGAGACCTCTACCTGACAACACAAACACTGTACAAGAGACAAACATCCATGCCCCTGGTGGGATTCGAACCCACGATCCCAGCAAGCGCTCGGCCGCAGACCTACGCCTTAGACCGCAGTTGTACGTTGCGAAGGATAAATACATCGCAATATATTTATTCTTCGTAACGCACTTCCCTGAAGATTGCCACGTGTTTATATAGATGACCCACCGGCCTTGGTAAGATCCGGGCCCTTCCGCGTCACATTTATGTTAGGGGGAATGTTACTAAGACGGGGTCTTCTCGGCGTACTGTCGCGTTGCCTTGTCAGTGTCAAAGCACCGTGCTCCGTCTTTACGCTGAAAGCAACTCCCAACGGAAAAACGAACGGCAAAGCTGGGGGACCTTCCAAAAAAAAATTGACGCTCTTTTGAAAATCGGGGACCATAAAGCAAAAAACAGTGCTTTCATTTTTAATGTCATACTTCGAAAAATAATTAAAGGAACGTTGTTTTGCCTCTTTTCTTTCCTGTAGGTAATTAATTTCCTAGATGTCGTCGTACGTTTTCCCACCGTGCTTTAAAATATTACACGTACACAGAAACACTGTGGCGCCAGTGGAACATAAAGCATCTTTAATTTCCCCTTCGCGCTAATTCCAACTAACTTCCTGGTGCGTACGCGCGCGGCAGGTGCTGCCATCTGGGTACAGAGTGGGTGCGCCCGCGCGCGCGCGCGCGCGCGTGTGTGTGTGTGTGTGTGAGCAGATTACTGTTGACATTTCATCACTCCATCACGTTTACACTTCTTCTTCTTCTTCCTCCTCTTCCTGCTCAGCCAACACGACCTTTGCCCATCATGGCGTTCTGATAACGAATTACTTTCTAAACTGTTGCCAGGACAGGCGCGTAAGCAAACATTTAAACTTAATTTCCGAGGGGTTTACGGCTGATGCAGGCTACCTTGCGGCTGTCTGCTGAGGCGTTGTGAAGTGTCTGTGCCCGTGGCCCACATCGAAACTTCAAAACATCGTGTTTAGTCTATTGTAAAGCGCTAAGTGATCGTATATGTCGGATAAAAAGAATTCGAGGCGCGATACTAAAGGTGATGCATCGTCGTAATTGCGCAGATGTTAATTGGTTGTGGCGAAATGCATATTGGGCTTGTTCTTTATGGCATTAAGAATTAACATTTCAACACTTTAAAGACGAAAAGTGTCTTATTTTATACAAGGACTCAGCGCGTACAGCGCAGTAAACACATTCCGTCTCAGTTCTAAAAACCAATCTCTTAATGTTGCGTAAGCCAAAAGTCACTGTTTGTTCTGAGATCCGTACAAAAGACGTAAACTCAATGCGAGAAACACTTAGAATTGTTGAATGTTAAACCTGGTCGTATGTAAAGTTACCGCTAGGCTTTCAAAGGTTAAAGACGAAGCGTATCTGTTTTATATAAGGACTCAGTGCGTACCACGCTGTAAACACTCTCCACTTCGGTTATAAAAACCAATCTCTTAATGTTTTATAAGGCAAAAGTTGCTGTTTGTTCTGAGATCCGTACAAAACACATAAACGCAATGTGGGCACCACGTAGAATTTTTAATGTTAAACCTGGTCGTATGTAAAGTTACCGCTAGGCTTTAAAAGGTTAAAGACGAAGCGTATCTGTTTTATATAAAGACTCAGTGCGTACCGCGCTGTAAACACTCTCCCCTTCGGTTATAAAAACCAGTCTGTTAATGTTTTATAAGGCAAAAGTTGCTGTTTGTTCTGAGATCCGTATAAAACACATAAACGCAATGTGGGCACCACGTAGAATTTTTTAATGTTAAACCTGGTGGTACGTAAAGTTACCGCTAGGCTTTAAAACGTTAATCACACTTCATTTTACAACCTAGGAGAGATTTTTTTTTAGAATGTAATATACACAATAGTGCGGCCGGGATAGCTCAGTCGGTATTGCGACTGGCTATGGGCTGGACGGTCCAGGGTTTGAATCCCGGTGACGGTGAGTTTTTCCGCACCCTGGCAATGAGACGAAGCTGGCGGAAGATTAGTGCTGGGCGATAACACAGGGAGCGAGGGAGTCATGGTGCGGAAGATCAGATGCCACTGTGTTGGACTTTGGGTTTCAGTTGCACTCTTCTGTCTGTACATCGTGTGTTTAGGCACATGCGTCAGCTGTTCACACTTTCGCTTGACTTTATCTAATGTGACCGTTGGCCGTGCCATGGCTCAGGCGGTTAGTCACCGGCCTCGCACCGCGGAGGCCCGGCTTCGATCCCGGGTCAGTCCATGTGGGATTTGTGGTGGACAAAGTGACACTCGGACAGGTTTTTTCCTGAGTACTTCGGTTTTCCCCTGTCAGTTTCATTCCACCGTTGCTCCATTACTGGGAAAGGGACAAAAAATCATCATCATCATCTTCATCACAGGGTTGTACAATAAGCCTCAAGGCTGCGGTGTGTCCGTAGCGTCTGCTGCGGGGCCCTTCGTCAATTAAAATAATGTGATTGGTTCTTAAATCGAGGAGTGCCTGTACTTGTTTTCTGGGTTTTGTGTGTCGTCTGCTGTCACAACAATAACACAGCCGTAACAAAGATGCTGTATATCCGTCCTCAGGTGAAAGGGTAAGTAGGTGCCTGCTGTGCCGGACATAACAAAGAGCTGTTCACATTTATTACCGTGACTGTACTTTTCTTTCCATCGCCCCTCAATATCAGCAAAGAACATTGCTTTCCTTGAAGTCACCAGGCTTCGTCCGCTCGTCCTTCTGATAAGAGCCGTATTAGTATTAAGACTAGTGTGGGGCATTGGTGGAACGATAGTGACAAAGCAGAACCGAACGGAACCTACACGAGAGCCCCTGTGCCCGCAGAAGTGAAATCGGGGACAGTTTTTTTCTCCTAAGTACTTCGGCTTACTCTGGTCCTTCTCTCTGCCTGTCTGTACACTATTATTGCGGGGAGAAGGCAAAACTAGTGCTCAGAATTTTCCCAGGGATTACCCGCTCGTCCTTCTGGTAAAGAAAGGCTGCAGGCAATGTAGAGCGTCGAGAAGTGAAGAAGGTGGTGTGCCCGGAGTGGGCTGTTGCAGGATGCAACACAGGAAATACGTTGAGCATTTGACCAGAGTACTGAGTTTGGGAGGCAGTATCGTGTCGAAGTTTTGATCGCGGTGGGAAGGTTGCATCTTGGCGAAAATTTTGAAGTTAATATTTGGAGGGGTGCATAAGAAGCTTGCAGTGCAGCATGGGTTTATATCTCCCTCTTTCCACAACAGAGATTCAAGAATTCAGTTCTACCTAACAATAAACACGTTCTCCACTACACAGGAAAGTCTGTTTAACCCTTTAAAGACGAAGCGTGTGTGTTTTATATAAGGACTCAGTGCGTACCGCGCTGTAAACACTCTCCACTTCGGTTATAAAAACCAGCCTCTTAATATTTTATAAGGCAAAAGTTGCTGTTTGTTCTGAGATCCGTACAAAACACATAAACGCAATGTGGGCACCACGTAGAATTTTTTAATGTTAAACCTGGTGGTACGTAAAGTTACCGCTAGGCTTTAAAAGGTTAAAGACGAAGCGTATCTGTTTTATATAAGGACTCAGTGCGTACCGCGCTGTAAACACTCTCCACTTCGGTTATAAAAACCAGTCTCTTAATGTTTTATAAGGCAAAAGTTGCTGTTTGTTCTGAGATCCGTACAAAACACATAAACGCAATGTGGGCACCACGTAGAATTTTTTAATGTTAAACCTGGTAGTACGTAAAGTTACCGCTAGGGTTTAAAAGGTTAATACACTGTGTGAGCAAAAAGCAGAGTGTTTGTAACTAGGTACAGCAGGTGGTATTTATGGCTCCCGCTGCGCTATATGGGGTTGCTCACATTAATAACAATATTTCGCGTACCGAAATGGAACATTCTTCGTGTTTGTGGTTTGCCTTGTCAGTAGGTTCACTGGACCACGAACAGCTGTATCAAGAATGCTACGATGGACAAACATCGGAAGTTGATATTCGAGTATTACAAATCCGCAGAACGAAACTCTTTGTATTGGACATGTAACTTTAAAATTAAGTGGTCAGTCGTCCGTCAGCCAGACTCTTTCTAGGTCGTGTGTAATTTATTTTTCGTACGGCTGTGACCAGCGTACAGCCCTGATGGAAAATCCGCTCCGATATTTCACAGGGATGAAATAACTAAGGGTCATGTATTAAAATGCAAAAATACAACGTGGGCCGCGCAGTTAGCACAGTGATTGGTCAGACAGCCAGGATCAATCCCCGGCACCAACAGGAATTTTGCGTGAGTTGTGTGAGAACTAAATTTTTGAAATTGGAGACTAGCAATAATTTAAAGGTTATGTAAGGGTACTTTTATATCCAGTGCTTTCCGATTCCGGAAAGAACAGTGCTTTTTGGAAGGTTCCCAGGCATCACCCGTTAGTCCTACTGGGAGAAACCAACGTGTAGATGAAGACGAGTGTCGTGCATTCGTGGAATTGTACTAAGAAAGAAAACCCGAGTTTTTTTTCTCCCACTGGCGCAGTGACCCCTAGTGGGCCAGGACCTCTTCATTATCGAAGCTTCATGCTCGTACTCAGTCACACCACGCTCGCTAGGACTCCTCTGGATGAGTGATTTTCTTGACCCTTCAAGATGGGACTGATACGTTTTCCGAAACATCTTTAAAGGATTACCATTCGACGCTGCGTAATACCGCAGGAGAGCGCATATCTCATCAACATGGCGGTGGAAACCTCAAATGGCGGAAATATTATGAAAATTAAGAGAGAAATGAGGCCGATCCCAGTGGCCGCGCGGTCTAAGGCGTCGGTTTGCGGCCGAGCGCTTGCTGGGATCGTGGGTTCGAATCCCACCGGGGGCATGGATGTTTGTCTTGTACAGTGTTTGTATTGTCAGGTAGAGGTCTCTGCGACGGGCCGATCCCTCGTCCAGAGGAGTCCTACCATCTGTGGTGTGTGTCTGAGTGTGATCAAGTGAAAATAAAAACCCTCTACACCTGCTGTGAACAGGTAGGTAGAAGAGGGAAGGAGTACGAAAGAAGACAAATAAGAGGATGATTTTTTAATGATAATAGAGGCGAAATCAATGATGATGAAGATAGGAATGAAAGAGGTTTGTACATTGAAACGCGTTCGCTGTAAGCCTGCAGCATCCATAAGGTTAGATGTTTCCTAGTATCGTATTTTAAAACGTAGTAATTAGGGTGATGGATCGAGCGGGGAGTCTTGTACTGACATCGCACTGGAAAGTCGTAACTCAGGGCTGCATTAACCTGCTTCGTCGCGGTTACAAAACTTTGTGACATGCTGAAGTTGTAAGCCGCGTACCGACACACAGTATCGATCCACAAAAAGGTTTAACCCACAATCATTGGCAAGCAGTGGCGTGTCGAAGGCTGCAGCTGTCTGTTGACGTCCACATTACCGTGTGTAAGGCGTCCCTCTATTCATTGTCACCTGATTATACTCATATATACTTTTTTTTCCAATGGCGCAGCAGCCCCCAGTGGGGCCAGGGCCTCTTCATTATCGAGGCTTCACGATCACACTTAGACACACACCACAGTCGGTAGGACTCCTCTGGACGAGGGATCGGCCCGTCGCAGAGATCTCTACCTGACAACACAAACACTCACAAGAGACAAACATCCATGCACCCGGTGGGATTCGAACCCACGATCCCAGCAAGCGAACGGCCGTGGGAATCGGCTTTACACTTCTATAAACGGATTAAATTTTGTATGTGGTTTGTGTACGTGTGTAAAGGAGCGCGCTGGCTTAGTGTGGCTAAGGATATATTTCAGTGGCTGGCTGTTGTGAGTACGGGAGGGAATTTTCCGGTTCCATAATTTTTTAGAAAGTTCGTAAAATTATGTTTAACCCTTTAAAGACGAAGCGTATCTGTTTTAAAGACTCAGTGCGTACCGCGCTGTAAACACTCTCCACTTCGGTTATAAAAACAAGTCTCTTAATGTTTTATAAGGCAAAAGTTGCTGTTTGTTCTGAGATCCGTACAAAACACATAAACGCAATGTGGGCACCACGTAGAATTTTTTAATGTTAAACCTGGCGGTATGTAAAGTTACCGCTAGCCTCCTAGCGGTAACCTTTTAAGGTTAAAAAGACAGGTGACGTCATTTTACAAACTAAAAATATTTATTCCCAAGGCTGCGTACAGTATGTACAGCGTGTACTTTTATATAACACTACGTGTGATGTTTTGAGATCCGAAACCTCACGACTGTGAATATTTTCACTTTAATCTTGTAGACACCCTGATGATGGCTATGCTTTATAGCCGAAACATGTAGCTGTTTTGTGTAGTAAATGAACAGTACAATATCTTTGATTGTACTCGTACTGACGTTTCGGAAAAAGAAGTACGGTTCTCTTAAACACATCTAAATTTTCTAGTAGGCTCCACTGCTTCACAAACCAGAACACGGTAACCCTTGCAGTCAGAACCGTGACCCCGAATGTCACACTGGTGAGGTCAGCACCTTCCTTCAAGACGTCAATAAATTTCTACTAGATTACACGGCGTCGCATGTTATAAGACAGTCATGACCAGCTTGGCAACTATCAACTTCTGGCCTACCGCTGTGCTTCACATTATATAGCAGTACCACATCTGTACACAGCGGCAACTTAACCACTCACCTCTGTCTAGTGCGGTGGTTAGGAATGACTGGAGCTGCACTTCTACTCCCTCTTCATGGCGCAGACAGGGAAAATGTCATCATTTACTGAGTCACCAAAGCGTTCGGCACCGTTCCCGTGTCATTCACTCTGCTCATACAACCAATCACAAACGGCCTGCAACATTCCAGCCTCCGTCCCTGTCACCTCTTGAAGCAGTTCTGTCCTATGGATAGACAAAGTGTTTTCCTAGGGTAATTTTCCGTATCACATGCCAAGCTGAACGGTGTCATGCTCCGGACTGTCTAGAAATGTTTCCATCGCCAAGTAACGTCACTTAATACAGTTGCATATCCTTCTTCTTCTTCTTCTTCTTCTTCTTCTTCTTCTTCTTCTTCTTCTTCCTTCCTTCCTTCCTTCCTTCCTTCCTTCCTCTTCCTTCTGCTTCTTCTTTGCTCTTCTTCCTTCTTCTTCTTCCTTCTTCCTTCTTCTTTTCTGCTTCTTCCCTCTTCTTCCTTCTTCTTCTTCTTCTTCTTCTTCCTTCTTCTTCCTTCTGCTTTTTCTTCCCTCTTCTTCCTTCTTCTTCCTTCTTCTTCTTCTTCCTTCTTCCTTCTGCTTCTTCTTCCCTCTTCTTCCTTCTTCCTTCTTCTTCGTCTTCTTCTTCCTTCTTCCTTCTTCCTTCTGCTTCTTCCCTCTTCTTCCTTCTTCGTCTTCTTCTTCTTCCTTCTTCGTCTTCTTCTTCTTCCTTCTTCCTTCTTCTTCCTTCTGCTTCTTCCCTCTTCTTCCTTCTTCTTCCTTCCTCTTCGTCTTCTTCTTCCTTCTTCCTTCTTCTTCCTTCTGCTTCTTCTTCCCTCTTCTTCCTTCGTCTTCTTTTTCTTCCTTCTTCCTTCTGCTTCTTCCCTCTTCTTCCTACTTCTTCCCTCTTCTTCCTTCTTCTTCCTTCTTTTTCTTCTTCCTTCTTCCTTCTTTTTCTTCTTCCTTCTTCTTCCTTCTTCCTTCTGCTTCTTCCCTCTTCTTCCTTCTTCTTCCTTCTTCGTCTTCTTCCTTCTTCTTCCCTCTTCTTCCTTCTTCTTCTTCTTCTTCTTCTTCTTCTTCTTCTTCCTCCCACTGGCAGTGTGGGTACCGTTGCCCTTCCTGCGACTACAGGAACTGATCTGTCCACCGGCGATGTGGTCTCCCCAAATATCTGCAACCATGAGGTTTGTACTTCCAATAGTTTTTGGGGCAGGCGGTTAGCTGGCGTTCTTAGAACGTGTTGCATCCATTTAAATTGGTAATTTTGAACTTCCTGTGCCATTTCGTGTACTGGCCAACGATTTCCCAAATCTTCACTTTTAATTCTGTCCCGTAATGTTACTCCAGTTAGAGAGCGTGTGAGTTCCATTTGTGAACTGTTAATTCTGTTTCTGTCTTTCTGACGTAGCGTCCAGCATTCACTGCCATAAAGGAGGGCCGGTTTTGCTGTTACATTGTCGAGTTTAATTTGAAGGTCTTTCCTCATCCGTTTCCCAAAATTTCTTCTGAAAACTCCGTTTGATTTATTGTGCTTCGTCAAGTTCCTCTCAGTATGTTTTTGGTGTTCAAACGGCCAAATGTGACTTCCTAAATATATAAAATCCAGCCCAGTTGCACACCCACAAATCCCAGCTTCCGTTCTGTACGCTGATACGGCTAAGCATTTTGAGGTTTTTAGAGTCTTCTTACCCGAGTCGGATAAGTTTCAACCCCAAAATCCCCCTGCAAAAGCGGCGTCCGTTTACTCGATGCAACGTCAGAGATAAATAGCTGTTTGGATGTGCAATATGTCAACCCCCGGGCTCACGAACCTGCCCCCCTTCCACCCTCCCTTAGGCTGCCATTTCTTATGTAAGAAGAAGCATTCTGATATCAGCGGCTGACAGATTCCTGGGATCATCACACTGGATGCCGCATCCGGGCACTTACAAAGGGGGATGAGACAAATCGCCTACCCTTTTACATCCTTTCTTCACGAAACAACAATTTCCACCACACACGAGATGGAATACATTTGTTCCACACAATATTGCGTTATCCTGTCCTTACACATCTTAGCGTTACTGTGCCAGTACACGTGTGTTTACGTAGAGGGTAGGATTTTGTGTTACAAGTTAGGTACAGATCCTTGAGCTGAGAAAACATAAATAATCAGAAAAGACGGAAAAGATTTTAATACTTTGAAGCGTGCAGTTGATGTGAATACTACAAACATAAAAACCCGAGTTCTTACCTCACAGAGAACTCAGTCTTCCATATTACAGACCAGTCAGATAATGCTGTATAGGGAAACAATCGCTGTTTGTTCTGAGATGCGCACAAAACACATAAACACACTGTGTGGGCAGAACGTAGAATTTGTGAATGTTAAACCTGGCGGTAGTACATAAAGTAACCACTGGGCTTTAAAGGGCTACAGTCCGTACCGCGCAGTAAACACACTCCGTCTCGGTTATAAAAACCAGCCAGTTAATGCTGTATAGGGAAATAATCGCTGTTTGTTCTGAGATCCACACAAAACACATAAATACACTGTGTGGGCAGAACGTAGAATTTGTGAATGTTAAACCTGGCGGTACATAAAGTAACCACTGGGCTTTAAAGGGCTACACTCCGTACCGCGCAGTAAACACACTCCGTCTCGGTTATAAAAACCAGTTAGTTAACGCTGTATAGGGAAATAATCGCTGTTTGTTCTGAGATCCACACAAAACACACAAACCCACTGTGTGGAGAAACTGCGTAATATTATATTGTTACAGCAGTCACTACGTCCCGTCATATTTACCAATGTGCTTTAAAGGATAACAGCGGGCACGTAACCGAAGACGTTCTTCTGTCCTTACACGTTTTATGCAATCGCAGCGGTCCGTCTCACTCTGTGACATCACCTTCGTGACTGATACTTTGACAGCATGTTGCAGGAGTCTGAAGTAACATTGATAATGGAAAGTTTTAAATGATTTGGAGTGTTTTTTATGCTATTTATTGTGCTGTGGATTTTCTAACCCGCTCTGCATGACCATGTACTTAACATGGCGCAACGTTAATCTTTGCCGTTGCGCGGGTGAATTTACTTTTTTCAGCACAGCCAGTTCGTGGGAACTTTATGAGTCAGCGGCGATCATACAGGTGAGATATGAGGTTCTCACAGCGGTCGCTATGAATAATGGGTTATGCTGCCGTCTCCCAAAATTGGTATAAATTTAATGACGTTTCGGAGGAACCTACTCCCGCAAGGTTTGAAACCATTTATATTGACAACAGAGCCTCTAGTTTCCTCGCAAGCAGTCCCTAAATAGTACCAAGTTGTACGGCGTCAAATCCAGAGGCAGATCTCATCAGTTTAACATGTTTTTGAGGATGAGTACGTTCACTTATGCAAGCCTTCCGCGTTTGTTGCAAAACTACAAAATTGTAACCGATAGCGCTGGATCAGGAGGTAAAGATGGTGACTTGCCGAAACCCATTTGGAATTTTCACCGGAATTGTTATGTTATTCAGAACGCCCGCAGTCTTACAGTTAATACACCAACCAACTTATGAACTTAATAAAGCACATTCAGAATCCAGTGTAAAACTCCCACACGTTTCGACACCCTGGTGCCATCATCAGGGAGTTATTTGAACAAAAGAATGTAAGACCAACACGCTTATGTAGGGATTGTGTCGCCTTCCTTAAAGTAATTAAAATAACTGAAATATTAAAATTCCAAAATGCACAGGTTACAACACATACAGTCTGGAGCTTGTATATTTAAAATTGTTTCAAAGTGAGATGTTCCAAAGACTGAGGGTGTTCGAGAATAGGGTGCTGAGGAGGATATTTGGGACTAAGAGGGACGAGGTGACAGGGGAGTGGAGAAGACTACATAACGAGGAACTTAATGACCTGTACGCATCACCAAATATTGTACGGGTAATCAAATCGAGAAGATTGAGATGGGCGGGCCATGTAGCACGTATGGGGAAAAGAGAGGTGCATACAGGGTTTTGGTGGGGAGACCCGAGGGAAGGCACCACTTGGGAGACCCAGGCGTACATGAGAAGATAATATTAAAATGGATCTTCAAGAAGTGGTATGGGAGGCATGGACTGGATTGAGGTGGCTCAGGATAGGGACAGGTGGCGGGCTGTTGTGAATGCGGTAATGAACTTCCGGGTTCCATAAAATGCGACGAATTTGTTGACTAGCTGAGAAACTGTTAGCTTCTGAAGAAGGCCTCTGCTCCATGTAGTTAGTTAGTTAGTTAGTTAGTTAGTTGGTTGGTTGGTTGGTTGGTTGGTTGGTTGGTTGGTTGGTTGGTTAGTTAGTTAGTTAGTTAGTTAGTTAGTTAGTTAGTTAGTTAGTTAGTTAGTTAGTTAGTTAGTTAGTTAGTGAGATGTTCCAAGCAGAAGTTTTCAGTTGTTTCCGCTCTTTATGACGCATGCGTACAAACAACTTTCTTGGCGTGTGATCTCGTCCCGACAGACAGTATGTGACGTGTACTGTGCCAGACAGTCTGGTGTACCGAAATATTTACCGTACTGACTGACGTTTATCGTGACTTTCCACAGTTCCCCCAGGCAGACATCAAGACAGTGCCTTAAATTATTGCACTTTTGCTTTCTTACACATCTTTTCGAATTCTCTTATCCTATCATTCGTGTCTATATTTCGAGCTACGTACAGCTTAGTTAAATAAACCATCAACACACAAAAAACGCAGGATTCTTCTACGTATATCAATGATTGTAATGCCGCGTCCTGTTATTCATCACAACCAGCGCTGGGATCTCTGTTGAAGCCACACGGCCTTTTCAGAATGGTTGCTTGGTTACCCGAATCTTCGCATCCATAATTCATGAAGATCTAGAAGAGGAAACGAAATTTGGATGAATGGGTCGGTATATAAAGGAGCAAGGTTGAAGTGGGTAGAAGAAAGAAAGACAGAAACCTCTCCTTTCCTTGATCTTCGCGAACACGAAGTTGCAAATAGAAAGAGTGAATGCGGTGAGTGCAAAGATGTAGTACAGAAGAGGAGATGAAGCCCTCTGCTTTTGTTTCAACGAATCAGAAACTTTATTTTTCACTTTCTCATTCTTTTTATTCTTCCCCCCCCCCCTCTCCCACCTCCCCCTTCCTTCTCTTCTGTGTAAAGCGTAACCCTTTCTAGTCTGGTCTCTGAATTTTAGCTTGTCTAAAATAGAGTGTCCATATTTACCAGGAGCATTTCTGCTACGGGTTTTCGTGCGATTGGAATATTCTATTCTCTCTGAATTACTGCCGCCGCTACTTTATTCAGATATTCTTCAAAGATTTCCAAGAACTCTGTTATTCCAATAAGTGCAGACAGGTGGCAGGGTTGTTTTTCTACCCGCTTACAGAGTGGCGTGAAACTCATTAGCTTTAATGTGATTAGAAGCTCGTGCAGCCCCGTTATGCCTTATGAATCGGAACCGGTGAGTCGTGGTAAATTCGTTTGAACTTCATGATGTCAAAAAATCGGATTTTAAAGAAAGTTAAATAATTGCGAGGCGAAGTGTGTGCCCTTGTTCGTCGGAACAGGTTAAATTAGTTTCCGTAGTGCCACACATTCTGCAGATATCTCACTATCAGCTTATAGTTCTGATTAAGTCATCATCATCAGCCACAGGGTATACATTGTCCAGGCTTGTTCCGACGTCATCTGTGTCTGCCCTTCCATCTTCTTTTTGTTCGTCCTATGTTTCTTCTGCTGGCTGTAATTTGGGATCGCCCATGCCATCCATTCTTAGTAAATGCTGTGCGTGTTTGTACCTATAGACCAAAATCGTGCCATTTAAATTACATGTGTTTCTTTTCTAATTTATTCGTTTCCTTGTAATCGTATAGTCTATATTCTGTAATTGACTTCAAACATGCATCTCCGCGCCCTCACTTCTCCTTCGTACTCGTTTTATTAACTTTTAAAGCCTAGCGGTAACTTTACGTACCACCAGGTTTAACATTAAAAAATTCTACGTGGTGCCCACATTGCGTTTATGTGTTTTGTACAGATCTCAGAACAAACAGCAACTTTTGTCTTATAAAACATTAAGAGATTGGTTTTTATAACCGAAGTGGAGAGTGTTTACAGCGCGGTACGCACTGAGTCCTTATATAAAACAGATACGCTTCGTCTTTAAAGGGTTAAGAGATTGGTTTTTATAACCGAAGTGGAGAGTGTTTACAGCGCGGTACGCACTGAGTCCTTATATAAAACAGATACGCTTCGTCTTTAAAGGGTTAAACTCCATTTCTCACCCCATATAGCAGTATTGATGCTACCATTACCTTCTGTAATTTTAACAGTCTTTCTTTAGTATTGTTGTTTTTAACGTTACTCCGCACGTTTCCACATACATACTGGAACCTTTGTAGTTTATTGCGTATGTCGTTGGTATTGTTACAATACGCTGCATCCCAAGTACTTAAATTGTTGTAACTTAAATCACTTTATTGTCCATAAGTGTTTTGTGTGTGATGTGCTAATTACCTTGGAATGCCGTAACTTTTGTTTTAGCCGCAGAAATTTTAAATTTTCTTTCCACAAAAATATTATGTAACGTACATAACGCCAGGCGAAGGGCATCTTCTGATGTTGGCAATTACTGCGTGTTCGTCTGGAAACAAAATAGGATCTAAGATAGTATGTTTTATTTGAAAATGATTCCTTAATCCGTTTTACCATTGTTTACAATATTTTCTATGTAGGCTGTAAATTAAAAAGTGTGAATGGTAGTCAGGTACAGTAACAATAGCCACCGACATAGAACGCGCCGCCTCCGTCGCTGCTATAAAATGCGCGGGTCCGTACTGTTCATATGTTGAAGCGCCTGTCTGCTAGACACTGTAATAAGTAAGCCCTGTGAAATTTGCTGTTGCCACAGTCGTGTTGCTGAAGATTGAAGTCTTTCGAGAGAAGCACGTTTTGTTAGACTGTTTGATCTTCAAGATGAAGGGACACTCGGGTCTTTCGAAACGTCGAGAGCTATAGCCCAAAACACAGCGTCACCCCCCAGAAGACTCGAATCTTCAAAATTTCTTGTCTCAGTATGTGTGTACGAGTATATTGGCGATACCTGTGTCCAAGCCGTCGCATGGATATATGTCCGCCTCTCTCTGTTTTGCGTTGCTTAGCAACAGTTATTTGCGTAAAGAGATAAGCATTTTGCGCAAAAGTAGCGAATAATATTATGCTCTTTATTAAGCAGCTCGTACGAGAAATGGACAAACTTCTTACTTTTGTACGTTTCATAGGAAGGCAGATGGAAGTACGAGTGCGTGAGAGGCCTATGTGTGTCGGTAAATGGGTCAGTAGTGGGTAGATTGTTAGTGGGTAGATGGTTGGTGGGTAAATTGTTAGTGGGTAGATTGTTAGTGGGTAGATTGTTAGTGGGTAGATGGTTAGTGGGTAGATTGTTAGTGGGTAGATTGTTAGTGGGTAGATTGTTAAAAGGTGTGGAGTGGAAGGGCGAGATGATGGCTTACGGACTTCGCTGAAGGGTTCATGTTTACGCAGAAAGAAAAATGTCAGATATTACCAGTGATGGAGGCTAGCTCTGTCTAAGGGTCCCACCTGAGTAGGCGTTCTTCTCTTCTCCCCCTCCATTCACCTGAGGACGGAAGCAGAGCCAGCTTCCGAAACGTTGTGATTTATATTTTTTAATATTTTTAATATTTCACTCTTCGGACGGTGGATAAAGTCCATAAACCCATCACCACACAATGTTATACACCGTCGTCAAAACCTTTGAGAAATCACCATTACTGTTAGACTACGAAGGAATATTTTACCTGTGCCGCCATGCCCTCCACACACCACACAAGCAGTGTTACTCATGAAATTCACAACGTGGCCTGGGGAACCACTTCATCCTCAAGAAAAAAAAGTCTTCCCCATTTGTATTGCTGCTAAAATAAAGCCTATATCCTATTTGCCTTCATTTCTTTATTCTACACTACAGATTTCCCTTTTATATATTCACTCTCCCGGCTCCTATTTTCATTCTCCTCTCTTTCCTTATATTTACTCCTGCTTTCGTCTATTGGTTTGCTTGCTTTTCAAAAAAGGCTCCTCCCCCCCCCCCCCCCCCCTTCATCCTGAATCTGCGCTGTATTTCCATCAGTTTGCTCTTTTAGTCTGTGTGCTTTGGAAATGAATTGGGGAGGAGGGGGGGCGATTTATTCGTACCCAGGTCAGGAACCTACCCCCATATTCGTCGGTTCCCTTTTCTCTTTGCTGCGTCGGTAGGGAAGGTGAAGACAGGGGCTGCCTTGACAAGGAAGATGTTAATGGACTGGAAGTTCACAGTGGTTTATCGGATGAGGAAGAAACAGGCCACAGTCACAAGTCGCCACGATCCTGACATCGTTTCCATAAATTATAGAACGTTTTTAGGTGTTTGTTGAAGTCGTTGCAAAGAGGTTAAAGGAATAAATATTAGATTGTCATGACAAATTTTTCATAGAATTGTCTCTGTACTTTATATTTTACTCTCCAGCACGATATTTGATCAAGATTCTGGATCCTTGCTGTAAGCTGTAGGTGCATATATACTTAAATAATGAATACTACAAGAAAACACCTCATGTGTTGTAACTGGTTTTATTATTACGCAAGAAAATGAAATAACGCCTGAAGTTCTGAACAGGAAGGTTTTGGTTTAGGAAAAAGACAGTTCGTGGGACCTTGTGAAGGCAGTGGGGTTGCACTAAAGGCGGACAGTTCCTTGGCGGGATGAGCTACTCTAAGCTTCTCGAGGACTGCGCTGTTGATTAGTTCTTTTTTCTCCTCTAAATGCATATGGAGATACATCCTACAGTGTAATGTGAAGCCAAATTATTTGTTCTGTTCTTAATTATGCAGCAATACATGAAGACGTGTGGGGGCGTTGAATCATAGCTCCACGTATCATAAATCTCAGTATAGACAGCTTGGAGTAGGAAACTTCTTTCTCCGCCCTGGGGAAGATCTTCCAGTTCGAGCGTCGAGACTCATCGACGTACGTCGGATTGTTTGTACTCTGTTATTCGCGGACGGACAGACAGACAGAAAGGTACGTTATCGACAGAAGACGCCCGTGCAGAATGAGCCGTAAATTGAACCTGAATGTCTCCGTTCCTTGCGTTTTGTAAAACGTCGTATTTTTCCGTTATTTTGTAAGAGTGGTGCGCAAAGCGCTGCGCTGTGTGCTATTTGAGGCAACAAAGAGGTGAAGATATTTTAAAATCGGTTTTATCTGTTGTGTACAGACACTAAGTGAGGTTAGGTTAGACCAGCCGTAATCAGTTTTTTAATCGTTATTCTTATAAATATGACAGCAATTCGTACAAGTTTCACGGAATGCGGACTCCTAAATTCTCCTCCATTAGGCCAAAGAAAAACTGCAAATTAGAAGCCATTAAGGATCTCAGTTTCGTGAATGCAGTGTTGCCAGTTTGAACATTGAATGGCATCACTTTTCCCCCACCATTCCCCAGCGCAATGTGACCACGCACACTACGGTACGTCAATGTCGTCCGCTCTATCACAGCTCACTGTCGCGCAGTGAAGCAGAAGCAGCTGCAAGTCTGACACGTTTTTCGAGCGCTCTTTAGTACCAAAGGTCTCCGCTAGGTTGCCGCGCTCTGCACAGTTCTTTGGGTCTTGGCGAATACTAAGGTATGGCGTGATTCTGTACTGTCACTGTATCAGAAATTCAGGTCTCTGTCACGTATTTAGCTCATGTTCTGAGCTGCCCCGTGAATGTAGACTTTCTTGCTCTCTGGAGTCTGTCCTCCGTTTCACATTTAAAAAATTCGTCATCTCCTAAATTGGGTCTCTTTCCTTCTTCAGATTAAACTGAGGGAAGGCACCTAGAGACGAATAAATGTATTGGCACATTATTCTGATAAGGGTAAAATTGCCCATGTCCACGACATGAAGGCATATAGGGGAAGCAGAGGTACAGCTCCACTCATTCTTAACCTCGGAGCTAGATATAGGTAGTCAGCTGCGCGCCTTAGCCGCCTTGCCAGGGAAAGAACTCCGGTACCAGCTAAATAGCAGCCGGCCGGGACGGTTTGGAAAAGAGAGAAATCTCCTGCCCTTTCTGACACAAGTTTCATTACTAAAGTGAATTGTTCTGTTTTATGACGTGGCTACATGTTTCGGCCTAAAGACACGCTATCCTTCAGGCTAATATGCAGACATATGCAGCAAATAATGACAAAGGTATTGTAAATTTGTAGTGAAGTTTTTGAGGTTTCAGTTTTTTATATTTATTTACATCGCTTAATATAGAAAGTGTTACCCAAAATGGCCTCGTACGTGTTATGTGAGGTACGTTACATGTTCGTGATGCATGTAACTGGTGCCGCATCCTATTACATACGTTGCTGTCCCACATACTCTCTTTCGAAACGAATTTGGTCGAACCTGGTGCCTTTACTTTTGCTGTGAGAGAGTGAGGGACACGCTTTCTCAGAAACGTCGGTATCTATCTACCAAACTGCACGGTGACACATGCCAAAAGTTGATCGTCTTAACCTCCGTTTCTCTTGTTTTCAAGAGTTTGAACTTTGCTACTCTATGATTTCGTCCGGTGTAATTGTGGCGATACGTGAACACTGAATGCACTGTTCAAGTTCATGGTGGTACCGTCTTGTGAAGGGAAGTGCATGGAAATAAGAAATGTGGTGGAAATTTCTTACACATAGTTTGTTTTCAAAACGCTAAACAGCGACGTTTTGGCACTCCTGCTCACAGAATGTTCAGTCAAACAGGGTGCTGCAGTGTAACCGTGTATTAGAGAGGTCCGCGGTTTGAATCTACACCAAGACACTATTCTTTTTCTGATTATTCCAATTTCTCGTTGCTCCCTGCAGACAGATGGTCAGTCAGGAGACCTCCGTCAGTAACCCATAACAGCTTCCTTCCAGATACCTTCCAGTTCACCATAATCAGTCATTCTAGTCTTCGGAACAGGCAGCGTCATTAACCCTTTAAAGACGAAGCGTATCTGTTTTATATAAGGACTCAGTGCGTACCGCGCTGTAAACATTCTCCACTGCAGTTATAAAAACCAGTCTCTTAATGTTTTATAAGGCAAAAGTTGCTGTTTGTTCTGAGATCCGTACAAAACACATAAACGCAATGTGGGCACCACGTAGAATTTTTTAACGTTAAACCTGGTAGTACGTAAAGTTATCGCTAGGCTTTAAAAGGTTAGACACCTCCACCCCCCCTTCCCCATGAGAAAATATGAAACTGAAGGTTATTCTGTCCTCAAGTGTGATACCACACACCATGGTAAAAATCTACCTACTTTTCGAAAAACCCTGCCGTCTTCATTTTTATTATTTAATCCTTTCATGGACATAGATGTCTCAGATTCTTTCATAAAATCGCTAAAATTGTACCAGCCCCCACAGTACGCCAAGATTCTCACAGCACGCACTCCGCTGCACGGTATCACTTGTTACTTGCCACGTAGTTACGTGCCCCACTCGAGCTGTAGTTCCCGGCAGTCCACAACCTTCCATCTTTTGCTCGCCGTTCAGAGACACGATCGTCTTCCTCAGAACGTGTGCATCTCCTGCCGACAGACAAGGCCTGCATAACGATATCTGCTCGTATAGTTGCAGGCAGCGCCAGAAAACTAACCGTCTATTAGCTATTCCAGTGCGATGTCGACAGCCGTCTGTAACCTCAGGTCGCTGTCTGCAGAACCTCTTTACCAGCAGCTACCGATAGTTAAGTGGGAACCGTGCTAGTGGTGCCTCGCATTCACACACACAGAGCGGGAAGGTTAGGTTTGGTTCAGTGTCTTCTAATTCCTTGGAACACGTGCAGATTCTGTTCAAAGGAACGTGAATAACTGGAAGAGTCTTGATTACTACACGTCTGTCGACTTGTAAAGAAAATCATGAAGACTATTATGTGCCGGTATAAATACAGTTAAGATGAAGAAGAGAAATTGTTAGAAACGGATTTGTCAAAAACGCCTAGCTGCATGGAGCAGAGTTCTTGTTGAGAATTTAAGAGTCCTGAACTAGTAAAGTAATTTTCAGCATCTTGTGGAATTTGAAACTTGTTGCCGCATTCATTCGTCCCTACCCTGGGCCGCATTAATATGGTCCACTCCACCCCCCCCCCCCCACTCCGGTCCTAGTTCTTTAAGATGAATTTTAATATTATCCTCCCATCTATGCCTACGCTTTCTAAGTTCATTCCTTCATTCCTGTTCCTCCACCAAAATCGTTTAAGCATTTTTGTCCTCCATACGTGCTATACGCCCCACCCATCTCCTCCTTCTTTATTTGATTACCCAAATAACGTTTGGTGAAGAACACAAATCACAAATCTCTTCTTTATGCAATTTTCTCCAGTCACCTTTTACTTCCTCCGCTTTAGGGTTGAATACCCGCGCAAGTTCAGCAACTTGAACAGTTCTGTGCGCACAGTAACATTTATAGAAACGTACTGAATTTGACAGAATTTAGTTGTGCTACTACTAGAGAAACTTCCTGTAATTATTACCAGTTCTGGCTGTAACATCAATCCTTATCGTTTTGCTTCGTTTCTTATACAGTGCGTTTCTTATATCGCCCATTAGAACAACGCAGATATAGAGAGCTATCCCGGCGAATGTAGGCCTTCTGTGAAAGAATGCTGCCGTGCTCGGTGCAGCGATAAAAGAAACACCCTTGAGATCCAGACCATTTACGTATTTTTATTTGAAGTTTGGTAGCAATGCTGCAAGCATGCCAAACTCAGTACATTCATAAATCCGTATGTCTGATTATGTCTGACTGTGTCTGATTGTGTCTGATCTGTCTGATTGTGTCTGATTGTCTATGTCTGATTGTGGTTGATTTGTCTGATTGTGTCTGATTGTCTGACTGTCTGATTATGTCTCATTGTGTCTGATTGTCTATGATTGTTTCTGTCTGATTATGTCTGGCTGTATCTGATTGATTATGTCTGATTGAATGTTATTGCTAGCCTTGATCTTTTGGTTTGCATCATAACTGTGCAGTTCGGACGATATTACAAGAATGAAGCCTGACGCGCTTGCTGCATCGCACTTTGACACAGTGCTGTAACACTGTCAAATGTCCGAACGGTTTCTATTGAAGTCTGCACAAAGAAGCTGTCTTCGGTTATGTCACTAGTGTTCTGTCAGTTCTCGAACTTTGGAACTAAGATGTGAACATAGCTTCATGCCACGCGTTCAGCAAGTTGCGTGAACCAACTTTATTCATGAACTCAATTCTTGGCATTTGAATACGATCCAGGATATTAAAATGTAATGAAATATCGGCCACAGTGCGGTACATCCATTGAACTGAGAGGAGATATTTTGCGTGGACACTAAACTGGCGGCGTTGCTAGGTGCAGTCATATTGTGGCCTTCTTTGTTACTGAGCGGCGCTCTGGTAGGTGACGGCACAGGCTCAGACCTGAATCAGACGGACACTTCCTGTCTTCAGAGGGGATTCCCCGTGACAACAAAACCGAAAACATAAAGGGAGCCAAGGAAATGTGGTCATGAGCCCATACATGTTTCGGCGTGCCGACTGACTGAACGTCAGCTGTAAATGGACTTAGACACTGACTTGCTCTTTAAACGATTAAAGATGCCAAGTCTAGTCAATAGCCGCCTCTGTTCAACATATCTGTTCAATAGCCGCCTCTGTTCAACATATCTGTTCCATATCCGCCTCTGTTCAACATATCTGTTCAATAGTCGCCTCTGTTCAACATATCTATTCCATAGCCGCCTCTGTTCAACATATCTGTTCAATAGCCGCCTCTGTTCAACATATCTATTCCATAGCCGCCTCTGTTCAACATATCTGTTCAATAGCCGCCTCTGTTCAACATATCTATTCCATAGCCGCCTCTGTTCAACATATCTATTCCATAGCCGCCTCTGTTCAACATATCTATTCAATAGCCGCCTCTGTTCAACATATCTGTTCCATATCCGCCTCTGTTCAACATATCTGTTCAATAGCCGCCTCTGTTCAACATATCGGTTCAATAGCCACCTCTGTTCAACATATCTATTCAATAGCCGCTCTGTTCAACATATCTATTCAATAGTCGCTCTGTTCAACATATCTATTCAATAGCCGCTCTGTTCAAGATGCACGCTCCGATCTATTATTATCAGCTCGCCCATAACGGCCTCACGCCACGTTAGCTTCTTAACCTGTTAGTGTTTTTTCTTCTCTCCAAAGAATGCCTAAATGACTCTAACACCTGTCTTCAAAACAGCCTCATTGTTATGGCAGGTGCAGTCTTTATTTCACCTGTTAACACTCGTGAGTGTGCGTGATTCAGGGTCATAATCGACCTCGTCTTAAAGCCTCAAGCGAACGGCACGAAACCTTCATTTAAAAAACAAGAAATCCAGTCAGAAATATTTTCGTAGCTAAATTTGTTCTTCACTTCACACGTCGTTCTTCTGTTTACACTTGAGGTGTCAGCACGGTGTAAGGAAAATATTGTGCTTGTGCTGTGTAAGTGGCCAGCGTGTCGTGTGTGGCGTTGTGTCGTAGGGACGGCCTATGTAAGCCGATGTAACCTTCGCGAAACGTTAGAGAGAAATCTGCAGGCAAATGAAGACATTTAGCTTCACTCTTACGCTTACAGTTTTGTAAAAAAAAAGCTCTGAAAGAAATTTCGAATTCCACCAAAAAAAACTGTACCCCAATCCTCGCACTTATTTTTAATATGTCCGAGGATTGGGGTACCCAAGAACTATCATTAAGTTAAATTTAAAAACTTGGAAAACAGTGTGTGTGTATAAATGCTATATTTTAACAATTTTACATGTGTGAAAAACATCGCCTGAGGAAAATAATGTCTTAATTATATACGACCCCCTGAGGATGGCGTCTTGCTACGCCGAAACATGTCGGGGAAAAGCAGAATAAAAAGTTTAATAAGTAAGTACAGTGCATTTGTTGGTTGTTTTTTCATTTAATGTGTTATATAGTTGTTACATTGTGCGAACTCCTTCGGACGGTTGTTCGAAACCCTTTATTGTCTGTTCTCCTGGTGGAATGCTAAACTGGACGAGATGAGACTGGGGAAATACAAGAGGTCTGTTACATGAGAAGGAAGTAAAAATTTCAAACAACATGTTGGCCAGAAAACGTGATGAGAAAGCATCTAGTCGTAGATTGGAGAATAATGTGTATATGGCTGTTAAAGAAGGCGGATTATAATCAGGAACACCCGTACAGTATATAGCCCCTCGGTAGGGTTTTGTGATAAAGGTAATGAACTTACATTTTTGTAAATAGCGGGTAATGTATTTCCTTGTTAAACCGATGTGTCGCTGGCTGTCACAAAAGAAAAAGCATTTATTTCAGAATATTTAATGCTTTATAGCCCTGTGGTAACAGAATATAGATCTACCAGATTGTGTGAACATTACGTAACTCTGTGCTCTCTTCACACAGACTACCTACGCCTTTTATCATTCTCACAATAAACAACTATGATTTCCCTAAACGAAGTTTAAAGCCTGATTTTTCTGAGTGTCAGTGGCTGTTTTCTCTACAAGGTATGGCGTGACTTTTTTTATATAATGCGGACAAACGTGCCTCTTCAAAGGGCCAAGCACGCTGAAAATCAGTACAGACAGTCTTTCAGTTTATGAGAAACATGTGATGAATTTCTGCGAATAGCCGCGTGATAACAATGACCTGTCACCAACAAGTGTCGGTTCTAGGATGGACGATCAGTCGGAAGGGCTTACTTGAAGCGGAAATGACGAAACAAAAGCCTTCAACGAGGCGCATGAATCCTCCTTGTCGCGCGGTACAGTTGTGATGACTGTGCAGCTCTTTGTGTCCACGTGACTTCTCATCACCAAGCAGGGTAATGTGCTGGGTATTTCATTATCTTTGGCACACGCTACTAAAATATGGGAACATGCTTACCTGGTAATATACACAAAGGCGACACTTCAACCTTTTCAAGTGACGACTTCAAAACGGAGTTTCCAGCAACTTTATTCCCTGACTTTTCCTGATTACACAAACGAAAACTAAACCCCACTTCTCTCTGAATTAACGTTACGAATGGACTTTTTTAATGCTGAAATTAACTTGTATTCTGTTTAAAGATCCGTCCGTACCGCGCAGTAAACACATTCAGTCTCGGTTATAAAAACCAGTCAGTTAATGCTGTATAGGGAAATAATCGCTGTTTGTTCTGAGATCCACACAAAACACATAAACACACTGTGTGGGCAGAACGTAGAATTTGTGAATGTTAAACCTGGTGGTACATAAAGTAACCACTGGGCTTTAAAGGGCTACAGTCCGTACCGCGCAGTAAACACACTCCGTCTCGGTTGTAAAACTAGTCAGTTAATGCTGTATAGGGAAATAATCGCTGTTTGTTCTGAGATCCACACAAAACACATAAATACACTGTGTGGGCAGAACGTGGAATTTTTTGGGTGTTAACCTGGCGTTACATAAAGTAACCACTGGGATTCAAAGCGTTAATATAGCATTATAGTTTAGGAAACAGTACTGTCTTTTGAGATATGACGCCGTGCGGGTTTGTAGATAGGTATAATTTTTTCGAAGGAATTCTGTACCACCACTTCAGGCGGCATTTTTCTCTAAAACTCTAGTAAAATTTTACCAATCCACACAGCGTCACATTACACAAGAGAACAAACTTTATACTCAGAGTCGTAAGAACTTTACGCCTCAAAGTTCCTTTCCAAACACTATTTCGTAGGCGTGTCGAACCTCCTGGGTGCTGCGGCCCACAGACTGACAACTCTTAGCCCGCTCACGAGAGCGTGCTTTTGTCTTGAACCGAAGACATAGTGCCCTGTGTTTGGTTTAGGAGGTGCTTCTGTTTGCCCACTGTCTTCTGGAGGCGTGGCTCCTCGCAGGATGAATTCCCCAGCCCTTTCAGGAGCAGTGCTGGTTGCTAGCTACCAGGCTGAGTTCCCCTCTTGCCGGCAGGTCGCTGGGAATAGGGTATATAACCCTATTTTTCTTGCGCTTCGAGACGCATAAGTTCACTTTCCAGTACAGGAGAGCAGTGGTCATAAACCTGTGTTACGTGGGCCAATGCCGCACGCAGAATGCCACAAAATTCGTTCATAATTGACTAAGGTGTTTCACTTGCCAATGCTTTTGTATAGTTTTATATATACCACGTACATATGTAGTGTGAAACAATGTGAATAACATTTTTGTCCAATGCTGTCCGACACATGAAACAGCATTGGTTTGTTTGAAGGTTCTCAGGCTTGAGCCCGCTTGTCCTTCTGAAAACGTTTGTATTAGGTTGAAGGTGATTATATAGCATTAGTGCAATGATACTGACAGGGGAAAACGGAAGTACTCGGAGAAAATCATGTCCCAGTTCCGCTTTATCTACCATAAATCCCATTTAGGTTTTCAAGCTGGACAATAACTTTCCCAGCCCACACATTTGTACGTTAGGGTAAATATTTTGTGTGCGACTGGAATCACTATTTGTGGTTCTTCTTTGTTTTAATCACAGTCGCTCCCCGACTTACGCAATTTTAAATTGTGCCGTTTCAATTTACAGAATTTTAAAGAAAGTGAAATACAAGCAATAACAAAATTTTTTAGGTAACGCAATCCCTATATAGGCCTGGACAGGCACTGAGGGTTCCAGGAGGTTGAGGCTCCCAGATTTCTAGACAATCGTCACTTGAAGGTGGCAACGTTGTCAGCCCTACGCACCGGCCGCCTTTACCCCCAGGAAATATTCCTGATACTCATTTCTGTTAGAGGCTGAGTCGACCCCAGGGCCATAGTGCGGCCGGAAGGATTATGTCAATGAAAAATTCCAATGACTGCATCGCGAATCGAACCCGCGACCTTCTGGCTTGTAGCGCAGTGCGTCAAACAACCGCGTAACAGCACGCCAACATTTCGAGACACGCGTCAAAATTTCCTTCGCCGGAATGAAAACGAAATGAGGCGAAGGTGATGGATGAATATTGCTGGGCGATAACACAGGCGGCGGGACGTTCATGATGCAGCCGGTCTAGTTCCAGTGTGTTGGAGTTTCGATGTCATCCGCACTCCCTTGTATACACGTGCGTATTTGACCGTATTCGTACTTAATTCAGACGTGGCGTCGTAAGTTTCGGAGCGTCACAATTACGGAACTCGGGGTGGAGGAGGGTGTCTGCATATGAACACGGTTAAATTCCTCAGATTTACTGTTGTTTATACGTTACAGTCGTGGGTAATCTATATTGTGACGTTGGCAAGGAAACCCGGCACACACGGGGCGAAGAACGGCGACTTTTTTGTCTTCTTACGCGGGAGCGCCATTTACTGCTGTGGCGCCTGCATCAAGGAACCTCAACTTTAGTCAGCTCGGCCTTAGTCCGGGTTTATGTTACTGCAGTGCACGGACTAACTAGCTAACTAACTAACTAACTAACTAACTAACTAACTGACTGAGTAACTAAGTAACTACCTAGCTAACTAATTAACTAACTAACTCCGTGGAGCAGAGGCCTTCTTGAGAAGCTAACAGTTTCTCAGCTAGTCAATAAATTCCCCGCATTTTATGGAACCCGGAGGTTCATTACCGCATTCACAAGAACCTAACTAACTAACTAACTAATTAACCAACTAACTCCATACAGCCGAGGCCTTCTTGAGAAGCTAACAGTTTCTCAGCTAGTCAAGAAATTCCCCGCATTTTATGGAACCCGGAGGTTCATTACAGCATTCACAAGAGCCTAACTAACTAACTAACTAATTAACTAACTAACTCCTTGGAAGAGAGGCCTTCTTGAGAAGCTAACAGTTTCTCAGCTAGTCAAGAAATTCCCCGCATTTTATGGAACCCGGAGGTTCATTACCGCATTCACAAGAGCCCGCCACCTGTCCCTATCCTGAGCCAGCTCAATCCAGTCCATGCCCCATCCTACTTATTGAAGATCCATTTTAATATACTCCCATCTACACCTGGGTCTCCCAAGTGGTCGCCTTCCCTCAGGTCCCCACACCAAAATCCTGTGTGCACCGCTCTTTTCCCCCGTACGTGCTACATGCCCTGCCCATCTCACTCTTCTCGGTTTGATTAACCGAATAATATTTGGTGATGAGTACAGGTGCAATACATGGATGTAATAATCAATTCAAATGAGTTTAAAAATTTAATTTACAGAATGAGCTTGGAATTTTTTAGCCAGTGCTTGAATTTTACGTCTGTGATATTTTGAGCTTTTTGAGCAATTTGAGAACTTTATCCTAATTAATTCTGGAAGAAACTAAGGATCTAAGTGGGTTGGGGGGGTGGCTTAGAGAATGTGTAATTAAATGCTGTACGTTTGCGTGCTAACGGATGATAAGTAGGCGTGCGACACGCGCGGGTTCCTTCGCTGCTACCGTTGCGTGCCCAGTGCCCCCCCCCCCCCCCGGTATCCTGGGCCTTGTATTCAACAAGCCAAGTGCCCGCTTCATCCTGGCGAACATTTTATGACCTTTGTCTACAAATACAGTCTATCCCAAAATTGCGCCTCTTCAAAAATCAATACTGTTTAATGTTATCGTAACGAGTTATTCCACTACCGAAACATCAATATCGATCATTATCGATTAGTATCGATTAGTGTCAATGAATGATGATTATTAGCGACTCGCGTCTTCATAGGTTCTTGCCTCCGTTATTTCTTTATTCTTAGAGCAAACCAAGCGTTATTATCTGTATAGTATTGCTAACACGCTTTTGTTTTGCTTTCTACTCGACGCTCAACTGTTTTTAATTCAAGCCAGTAAACGGCGCTTGCGGTGTTAGATGTCGGAGGGTATCCCCCGTTAGGTGGACAGACTTTTTTTTTTGCATTTGGAACCGAAAATACCACTAACATCCTAAAACTGCTACTAAATTTCCAGCTGCCCTTTCTAATTGCTGAATATTTATGACAGCCGAAGACAGACAGTGACACTGGCGTCTCATTTTAGTATATAGACGCCTGACTCACACATGTACAATTTATACGCGAGTCCTACATTGTTTAAAGGACTCAAATACTGTAGTGCAATTCTGTTCGTATGAGAACAAGATTTCTGATGTAATATGCTTAAATCAGTGTAAGATTGGCGTCGCTGTGATTATTCGTATCTTGTGGAATGTGACGCCATATAATCTGGTATGAATTTGGCGATATGCCTTTGAAATTCTCCATAGTTTATATCAAACTACACGGCGTCACTTTCCAAAACATGGAAACTATTATTTTCAACACTAATAAATCACCAACACAATGCACTATATTATGATAAAGTCATTTACTATTTATTTATATTATTATTATTATTGTTATTTAATATCATATACAGACACCTATCCAAAGTGACGAGGGTCTTAAAAGTACACGGACGTCCCCCTGAAGATGGTGTTGATAAACACCGAAACATGTCGGGGTAATATAAATAAGTAGTAAATGACTTTATCATGATATAGTGCATTGTGTTGGCGATTTATTAGTGTTATGTGAAAATGCACGGTGAAAACAAAGTGAAAATATTATTTTCAAGTCAAAATTTCACTGTGGAATAAAATAAGAAGGAGAATGAATTTGTGCAGTAAGGCCAAGTAATGCAATTCAGGTCAAAAACTTTGTGTTCAACTTGCATACACAAAACACGTATTAAAACATATACAAAATAACACTATCAGCAATTTTGTGCGAGTGTGGAGCTTGGGCGCCTGCATTAAGGGCTGAGCATTACACAGGGTGTTTGAGAACAGGGTGCTAGTGTTCAGAAGGCTGCTCAGTTAGTTGCATCATGATTTGTACTGATCTCAGAATATAAGTAGCGTAGTTAAATTAGCAATAATTAGACTGGCGCATATGAAGGACGCATGGGGCGAAAGCAGTAAATGAAAAATGTTAGTCGGATTTTTGATGGGGTAAACACCTTGAGGAATCGAGGAGTATATGAACGATATCCTTTTAGGTTTCCCTACTAAAATTTTTTGTGCAATTCTTTTACAATCCCCCCCGCCCCCACACACACACACACACACACCGGCCATGAACTTTTATGTGATAATACTAATCAGATTTGGTATAGAACACAAATCTTGAAATATTGAAGCTCCTCATGATGCTATTTGCGCCACTTCCACCCCCCCCCCCCCTTTCAAGCCCAGACTTTCCCCGCACTTCCCGTCATCAAACACTCTCCATCTGTTGATTTCCCTCGGGTTGTGAGGCCAAGTTTAATAATCGGTCTCAAAACAAATCAAAGTTTCGTACTAGTAGCTTTGTTCTTATTTTAAGTAAAACAAACACATTTAAAATTAAGAGATACTGAACATAAGTGTGAAATTTTTTAACCCTTTAAAGACGAAGCGTACCTGTTTTATATAAGGACTCAGTGCGTACCGCGCTGCAAACACTCTCCACTTCGGTTATAAAAACCAGTCTCTTAATGTTTTATAAGGCAAAAGTTGCTGTTTGTTCTGAGACCCGTACAAAACACATAAACGCAATGTGGACACCACGTAGAATTTTTTAATGTTAAACCTGGTCGTATGTAAAGTTACCGCTATTCTTTAAAAGGTTAATGATTGATTTTAAGCGACAAAACGCGTAGGTGTAGCTACCAAATAATTATGCTTGTACATGTAAATGTCCGTAATAATTTTGTGCAGTATAGTGGTGTTGGTGTTCCAATCGAAGCACACATTTGGTGGCCGAAGACCCATTCTTCTGTTGAAATGTCAAATGTATCAAGTTGCTTCTGGGTTTGAGAGTTCAGAGTGGGAATCAGAGAAGTAAATATTTTTCACATTGATCACAACTGCTTGCCGTGCAAAACGGTCAACATAAATTGCAAATGAGCAGAAATCTGCATCTTTCGAGGCCTTATACATGAAGGAAATTTACGCAAGGCGTATAGCTTATCCGTTCTAGGACGTTCGGTCTCTTTATTTAAGTATCGAGGCACGCCGTGGCCCAGTTGGTTGAGGCACTGCGCTGCAAGGCGGAAGGTCGCGGGTTCGATTCCCGATTATCTCATTGACCCTGGGATCTTCTCAGCCTCTAACAGAAATGAGTACCAGGAATATTTCCTGGGGGTAAAGGCGGCCGGTGCGTAGGGCTGACAACCTTACCACCTTCATGTACCGATTATCTTGAAATCTGGGAGCCTCATCCTCGTTTGAACCCTAGGGTTCTGTCCAGGCCTGCATAGGGATAGCTTTGCATTTTACCTTTGCTTATGTATCAGCTTTTTCTGTTACGACCCAATTTATTTATATATACATATGTTGACTAAAAATATGCGCGTCATTTTAATTAACCAGCCTCGTGCCCTTAATATGCACGCGCTGCTCCACGACCTGTTTCATCATTCGCTTATTTATTCTAAAGGTTTGAAAGTGAAATACGAAAATTATGTACACTAATATTACTTATTATTTTGGGGACGTCTTATAAGCCTGTAGATGAATACCGGCGTTTCGGGAGTTTATGTCAGGTCTGTCCTAAGAGAATAAGTACCCATGATCCGCCACTGATTCCTGCCCTAAACCAGTTAATTCCATACATAGAGTTATGCCCAACTAGTAAGTAATTTTTTAAAATCTATGTAACAGAAGGGTAACCTGGTTTGCCCTGTAAGT
This sequence comes from Coptotermes formosanus, assembly GCA_013340265.1. Lineage (NCBI taxonomy): Eukaryota > Metazoa > Arthropoda > Insecta > Blattodea > Rhinotermitidae > Coptotermes > Coptotermes formosanus. The sequence continues at coordinate 185,837 of BLKM01000346.1, read as the reverse complement.
TACTGCACGTGATGATTCCTCGAAGGGGAATTGGTAGTTACATTGCCTCATGTTGAGGGCTGCGGTCGGTTGCCACAAAATGGAGTGCAAAGGAAAAATAAATTAACATCTGCCGTTATTTCTTTGTTGGGGAGAGATATAATCATATTTACAGTAGAAATGGGATTCCCCGCTGTCACGAGGAGCGGTGATCCGTCAGCAGGCGGTCAAGGTGTGTCACGGTGGGTAAATGAGAAAATCGCGTGGAAAAGACTGGTTGTTGCGTCAGACAGGGCGCTCCTTGGTACGTAGAGGATACTGCTAGACACTATGCAGCGTGGGGTGTACTTGAGGAGGAGAATGAAGTGTAGAACAAGGAATAAGCGCGAGACACAGTTCACAGGCTTGGCGTGGAGGCCTACCAAAACTACATGACTTTATAGCTCTGAAGTGACGTGTCTTAAATTTGACCGCGGCCATGACGTCACTTTTCAATACCTGTATGTCGTCCTGTTTGCGTAACAGGAAGTCCTGGCTGTCCTTTAACCCTTTAAAGACGAAGCGTATCTGTTCTATATAAGGACTCAGTGCGTACCGCGCTGTAAACACTCTCCACTTCGGCTATAAAAACCAGTCTCTTAATGTTTTATAAGGCAAAAGTTGCTGTTTGTTCTGAGATCCGTACAAAACACATAAACGCAATGTGGGCACCACGTAGAATTTCTTAATGTTAAACCTGGTGGTATGTAAAGTTACCGCTAGGCTTTAAAATGTTAATTCACGTGACATCTGTCAACATTGAATATGTCAACTGAGTCGTGGTACGAAGATCGAATCCCTCCAAAGGCCTTACTGTGTTTTTCACAGTATATCTGATTCTAGTTTCTCTCAGTCCTCCAGTTTGGCTCTGTCCCCAGGTCCCCTCAGGTGAAAAGTTACAACAACGATAACCTTTGAAATGTGGTCACAGCGCGGTTTTTTGCCTGTAGAGTACACAAAAGTGTTCCAGGAGAGATACAGGCCTACATCGGTTACGTCAAGATACCAAACTCACTCACCTTTAAGATGGTAGCAGCACGTTCCTCGAAACGTCGGTACAAATGTATTGAAACGCCAGAAGAGCGCCATCTGAACAACGCCTTCCCTGATACGCTGAAGACTGACAAAAAACAGCAGCATGTCGACGTGTCGGACGCTTGGAACGTCTCGTCGACTCTCGTTCACGTGTAGCACACGTGTGCGGGCCCCGTTTTAATGTACCCAGTTTATGGTAATAGTCCCTTCTCGATGTTGTAGTCTAAGCAATACTTAAACAGGTCACAACCGCCTTTCGTGTTTTCTTGTCGTCGGCTCACTACCGTTCGATATTTGAGGTGTTGTAGAGTCAAATTTTCCGAGATATGGCAGCATGTCTACTGGTAAATAGAGAGTGTCCCTTTTATCCTGTCCTTGTCCATTACAGCGGTCACGATGTGTTCCGTGCGGATACAGGCTTTCTATGCGAATAAGCTGCCGTACTCGGGGACATGATAAAAGGTACATTCTCTATTGACCCATGTTTCGTGGCAGCTTGCTGCTTAACAACTCAGTCTAAGAGATGGATTCCTTTTAACTACATAGACTTTGACTTTGGAGGCAGCAGGTCTTCCGCAACGTCGGTAACGATGTGGCAATTCAATCCACACAGTCACATCTCAGAAGAGTTCAGTCTTCATGCAAGAGCAGTTTGTCTGTTTGTTAGTAACATATTCTTTTCAAACGCAATCACAGTAAATAAAATAACACGTTTTACTGTACCTGCAGGCAGCAGTCGCGCTGTTTTGAAGAACTCGGTTTGCTTCGACCCACTGATACAAAAAACAGTATGGCGTGTATAAAATTAATAGCAAACATCAGATCAGGATGTTGTATTTCACTAAAATAGTCTCTACAAAAAACTTGGGAATGCAGATGTCAATTTTTTCCCCCTCACTTTTAGTCTACAAAAAATTATAGCGTGCCTCCATTTTCTTTGCGAATTGTCTCCCTGGGGGCACGCAGTGGTTCACAAAGATTAATGTGTGTGTGTGTGTGTGCGCGTGTGTGTGCGTGTGTGTTGCCCGGCTGTCAGCTAGGTGAACCCCCTACAGGGTAAACAGAATTAGAAGGCAAGAGATTAACGTGACGCCACTTTGCCACTGATGAAACCCACAGCACAGTGAACTTTGACCCTTCACTTTTATTACTCTCGCCCTCAATATTAGGCCAGTGTCAGGGAGTTTCTTGCGTACAGTTAACGCCATAGAGGGCGGTGGTTACTGTACTTAGCAACTGTTTCAACATCAAAACTCTGGACTTCTTGCTATTGTCCGCACAAACAGCGATGAAAATGACATCATGGAGCAAAGCCCCTTTCCAGAAACTAAAATTCGCTTGTCTATCAAACAAATTCGCTATTTATTATGGAATTCGAAAGTTTACTATCACATTTAGAACAGCCCGCCACTGTCATCTATCCTAAGCCAGATTAATCCAACCAACTCGCCCATTCTAATACCTTAAAATCGGTTTTAAAATCTTTTTTTATCTACGCGTATATTTTCTCTGCTGAAGACTTTCCCATTATAAGCCTTCTCATTCTCTTCGCTATATTACGAGACAAGAAATGAATACAGAGTTTTGGGGGTAGACGTATTTTTCTACAAAACATTAACCGAATTTAGAATCAAGACAAAATCCGTCCCAACACAAGTGTTTTTATTTATTTACAGAACAACATGTTTCGACCGCTTTAAGTCATCTTCAGTTTGACAGTTCTTATTTTAAGAACATGCTGAGGAATGGACAAATATCTACGAAATGCAGTTAGAAGGGTAACTAGCAGCAGACTTCGCTCTCATGTTGAGTGTATCACTCACCGACCGTGTTACTGTCTTACACACGGTATCAGCCACGATTGTAATCACGTGACCACCACGTCACCGTAGCCATGATCCTTCTTCTTCTGATGGCCCGTCAGCAGATGCTCCAGACGCACCTGAGCCTTAGGCTTGTTGCGCAGAGCCGTGATCCTGACTGCGGATGTATTTAACCTTTTAAAGCCTAGCGGTAACTTTACATACCACCAGGTTTAGCATTAAAAAATTCTACGTGGTGTCCACATTGCGTTTATGTGTTTTGTACGGATCTCAGAACAAACAGCAACTTTTGCCTTATAAAACATTAAGAGACTGGTTTTTATAACCGAAGTGGAGAGTGTTTACAGCGCGGTACGCACTGAGTCCTTACATAAAACAGATACGCTTAGTCTTTAAAGGGTTAATATCGTAACTGCCGCAGGGTAGTACACAGCTGTTTGTCTGGGTTTATGGACAGGCGGGTACACACACCTATAGGAAGGCGGTAAAAATGTGAAGGTAGGGAACAGATGGGAGTGCCTTTTCTGTTTTTCCTTCGCCCTATTCCTCAATCAAAGTGCTTCTAGCAGTTCGGTCCGGCCTTTCCACAGCAGCAGCCAGACGCCCGCAACTTTTGTATGTGTAAATCTATGGGACCGTTCGCAGTGGCCTTTCTTATTCTTACCGCTGGATTTCTCTTGCACAACTCTGCCTCGACTAGGCCTAGCTTTTGTGCAGCTGCAAAGGATCATGGGAGATTTATAGAAGGCTTTTGTAACGCGAAAGGAGGGTTGCAAACTTGAAAATCTATAATGGAACTTGCATACGAGAAGCGAAGTCTATTGGGCTTTGAGGAACAGTATTTAGGTCACATACAGTTTTGCACTTTCTTCTTTGTAGCATTACTTGTCATGTAATATGCTGTACGTTAATGTGCGTATAATATGCTGTAGATAAGATTTTGCAACTGCTTTGTAAACATTCGCCGTTTGACAGATTTTATATAACCCCGTAAAAGTTATCATCGATGTGTAAAATAAATGATAAACAATTCACAGTAGCCACATACACTCCGTTTTCTGTCTGTCTGCCTGTAATAACTCGGTAAGAGTTGAACGGCGTTTCGTAAAATTTGATATTCTTATCGCCTATCAAGTTTGGTTAAAAATTGGACAAGCATATTGGATATGTCACACGAAAATTGCGTGAATTTCTACGAAAATCGTGAGAGCAATTTTGAGTAGTTATGGGATAATAAGTTATACAGGCTGTCCAACAGTAGGATGTCCATGGCTCATCGTATTGCGGGGGATGCATTTTAACCAAACCTTATAAGGGTAAATGCCATAGAGTTTTGCCGGCTTCTGTGATTCACAGTGTAGATAATGTAGAATTTGTGGGTACTGTAGAAGCATTCTGCGTCTTCAGATTTGGATCCTTAGCGCAGATGTGAGAACCTCAAATCTCGGGCAGTTTTTTGTTATTGTTTTCGACATAATTGACCCTTTCAGGCCAGTTGTACCGCCAATTGTACGTTCTGCCCACACAGTGTACTTATGTGTTTTGTGTGGATCTCAGAACAAACAGCGATTATTTCCCTATACAGCATTAACTGACTGGTTTTTATAACCGAGACGGAGTGTGTTTACTGCGCGGTACGGACTGTAGCCCTTTAAAGCCCAGTGGTTACTTTATGTACCGCCAGGTTTAACATTCACAAATTCTACGTTCTGCCCACACAGTGTATTTATGTGTTTTGTGTGGATCTCAGAACAAACAGCGATTATTGCCCTGTACAGCATTAACTGACTGGTTTTTATAACCGACACGGAGTGTGTTTACTGCGCGGTACGGGCTGAATGTTCAAACGCGAATACAGTGCCGATTAATATTAGTCTCAGCGTTAACGTGCGTCTGGTAGGAAGATTTTTACTGAAATCATTTACTTTACATTTTTCCAAAATTTAAGGCTAAAAAACTGAAAATTCCAAATTTCTGCTTTCCTTGGAATGACTCTGCATTTCGACTGTTGTCATATTTCTAAGTCAGCTGTTGTCGAGAAATCCGAGAATTTTATTGTCGCTCAGACCGTCGAGAAATGTCCGCCCATAGGTACAGCCCTAAAGTACTTTACTATGTTCACGTGACCCTACCCATGCACCTTATCCTGAGCCAGATTAATCCAGTCTTCCTCACACGTTATTCATCCTCTATTCAATTTATTTCCATCCTCCTCTCTAACCGAACCTCTGCCAAGTTTTATGTTGCCATCAGACTGCATTTACTTCCCCTGTGTTCCATATTTAACTGCACGCGTAGTCCGACGCCGTGCCCCTCTGTTTGTCTCCCCTAATTACGGTCTCACATTTTTGTGTAGGTTTATTTCTGTTTGCCTCCATACATTCTTAAAACCACTGTCATTCAGAAAGAAAAAATTTAGTGGCCGATTCCAGTGGCCGCGCGGTCTAAGGCGTGGGTCTGCGGCCGTTCGCTTGATGGGATTCCGGGTTCGAATCCCACAAGGCGCATTGATGTCTTTCTCTTGTGACTATTGCGTGTTTGCAGGTAAAACTTCTCTGTGACGGGCCGATCTCTCGTCAAGAGGACTCTAACCGTGTGTGTGTCATTGAGTGTTATCAGGTGCGACAGTAAACTCTGCACCTACAGTGGGCAGGTAGAAGAGTTCAGACTAAGGAAGGAAGAAAGAAAGAAAGAAAGAAAGAAAGAAAGAAAGAAAATAAATAAAGGAATATCGTGGACGGGTTAATGAAGGGAAGGCCAGAGCAGCTAGTGACCATGGAGTACCTGCTAAACCTGCAAACATCGGCTGAACTCGAACTTCGAGTGAAATTTGTCTCCCTCTCTGTCTAGCGCCATTGTGATATTACAGTAGCCGAATGTCCGGCTGTTGATCGCCAAACTCTGTCGGAGGAAACTGATTCAGTTGGCCCAGTTACCGCTTCCTGGTTTCATGAACGTAATTAATCACCAGGGTGGCGCCGTAAAGACGGCGAAGTGGGGCAACAAAGGAGAAGGGCGAGGGGGGGGGGGGAGCGTAGGAAGTAAGAAACTGACTTCAAAGTAGAGTTTAGTGGGACGCCAACACTTGTGACTAGGCTAATTTAACCCTTCGACGTCACACACAGTGCTTCGTAGCCGACACTCTGAAGGCACCACGGAATTCGACGTGTTTCCAGTTATTGATAATTTTACATAAACTCACCTCAGTACCGATCCTCACATGAAGAACTGTGATTAGACTGTACTGAGAATAATTGCCTTGTTGCTCATTCAGATAACGGTAACATAAATTTGTCTTCTTATTTTTCGTCCTCTCCGATCCCAGTGGCCGCGCGGTCTGCGGCCGAGCGATTGCTGGGATCGCGCGTTCGAATCCCACTGGCGGCATGGATGTTTGTCTTGTACAGTGTTTGTGTTGTCAGGTAGAGGTCTCTGTGACTTGCCGATCCCTCGTCCAGAGGATCCTACCGACTGCGGTGTGTGTGTCTGAGTGTGATCAAGTGAAATCACAAAACCCCTCGACACCTGCTGTGAACAAGTAGGTAGAAGAGGGAAGGACTGCGAAAGAAAGAAAATTTTTCGTCCCCTCAAGGCTTCAGCTTTTAAATTTATTCCGGTTTTATTTCAATCTTTAGGCGTCCTATTCCTATACAGTGCTAATGGAGCGCGACACTAAACACTGCAGGTCACAAAGGTTAGCACTTCCGCCGTACATACATATGTATTTACCTCTGTATTTTATAATATCTGTATTTTACCATCTGTGTATTTCACTGGGTTTACGGCTTGCTCTATATATTTAATTATATATGTGACTAAAATATGTAGAAATTCTGATGGTGTATTCCATTTAAAGAGTAGGGGACTGGAGTTATAGCTCCACGCATTATTAACTTCAGCGTCAGGGAGATGTGAGTAAAGAGTTTCGCTCTGCGGCCGCTTTTCTCGTCGAGGGAGGAGCACCCCAGTTTCGGAGAGCATAATGTGGGGGATATGAGGTTTTCACAGCGGTGTTGCTGAAGATTCTAATATTCTTGGTTGTGACACCGTGTTGACTGGTAAACAGTAACGGACGTTTCTGATAAGCTTCCTGCCTCCTTAGTCAGAGCACAAGAAAAATAACTACGTACACGCTGAAAATGGAAGCAGTGAGCTCCTCAGAAACGTTGGTAATTATTTGTCAACACGGCGTCATATCCCAGAAGATTTGTCAGCACAGTGATCTCGTACCGTTGTCAGGAATCGAACCACCAATCCTTGATCGTCCAGTCCTTTCCGTAGTCGCTATACCGATTTAAATATCCCGGCCCTCTGGACTACAGAAAGTGACAACTCGTTCCTTGGATTCAATCGTGGTTACTGGTTATTGTGTTCTCTGTGATGTACACTCTGAAGCCGAAGAAATGTTTGAATATCGGCTGTGTGTTCTGTGAAATAATGGCCGAACCTGAAAAAAGCATTTAGAATCGAGTGTATTACACAACATAGCACAACAGATGGTTGAAATTAATATGATACTACGGGGACGTGGCTGCAGCTGAGGCCGAAGAAACACTTGATCATCGAGTACAAGGAGGTGGCTATAATCCGATGGATGAAATAAACTTTTGATTTGCTCTAAGGGTAAGCACATGACGCATGAAAAAAATCTGTGGAATAGAGCGTTAATATTAGTGTAGCGCGTTACACTGCTTGAACGTGATTAGTGTAATACATCATACGTGCATAACAATACAATATTTGCAGTTAATACAAATAAAGTATAATGAAATAAAGGCATATATTTTAACGCATTTGTTTTATTAAATATATTTGGGTGGTACAGTGTTAAATATACACATTCAGGATAATACGTAGGGTTTTACCCTATTTTTCACCTGTTCGCTGACAGTGATGCAGCAGCATGTAGACAAACTTCGCTTTGTAAAACATTCAAAATAATAAGGTAAGACACTGTAAGAAACAGGCACGGTTATACAGAGATGTAGAATGTATACTGTGTGCCACTTCATAGACAAATATATGCAAGACAGACAAGTGTTTCTTGAATGACTCTTGTCTTACTGTGTTTTTATTTAGCATAAGTAAGTGCTGTGCCAGCAGCGAACACTACGTAAGATTCTTCCTTGTGTTGCTCATTGGATATTCCAGTCTTGAGCGAAGACAGCTTGCCGCCATCCGTGGCGCTCACCCCCCCCCCCCCCCCACCCGTCTGCTCTAAATCTTTTCATCCCACTGTTTCAGCTGTTGCAATGCTGTGTGGTTGGCAATAGTGCTATGCCAGTTGGTACAGAAAATGTATTCAGAGAGTGAACGCGATCTTCCTCATAGGAAGACGAAAAAAGAACAAGAAAGAATGGGAAAGGAAAAGAGACGAAATAGAGTGAAGGTGGTGGGAAACTTGGAAATTATACCAAGTCTGAATTTCAAGCAGTCTGTCTGTCTGTCTGTCTGTCTGTCTGCGTGTCTGTCTGTCTGTCTGTTGCAACTATAGGAACCATCAATTTTATATGAGTTTGAAGTTCGCCACGCAGGTTGCTAGTGTACGAGACGCAAATAAAACGGTTCCTTCCTGCTGTGCTGCAGCATCTAATATTATGACAGTATCGATTGTGTAAGATGTTTTTCTCTTTCCGTCTTTTGAATAAATGATTAATACGACATAATAAATATTCAGAAGTTGTTTATAAAGATACGAAAGAAACCCTACGGCATGTCGCAGAGGCGCATCCAAATGATTTACAACGTTATGAGTTGAGACAGCTCAGTTATTACTTTACGAGTTGGACGACCGAAGAATCGGGGTTTGATTCAAGTTACAGTGTCTGCTTCAAAGCGCCCAGGCCTTCTATGGAGTCCACACAGCTTCCTATTCTGTGGTTTCGGGCGAACCTTCATTGGCAGTACTGAGTGCTGGCATTGCAGGTAACATGTCCGTGCAGTGTCGGCGCTGAAAATACATTGCAGTTATTCCTCCACGCCCCATATGCTTTCATGTCGTGGTGCTTGATTAAACACTTAAAGAAACATTCCTTCTTGCTGCGCTGGCAGGTCTGTAGGACACAGTGTCTGTACTGCGCCACTGCACCGCGTTTTGTTAACTATTTAATGTGTAAGATTTGTTTGTAAATACGGGAACCAAACTGTTTTTTACTTTCTGTTTGTTCTCTGACAACTGCAGCATGGCTCTTCGCATGTAGAGATCTACAGACATTGTGATATTAATTCCATATCTGAATTCTTTAACATCTTGTATAAACATGGTAACCATATGTACCGCGTGTTGCAATATTAAAAACTTCGCCCTTCTTTTCCAAATAGAACGTTTGCATATTTCTTATGATTCTTACATTGTACTGTTAGTGTTGTACTGAGATAAATTAACCGGGTAGACTTTGTAACGCAGATGCAGTGTGTTTAGTCTAGGGTAGAAGATGAATGTGTATATACACACACACACACACACACACACACACACATACATATACACATACATATATATATACAGAGTGGTGCAGAAGCCACTTGGCGCTAGGCGCAAAATGCTGAACATCGAGTGTCAAGTGACTTTTGCACCACCCTGTATATTTTATAGGTCATCTTTAGGCTCCAAAGTGTCATGTTTCTAGTTATGCCACGTGTGCTGGCATATTCTCTGGTTTTCTGCCTTTCTTTCTTTCTTTCTTTCTTTCTTTCTTATTCTGATTTCTTTCTACCTACTCTTTGTAGGTGTAGACGGTTATTGTTGCACTGTCTCACACTCAGTAACACACGCACACACACTCGGCCCGTCGCAGAGACCTCTACCTGACAAAACACAACATTCGCAAGAAACAAACATACATACCCCCGGCGGGATTCGAACCCATAACCTCAGCAAGCGAGCGGGCGCAGACACACGCCTTAGACCGCGCCGCCAGGTTGCCTTCCGTGCGCCGCAAATTAAAAATGCAATATTTGTGTTTAAATTTATTTTTGCTAGTCCTGCGGCTTTTCATTAATCAACGTTCCGTGCCCAGAATATAATTTCATGCAAATAAAGCCGTGAAGTTTGAATATATTCCAGAGGCCTTACAGTTAGTCTTTAAGAACAGTGTCTCGCAGGCTTGCGTGTATCACCGCCGTCTGCAGTCTGCTGCTGCTGCTGCTGCCGGTGTTGACACCGTATCCACGCCGCAGATAATGAGGTCTCAGAAGCGTCAGACTTGCTGCCAACTTCTAGCAGGAAGAGGGGAAGCATTTCTCTTCTTGCAGGTTAGGTTTCGCCTTTCAGTCTGTCAGTCTTCGTTAAGGTGGCAAGTTATATTCATTAAGTCTACAGAGACTGTCACCTTGTACCTAGAGGTTTGTACACCGTGGGGCGCGGTATGTCGCCTGCTCTCGAAGTTTCGGTGTGATTTTGTCTTTGTGTCCCTTATTCTGTGTTATAATTATCCCTATCATTAGCATATTTCTTTCTTGTTTAGCAATGTGTTTTGCAGCGTGTCATCTCGTAGTAATTATGACAGTGTTTTGTTTTTCTGCATTTGTGCAACATTTCCTGTGGACTAATTTCTTTTTATTCTTGCACTACACCTGTATACATTCCATCTAGATAAGATAAGTAATATACAAGTAGGAAGCACGTGGTTCGACCCTTGGCCAGGTCATAAACACCGCTGACTTGGCACAGCCCGCTGCGTTATGATGCAGTGTATTTTGGTACGAATCTACCTGGTGTTTCTTCGAATCATCCGTAAATGTCACACCTCAAAACAGCGTAACACACCTAAGAAGGCTGGAACATTCCGACTCCATTTCCCATCACCCATATTTAAGGAGGATCAGGCAGTCTGTAGGCACCGGGATAGCGTAGTCAGTACAGCTACTAGCTAGGGCTGTTATGTGTTTCGTGTACCGGAGGATGCAAGAGACCTTTCGTGTCTGTAGAATGTTCAGATCGGATCTGGGGCCCACCAGCCTTCTATTTCATCTTTTCCATTAGCAAAGCGGCCAGGACGTGAAGTTGAAGGGGTTAAGAGTGAGTGGAGCTATACGCCTGCTCCCCCTACATGCCTTCATGGCTCGAACAGGGACAGCTTTACGTTCGCCTTCAGCCACTCGTTTGTCGGGCGACTGTCAGTACAGCGATGCACTGTGCTAGTGTGAATTGGGACCTCAGGAAGACGGAACAGTCAAACGGGGCAACTTCTTGGTCCAGTGCACAACACACCCTCTTCTTATTCTCGATACCTTGGGGTCAAATGCCGGCGCGCACACCAGCCAGTCAGACTGTGGTTTTGCAGTTTTCGTGAACTGCCCCGAAAAAATGCTGGAATAACATCATATTTTGTCCCCAACCGCTACCTTCCCCACAATATATTATTGAGCAATCATCCTTCAGTGTGACGTTATTATTGAACGATAATCATTCAGCTTGGCGCTATTATTGAGCGATAATCATTCAGCTTGGCGCTATTGTTGAGCGATAATCATTCAGCTTGGCGCTATTATTGAGCGACCATCATTCAACTTGGCGCTATTATTGAGTGATAATCATTCAGCTTGGTGCTATTATTGAGCGATAATCATTCAGCTTGGCGCTATTATTGAGCGACCATCATTCAGCTTGGCGCTATTATTGAGCGACCATCATTCAGCTTGGCGCTATTATTGAGTGATAATCATTCAGCTTGGTGCTATTGTTGAGCGATAATCATTCAGCTTGGTGCTATTATTGAGCGATAATCATTCAGCTTGGCGCTATTATTGAGCAATCGTCTTTCAGTTTGACAGGACTATAGTCTAACGTAATGACAGTGTCCTTAAATAATCGACACAGAGAAGAATATGTGGGAATGTCCCAAAGCGAAATAGTGAATTAAAATATGCATTTATATCCTTCCTAGAACTCGTAAAAGTTATATATATATCTAGTTATATATATATGAGTATGTACACTTTTGACAAAGCATTGAAAGCAATGTGTTTGGTTGTTTTCATTTGTATGGGTTCAAATTATTTTCTTTTTTGGAAATCATTCTATAAATTGCTTATTTAAGTTTTGAAGCTGATATTTAATTCTATTTTTATTATTTACATGAATGATTTGCGATATTTTAATGCTGTTATTTGAAGCTTTGATTTTCCTACTTATGAATCCGTTTGTGACTGTACAAAAGAAAATGCTCATTAATTAATACCCACATTTATTCATTTTCGTGAACATAACGTATGTGAGTGGCATGGCTATATGTAGATCAAACACACCACAGATTCATTGGCCATGTACAAAGTCGGTAATCAGTTTATACATCACTGATTTGAAATTCAATGTTGTGTGCCGTATTTGTGGCTTTGAATGGAACGTTTGTATGCTCCAGTAATTGCCTTTCTTAAGCCGCATTCAGTAATGTTTTTCTTTACTTTGAACATTTAATGCTATAAAATGAGCATGGTAGCTCAGTCAATATAGTGACTAGGACATAGGCGGGACTTCGACACCGCATTCAGACCGGATATGGGGCCCCCGTGTTCTGCTCTCAAATTGAGAAGAAGAGCGTTTGTTGCTTGGACAAAGTGCATAGGGCGTGGAGGTAAACAACCACCTAAATCTTGTGTAGAAAAAATAAGAATGACTGGAGCTGTGCCCCCAGAAGGAAACGAAGGCTGATTTTAAGTTGAGATAGATTTTTTTTAAGCCAGAAATTCATCAGCAGAAGACAAGAAATGTGTACTTAATTTTCGTCGTATTGCTGCTCCACATTATGCCATTTCATTCAGCAACACTTAAGTTACATGGTCAGTTGCTGAACACGCTGTAGATATTCAGGTATGTAAAGTTTTGTGCGGTCGTACATCATAAACACAGCTAAATGTTACGTGTTTAAATGCTCTTAGTCACCATGTACAAACATGGCGATGTGCGCAATTTTGGGGTTATATTCATTAAATTTAACTTTAAGCAATTCGTATGTATTTAGTGTATTCTTAAAATAATGATGATGATGATGATGATGACGATGGTGGTGGTGGTGGTGGTGGCGGTGGTGGTGGTGGTGGCGGTGCTGGTGGCGGCGGCGGCGGCGGAGGTGGTGGTGGTGGTGGTGGTGGTGGTGGTGGTGGTGGTGCTGGTGGCGGCGGTGCTGGTGGCGGCGGCGGCGGCGGAGGTGGTGGTGGTGGTGGTGGTGGTGGTGGTGGTGGTGGTGGTGGTGGTGGTGGTGGTGGTGATAAAGTAAGGAATCTGTTAGACCAGAGGTACGTGTTTTAAGAATTCAGACTGCGTGATGTCGTGTTGCGTGTATTTACATGTAGCCTGTATTTTCTTTCTTTGCAGAAGGTAAGTTTGAAGGTGTGTTCTGTGCGCTGTGCCGCAATATCCTGACGTCACGTGACGCTCCTGAGAGTTCGCCACCCCCAGAAACACGGACAGAGACAGAAGAGTTAGGCGGTAAGTGTGTGGACGACTGATCCTGCTTAGGTGACGTAACGAACCGGTGTCCCGTCTTGCACTACTTTATTATTATTGTTGTTGTTGTTGTTGTTGTTGTTGTTGTTGTTGTTGTTGTTGTTGTTGTTATGCCCATTCTTTGCCTAGTACCAGCGACTGCACCATTGGTAGTAATTTTATTAAATTCAGTACAGTAGTTCTGCACAAGAAATTCTCAAGCAAGGGTGAAATTTGTGAACACTGGTTAAGACGTTCGTATTTTACTGAGAGGGGCAAATGAATTTCTACACGTACCGTCCATATTTCTTCACGTACCGTCCATATTTCTTCACGTACCGTCCATATTTCTACACGTACCGTCCATATTTCTACACGTACCGTCCATATTTCGTCACGTACCGTCCATATTTCTACACGTACCGTCCACATTTCTTCATGTACCGTCCATATTTCTTCACGTACCGTCCATATTTCTTCACCGATTTCAATCAAATTCTGCTTAACAGTTCTGCACACAGTTTTTGCAGACCGGGGCAGGAGAGGAGTGGGGAGGGGGGAGCATAGCAAATGAAGTTGAAGTGGGCAAATTTGCCGCCAGCAGTGTCGTCTGACAGTCTAAAAATATGGGGTTTGTGTTCTTACATCAGCAAATCATTTTTGTTGCATTTAGTGCCTCTCCTGATACGCATTTCCAGACACTATAACTGTGTGACGTCACTGACTGCGGACAACTGTGTTGTTTCCTATCTCAGTGCCATGCTAGAGTTCGAGTATTCTGTGAAGAGCAGTGTTTTTCCCACTTAATAAGGGGCAACAATGAAGGATATAAGCTCTGTGAGTGCTTGTAAACAACTCCTTGTAAGTTCTGTGGCCGAGTCTAGGCGGAGTGACTGAAATACGTTCTTTATGCAGTGCCACCAGATTATGAACGGACTCCTAACACATGTATACGGGACAGATATTGTAGCGTCAGACTTGCTTTGGAACCACGTGGGCACTATATCATGAGAGTGGGGGGGGGGCGGGAGTGAATGTCGCAGTAGGCAGGCGACTTGTGTTTTGGTAGCGCTTACGGCGGGGGGTGGGGGGTGGGGGGGTGGGGGGGGTGGGGGAGTTTGCTGGCAGTGGATGTGAAACGTGTGAAGACATTGCAGAAACTTTGGTTGCTACTTTCTGGTGTTTCTACAGTCTGTCGTTTCCATATGCCGGTCCGTATCTACAGCAGAGTAAAGTCAGGAAGGTTTTGTACGTCAAGAGTGAAAGTAAATGACTCTCGTTTTGAGATGGTATATAGAAAACATACAAGCTTAGAAATATCAGGTCCATGTGTTACCTGTGATTAATTCGGGAACCGTGTTTGCAGTTAGTGGACACAGAGTGGGTCTGGGATGGCAGGCTAAGGGGTGGCAGGCTAAGGAATGGCAGGCTAAGGGGTGGCAGGCTAAGGGGTGGCAGGCTAAGGAATGGAAAAGGGTGGAACTGTGTTCGATTCCCGAAACGTGTGATAGATATTTCTATTCTCCAGCAGTCCGGACGGCTGTGAGGCCGATACACCCTCCTACTGAATGTGAACCGGGGGCTTTTTTCATGGGGGTCAGTCAGCTTGGGCTTGGGCGTGAAGGTTTGCATTCCCATCAGTGCCGAGCTTATGAATCGGTGAAGCTACATCTATAGTCCTCCTCAGCCTTAATGGCTTGCACATGGCAACTTTGCCATAATTACGTCAGTGTGGTAGAGTCTCAGAAACCAATAGTGGCTTAGTTAGTCAAAAAAATTTCTCCACTTTCGTGGAGGCCGAATATTCATTGCGAAGTGCAGAAACACCAACACAACTGGTCTCTGTTCTGAGACATATGAATTCAGTCCGCATTCTTAGATAAACTTTAATATTACCTTCCCATCTACGCTTAGGTCTACCTTTGAAATTCTGAGCAAAGTCGTGTGCTCAGTTGTGATGCCTCCAGCACGGTGGACATGAAGAAGTCATCTTTTCCTTCTTTATTTGCTCAACAAACCTGACTGTTCAGAAGTGACCATCAGGGCGCCCCTCACGCCGTAGATGTTTACAGCCGTCTGTTACTTTCTCCCTTAGGCCTAAACGCTCTATTTATCGCTTTTCTCTCTAACATTCAAAACCTCTTTTTTTATACATATTCACACCGTGCATTGTCTTAGATATAAAGTCTCATCAACCAACAAATGCACTTTATTCACGTTAAATTGTTCAGGAAAATGCTGCCACGTGTTTCGAACCGTCGCAGGATGAGTGTGACTTCTGATTGTGTGACTTGCTGAGGATGAACCGTGTGATGGTTCGAAACATGTAGCAGCGTTTTTCTGAACAATTTAATGTGAATAAATTGCATTAGTTGGTTGGTGATAATTCATAATCAAAGCATCATTGGTACAAAATTTATACTTCGCCTCTTTACGTACCTACGCTTGGCGGCAAGAAAACACTTGTCTTTAGATTTACAAATAGGATGGGAGCATGTTGATTGGATTAGTATGGCTCGTGCCAGGAACAAGTGTCGGACCCTTTTGAACAAGGTAATGAACGTTTGGGTTCCGTGTAAGGTGGAGAAGCTTTTGCGTACCTGAGGAAAAACTGGCTTCTGAAGAACAGAGTTACTTGTACTTGTGTGTACGTGTGTGTATGTTAAGGTTCCATACAAAAAGGTACGATGTCACGTAGCTATCGCATGTCTCATCGCCCTGGTGCTACAAGTACCAAACGAGTCTCTTTACGCATTATGTTGTGCGTATTTTGCTAGCGACGACAGCGATGTGGTGCGAAATGTATTGTGATGGATGTAGTCTCCTGGCAAGTAACTGAAAAACAGAACGTGGTTAGAGTCGGGAGGCAAACGTTGCGGTGGGCAATATTGCGCACACACTGCCAGTTTGGTTCCTTCAACATGTGCCACTACTTTGCACCTGTGTTCGGAGTCAGTGTTCACATCTTCACTCGTGAAACAGTTTCTGATACTCAGCTCCTGAGGGAAGTTGCTTCTTGTTGACTGAAAATCCCAAAAATACTTGAATTTTTACCAAGAACGCTACGAGAGTCTCAAATCCAGCAAGGCAATTTTTTGTTTGTTTTTAATTAAAAATGTCCTCGTTCTATCATTTTTAAAAGTTACTTGGGATGTGCAGAATACTAAGTGGGTTGGTTTAAGTATAAAAATAATTATAAACAAAATATGTAAATTAATGTCTTATGGCATGTGACGAATAGTTCCCGAGGTTTCGAAAGAATTAATGCCCCTGTCTTCAGGATCAGCCAGTCCAAGGCTATAGTTGAAGATAACTGTCCTGTGTTGTTGGCCTGCTATACACAGTGCCAGTTCTGCAACACAAAATTCACACGGAATGGCCTATGATGGAACTCCCATCTGCGTCCACATTTGCCTCACGCCACGGGCTAACTGAAACATGAAATTTGTCTGAATTGTATTTAACATTTATTTTCCACCGCAAAGTAAACAATCGCCGTCTGTATTACAAAGGCAGATTGGTTAATGTTGACTGAGGAAAGAACTGCTGCTTCTCGTGTGACACATGCGCAAAAACATAAACGCATTCTGTGAGCAAAATGGAATTTAAATATTGATACAGGCCGATCCCAGTGGCCGCGCCGTCTAAGGCCTAGGTCTGCGGCCGAGCGCTTGCTGGGATCGTGGGTTTGAATCCCACCGGGGGCATGGATGTTTGTCTTGTACAGTGTTTGTGTTGTCAGGTAGAGGTCTCTGCGACGGGCCGATCCCTCGTCCAGAGGAGTCCTACCGACTGTGGTGTGTGTCTGAGTGTGATCAAGTGAAAATAAACAACCTCGACACCTACTGTGAGTAGGTAGAAGAGGGAAGGATTGCGAAACGAAGCGAATATTGATCGAGGCGGTGCGTATAATTACCATTATGCATTAAAGGTCTAAAATTCTTGTTTCTTCATGCGTGTGATGAAGCCTTGGCTGAAGATATCACTTTAACACGTAATGTTGCCTCACTAGTAACTAAATGCAGGAGGAGAATGCTTGACAAGCTGACAGTCGCTCAACCAATAATGAAATTTCCCGCACTTTATTACCCTGAGGCTTTTGCATGTTCATGTTACTAACTTTGCATGGTGTAACACATAGACGCCAAGCATCCAAGGAACCTGCTGCCTACATATTCGAGTTGGAAAACTAAGTCACGATGTATTGTCGAAAAGTAGACTGTCCTAACGGTCTCTCAGATTGTACTGTGTCAGAACCGGCAAGGCGATAATCTTAACCTGTTCTTCCATTTAAACATCACTTCTTGTGTACCAAAACACACCGTCGTCATCGATTTAAAAGCGGTTTGCGTCAGACCATTTTATAACACTTTCAGTTTCACCAAATATTATTCGGGTGATCAGTTTCACCAAATATTATTCGGGTGATCAACTCGAGAAGAATGAGATGGGCGGGGCATGTAGCACGTATGGGGGGAAAGGGAGGTGCATACAGGATTTTGGTGAGGAGACCTGAGGGAAGGCGACCACTTGGGAGAACCAGGCGTAGATGTAAGGATAATAGTAAAATGGATCTTCAAGAAGTGGGATGGGTGGGCATGGACTGGATTGAGCTGGCTGAGGATGGGGACAGGTGGCGGGCTGTTGTGAACGCGGTAATGAACCTCCGGGTTCCATAAAATGCGGGGAATTTCTTGACTAGCTGAGAAAGTGTTAGCGTCTCAAGAAGGCCTCTGCTCCATGGAGTTTGTTTGTTTGTTTGTTTGTTTGTTTGTTCGTTAGTTAGTCAGTCAGTCAGTTTCTTAGTTAGTTAGTTAGTCAGTTAGTCAGTTAGTCAGTCAGTCAGTCAGTCAGTTAGTTAGTCAGTTAGTTGGTCAGTCAGTCAGTCAGTCAGTCAGTCAGTTAGTTAGTCAGTCAGTCAGTCAGTCAGTCAGTCAGTCAGTCAGTTAGTTAGTTAGTTAGTTAGTTAGTTAGTTAGTTAGTTAGTTAGTTAGTTAGTTAGTTAGTTAGTTAGTGAGTGAGTGAGTGAGTGTATAAGATATGTACTGAGTTATTGTTGCTGGTCTCTGCATTGGGACGGAAACCCAAAACCCGCTGGACAAACTAAGAACACAACGTCGATCATCGCCACTCCTACAGACCCAATCCGCGACGCCGGCTCTTTACACACTGGCACATGTGCTACGCTTTACGCGGTCTGGTAACATTCGCTGCGTTGCCACACCCCTTCCCTTCAGTTTAGGCACCCTTATTACTACCTGAAGTGATCGATTTGAAGCGCATCTTTATTGCTGTTGACAATTGGCTGTAACGTAATTTATTTGACGTCGAAAAATGGATTTGAGGGACGCCAGATCCTGCAATGTGTTAATTTAAAAGGTGGAAACGATAATTGGAGGTTGATGTGGTACAGAAACGTGGGTGGAGGAGAGTGAGTTAGATGTAGAAGAAGAAGGAGAAAAAGAAGATGGGGGTTGGGAAGAGAGTCTCTTAACTTAATGAAGTTAGGAAGGCAGATTTATCACCCCAAAACCCTTCCTCCTTCTTCTGCTTGTGCTATTCCTTTTTCCTCTTATTCTTTTTACCTCTTCTTCGTAAAATCTTTTTGGTACTTGCCGTGTACTTAATTACCCGCCTACCGAAAGTCAGTTTGGCTTTCGGGCGAGGCCCCTTTCATGTCTCTTCTCCACGGATAGGAACTGGATGATCGATGAAGGTGAGACAAGACAGCTTTTTATCATTAATGAGAGAATTATTGTTTAAATTGGCTGACTTCTGCAGCAGCAACACTTGCTCTGTTTTACTCAGCTACCACAATCCTGTCCTCAAACATCGCAAGCTGCGTTTTGTTTCCTATATATACCATTGTGTACAGGTTTATGACACCGTATATTCTGGTAGGTGGATAGGACTTTTTGGGAAAAGCGTTCTCACTACATTGTCCTGAACATGGAGTCAGTATGTCCCTGCGAAACGTTGAAAATTACGTACAACGCTACAAGTTACCATGACATAAAGAACCACATTATAAACTTCCGCCACCGTGGAAATCTCGGAATTTACATCTAATTCGCATGTTTTCCGTTGCCTGTTATGGGAATCAAAAATGGGGGAAAAAGAAGCCATGTTATTGGTACTCCATGGCTATTACGGTTTCAGAAGGACGGGCGGGCGAAGTCTGGGAAATTTGAAAAGAAACAATGCTGTTGCTGATGTCCGCGAACACTCTGGTGGAAAGATACCTTCGCGTTTTCTCTTTTTGTGCTTCAGGTTTGGCCATAAAATAAGGCAACTCAGTAATGTAAAATGCCAACGTAAGAGATCAGGTCAGATGCAGGAGGGCAGATGGAATTGTAATATTAAAAACGTTCTTAAATAGTGGGGAAGGGGCTGGAACTGGCTCAGCATAAAGTCCGTTAGCGAGATTGTGTGACAAACCTAACGAACAATAATACTATTTAAATTGTAAAGAGTTATATGACACAGTGTAGTGTGGTAAATGAGTACCGAGTTTAACACAGATACGCTGCCTTCATCTTCTGCTTATCACTAGGCTCAGTAAGTTGGTACCATATCACCAGGCTGCACCACAAAGACCGCAGTGTGAATGATGATAAAATTTTGGCCGTCCTAAGAATGGTGACTTTTTTCAATCAGCTGTGTGTCTGTAGAAGCTGAACTTTGCACTGAGAGTTTAGTTTGTGTATAAAGACTAACAGACGTGTTGATGATGAAACAGGGCGCCGGTTCCTCCTTGCTTCATATCAAACTTTCCTCTCATCTCGATTTTCGTTTTGTTACACAACCGAACTGTGTTCTAGAACTAACTACAAAAGTGAAAACGTACAGCAATCCCGGAGCGAAACTTATTTCATGTCAAGTTGTATAGAAGGCTCGTCTTGAAATCCCTCTGCTTTTGAAATCTTATAAAATGGAAACAAATAAAAAAGTTTTTATGAAGCAAACTTCTGATAAATTCAAAAGTAGTGTTTAAAAACTTCCTTGTACTTCTTTCCCAATGATTTTTATCTTTGCTAAAAGCACAAGTAAAAACTGCAACGCTGATTTACCTTAACACGAACAAATATTCATACGGTTTCTTGTAATTAACACGTAGGGCAACACAAACCGATCCCTCAGCAACACAGCGCTGACTGTAACATTAAAAAGACAGGCGACGTACTTATAAGCGCAACACTGAGGCGCGTTCGCGTAACCATTGTTGCCGTGGAACAGCAATAGGCACTACATACTATGAGTGTGTGTCTGTAGGCTTTGTTATCCAGCATGCAAAGCGCATGCGCTGTATTGTATTGTCATCTGTGGCCCGTCTCATTGTACCATATTGTATTTTCTCGAATGATTTTCGATAAATATTCAAATGTTAAATTTCATGAAAATCCGTCCTGTGTGAATCGAATTGTTCAATGCGGAAGGACGGAAGGACGGAGACAGAGAGAAATGAGGAAGCCAGTCGTCGCTTTTTGCAATTTTGGGAATGCGCCTAAAAGCTCTGTCACTTTGTTTGCAATATTTTGTGTGTTTTTTATGATTCTGAACAATAAACAACAATCAGCTTGTATTTTTAAAGGTGATCGTGTTTCCTGTCAGGTACGAAATATATCTTTATTTACAAGAAGTTTATACTTAAAACAATTAATACAAAAATGTGTGTGGACGCTTCATTTATTAAAATCCTTTGTTTCCGAAACGTGTATCTGAAAATCTTGCCGTCGCACAAGTAACGGGTTGACTGGCACATTCCGTGCAAGAATAGTTGTCCGTCTCGTTTTTGCAATTAGAACCTTTCCAGTAAAAGTAAGAAGGTAAAACACCTGTCCACACCATGAAGGCGTGTTGGGGAATGGAAGCATAGCTGCACTCGTTCTGAGCCTTCACATGCCTGCCCCCTTTCCCAGTCAGTAGGAGGCTGGGTGTGCCCCTCAGCTTCTCGCGTGGTCGCAGCACCGGCCGGCCCCGAACCTGTTCTGCAGAGGATTAAGTGCAGGAACATATGTCATTTGTAATGCAGGCAATACAGATTTCTTCTTCTGCCTCGATACAGCTTTGCAAATGCCCGGTATTCGTACGCACCAACAACGTAGCTACAACCGATGTTAATATACTACATTTCCAGTGTCACCATAACAATGATTCGTATTAATTTTCCCCCAGCAACAAATAGTACGTGTCTTATAAATTTGCAGTCTATTGTTTTGCAGAGGTTGGTACTCTTGTACTGTTAGAAGCCTCGGGCTTGTAGCAGTTAATGATGCAGCCATGCGTATTGTTGGCGTTTCATCAACTATCTTTTGTTTTTGTCTTGGGTCTGAAAGCTTTCGGCGAAGGAGAAGTGAAAGAGGGATGGTTAATGATGTGTAGCTTCGCCTTAAGGGTAGTAGAAGGGTTCATAGACAAAGTGAGATCTCCTAGGGGTTTATGGTTCATTTTCTCTATCTGTGTCACACTGTCTCTGTAAATACTCGGAACTGTGTCGTGTCAGACACTGGGACATAGTGTCAATGTCTGGAGGAAGGTTTGGCAGCTCCAAAAATGGAACGTGTGTGCACAAATTAACCCTTTAAAGACGAAGCGTATCTGTTTTATATAAGGACTCAGTGCGTACCGCGCTGTAAACACTCTCCACTTCGGTTATAAAAACCAGTCTCTTAATGTTTTATAAGGCAAAAGTTGCTGTTTGTTCTGAGATCCGTACAAAACACATAAACGCAATGTGGGCACCACGTAGAATTTTTTAATGTTAAACCTGGTGGTACGTAAAGTTACCGCTAGGCTTTAAAAGGTTAATTGCTTCATTTATAAAGAGTGATGAATTCTATAAAGTAACGGTTCCTGTGATTATAGTACCGTTACTGCGTGAGCCTTTATAAATGACTGGCAAGCTGTGCACTGTGGTGGTTTCTTTTAAGCACCGGCTGATAAAAGCACTTGTTCTGCAGCATTGGCCTTCAAATTCTTAACGTCGGTGAACCTGTATTTTCGCGCAAGGTCAGTAAAGTAAAATTTTACTATTAGTTTAAACAAAATTAAATATTTTAGAAACGTAATATTTCGTGTGATAAAATAAAATATTTACGCATATTTATGGGAAAAAATATCGTTGATTTATACTGAAAAGAAACCCAGCGCTGATTATGCAAAAAGAATGGCGACGAAAATAAAAATTGAACTGAAAATTATCAAAATTATATTTATCGACGTCGTTATAAAACAGATGCATTTGCTGAACCCCTAAATGTCGGCCCCAGAATCCCAGGGTTCAGTCTCTTAGATATTTATTACTCGGAAGAATAGGTATAATATTAAAAAGGATCTTAAAGGAGTAGGATACAGAGTTTTGAGTTAATTTGTCTGGTTCAAGATAATGGACCTGTGAAGGGCTGTTGAGGTAAAGGTGATGAACGACACCTTCCAAAAACAGTAGGAAATGTCTTTAATAGCTGAGCAACTGTTAGCTTCTCATTGGGAAGTTTAGTCCAAGGAGCTAATTACATGTCTAACTCCATGTTGCACAGTCATTGGTTCAGTTCTAATAACCACGACGCTGATTAGTCATTCTGTGCCTTTGAACGCGCACGAAGTTCCGTTGACTATCGCCCCGAATCCCGTCTGTCAGTGTGAAGGCGACTG
This sequence comes from Coptotermes formosanus, assembly GCA_013340265.1. Classification (NCBI taxonomy): domain Eukaryota; kingdom Metazoa; phylum Arthropoda; class Insecta; order Blattodea; family Rhinotermitidae; genus Coptotermes; species Coptotermes formosanus. The sequence goes on along the minus strand of BLKM01000346.1, from coordinate 162,884 downwards.
CAGAGTGCAGCTGTCATCACTACTAAGAAGCCCCACGCTGGAACTACGTGTCTGGCAACTTTATCATCGTTAGTACTTTAAATAACATCACACTCGGCCATTCTCAAAAGCCGTCTATTAGGAGATATCTTGAAAACCTATAAACCCCATCCTCCTGACACACAAAAAGTGCGTAAAGGCAATAGTCCCGTGGCATTCTGAGAAGCCCTGCTGCTAACGGTATAAGCAAATCAAGCTGCTATATAGGCCCTAAAATCCAATGCATTAGTGGATTAGAGACGCAGATTACAGTTAGAAACCCTTTATGGGCCTTCGTAATGCGTAACGACTTCATGAACTCGTTCATTTTAGGGAAAGTTTGGATGCAAATTGCCACATGATTTTGGGATGACGTCTGTTCGAAATGGACGTAGCAATGTTCTCTGTTTCAGTAGAGTTAAACAGCGGTGTTTAAGTAGCATCTGTACAGACATCAACGTGAACTGAGGGTTTCAACAATGTCTGTGACTGTTCGCGGGACCATTGTTGCGTTGTTGCATAAAAATATATGAATTCGGTATTGCCTTCATTGCTGTATACAGAATGTCTCTTTTGTCGTGTCCCCGTTTGTGGCAGCTTCCGTGAGATATCGCGGTGGTTACAGGCGTCCTCTTGGATAAGGAAGGGCACGATAAAACGTGCTTTCTGCAGTACTAAGCTCAATATTTCCGTATGTGATAAAACTCTTTGAGAATATAACTAACTAACTAACTAACTTAACTAACTCCATGGAGCAGAGCCCTTCTGGAGAAGCTAACAGTTTCTCAGCTAGTCAAGAAATCCCCCGCATTTTATGGAACCCGGAGGTTCATTATCGCGTCACAAGAGCCCGCCACCTGTCCCTATCCTGAGCCAGCTCAATCGAGTCCCTGTCACCCCATTCCACTTCTTGAAGAGCCATTTTAATATCCTGCTCCCATCTACGCCTTGGTCTTTCCAGTGGTCTCTTTCTCTCAGATCTCCCCACCAAAACCCTGTATGCACATCTCCGGTCCTCCATACGTGCCGCATGCTCCACCCATCTCATTCTTCTTGGTGATCAGCTGAACTATGTCTGCTGAAGGTCTCCGATCGTACAGCCCCTCGTTATGCAGTTGTACCAAAGGGTCCGTCCAAGTGCGAGGCTGTGTGAAGTGTGCCGTGTAGTTGTTACAGTGGGCATTTGTTAGCACTACGCCCAAACCCCAAGCTGGAGGACCACCCCTTGATAAGCAATCCTGTTCTCAAACCTGGACCTGTCGACAGGTCCGACTGCAATGAGCTGCAGCACTTGTTAGTTTCTGTTACAGTTCATGCGGGGGCGCGCGCCCCCCCGAGCAGTAAATTGCACAGGTCCTATCGATAGACGGATAAATACGGTTCTTAAGTGGGTATAATTCCTGCCTCACATCCCTGAGGTCCCAGCTTCAAATCTCAACCCTAGATGATCTCTACCGGCTACCTTTCGTTGTTTTCCTCAGTTTCTGTATGTATTTGCCCGCGTAATACCACGACCGCTTCCTTTCACCTCCTTTCCAAGTCATGGCTTACTGACATTAGACAATGTAAGCTACTGTCAGCGTCATTAAATAAAAAGAAATTAATAAGTAAGTCTCTGAACTCGTCTAATCATAGCCAAAGCACTGTAAACACCTGCTACCAAATATTTTTCCGCCCTGCCCTCTGTCCTTGCTCCTTGCAACTGTGCTGTTCCTTTCGGGTTTCGGAAGCAAAAATTTTCATTTGCGTCTGTCGTTCTAAATAACTCATTCAAGTCCTGAACCGCGAGATGCTTGTTGTTGCAAATGGGGAGGGGTTAGATAACCACCCCCTCCGAAAAAAGCGAAGAACCCTAATCTGAAGGATCACCGCTCATGTAGCTGTCTGAGTGAGTAACTGGAGCGGACAGCCTTTTGAAAACTGACAGTCTCTTGGCAGTTTAAATTCCTTCCTCCTAACTTACAGAACCATAATGTCTGTTCTCGTGTTCAGAACAGCTGTCCAGGGGTACTTACCCTGAGCCACGATAATTCAATCAATGTACATCTTATTTCTATAAATTTGTTTTAATATTACTCTATCATCTACGATTACGTCTTGCAAGTGGCCTTTTCCTTTCAGCTTTACCTACGAAAATTTCTTCTCTTGCGTGCTACATTCCCGCCAACCTTGTCCTCCTGTCTGTGTGTCTATATATTCGCTGTCACTCTGCGTACCTCCAGATCATCTCCATCCTCAAGCTGCGGATCCGCCACGCCGTGGTAACAAGGGACGTGCTTAAGTGTGTAACTGCTTATCTCTCGGAGTTCTGTATAAACAAACCCAACAAAGTTTTGATGGCTTGTCGCTGAGGGAATTGCTCACTGTAATTCTTTAAACGTCTCACAGGTAAGCACCGTTATCAGCCAGGGTCTTAGTCAAATAGCGGACTGGGGAAGGATATGGCTTGCAAACACGTAACTGAACGACACTCCACATGTGTTTAGTGTTGGTACTGCAAAGTAAAGCGCATTACATGAGACCTGGCATTTTTACGGCAGTGAATATTAATATTTGTGAGGTGTTCTGGGTTGACACCGTACAGTTGTTAAGCTCAGTACAGCCTTTATCTTCCGCTGCATTGATGGCTTTACTGCTGTCATGAAGTTACAGAAACCGTCTGAAATGTGGGACTTAACCGAACCTACCCTATATACTACGCATCCTTGATTGGTTACGTGAGTGAATGAGTCACTGACTGACTGACTGACTGACTGACTGAATGAGAATGAAAAAGCCACCGAGTAACGTGACTGTGGAGTAGCGCCTGAAAATTACAGCACGTGGCTAATTAATATTTTAAAGGCTAAGATTAACCTGAATATCACTTCAAGGCTCAGTCCGTACCGCGCAGTAAACACACTCCGTCTCGGTTTTAAAAACCAGCCAGTTAATGCTGTATAGGGAAATAATCGCTGTTTGTTCTGAGATCCACACAAAACACATAAATACACTGTGTGGGCAGAACGTAGAATTGTTGAATGTTAAACCTGGCGGTACGTAAAGTAACCACTGGGCTTTAGAGGGTTAACATAAAGATTCAAGTTTTATGGTGATGATGTTTGAAATTCAGACTGTTTTAGCATTAACGTTGTGTGGCTGTGAGGACAGTGAAGGTCAGCAAGTCAACAAATTCCGCAGTTTCATTGTTGCTTGTAACCAGAAATATTCTAACAATAATTTCAGATATTCTGAACGGAAACATAAAAGCTGCCGCACATAACCTTAATGTGCCGATATTTCATTGCTATTCACTTCTCTTTTTTCTGCCTCTGTTATTAAAATGCTTCTCGTATGTTCGCTTATCGCTGTTTGCTTAGCTATATCTAAGGCTCGTTCTTTCCGCTTATTTTTGTAATTTTATAGACGGAGAACATAAATCTCTCTTCTTGTATTGTCCCAGAGAAATGAGACCAACTTTTAGTAGCTGCGGTTTTTCCTTATATTCCATGTTTCTCCCGTTTCTTAGCAGTTGTACGCTACAGAGCGTTGTGGCCGCGGTTTGTCATTTCTATTGGCACTGGTGTAAAAAGCATAATGCCTTCCCTTTCGGAATCTGGTTTCCATCCCGTCACCCATTTGTGTTCTGTTTATGGCCCGGTGTATCTCGCTCGATACAGTGATAAGGCTAAGGGCTGGACTGCCAAGCAAGTGGGTTGAGGCACTGCGCTACAAACCGGAAGGTTGCGGCTTCGATTCCCGATTGTGTCACTGGAATTTTTCATTGACATAATCCTTTCGGTCACACTATGACCCTGGGGTCGACTCAGCCTCTAACAGAAATGAGTACCAGGAATATTTCCTGGGAAGGTAAAGCCGGCCGGTGCGTAGGGCTGACAACCTTACCACCTTCATGTGCCGACTGTGTAGAAATCTGGGAGCCTCAGCCTCCTGGAACCCTAAGGGCTTGTCCAGGCCTGCTTTACCTTTACTAAGAAAAAAATGATTTTTTCTTTTTTAAAAATCGTACTGCCCGGCCCTGATATGTCCAGCCTTATATATAGTGGGTGCAGGGGCATCTTTCCGCGGGGTTAAAGCGACCGGGGTGCGAATCTGGCCATTCATCTCTATCTAGTGACGAAGTTAATGAGATATTAATGCGGAGGGCCCTACGCTCCCTCCCCGTTAAGAGTTGATGACAAGTACAGTGGCAAATTTCCAAAATCCCCAACTTTTATCAAACGTCGTGAAAAATGTGTTTGGAGGTTTGTAGTGATTACATTAGAAGCAGTCAGCAAACGGGGCGAAGCTTGTATGCGCCTTTGCGCGAGTTTTTTGCGCATACGCCAAAACTTTGCTGCAGAATTCACGGCTTGAAGTAGAAGCATCCAGGTCTTTGCACTGTTGACTGCTTCACCTCATCCACTGGCCAATCAAATGCGGACTGGTGGGGCACGTCACATGACTTAACCAGCCTATGCGTGTCGCCCAATGACTGTACGCCTTGTTAGCCCGGCATACTGGTGTCTCCACCTGAAATGCAAACAAAGCCCGCTGCCTTCTTTTATGCGGCTCCGTCAGGTCTGGTACCTCATTACCGGTGTCTTGAACGGAAGTGCCGCTTCCATGTTAATGACACAATACTTACATGCCTAAGCTAAAAGCGGCTAGGGATGTGACGTAAAGTTTACCCTCGAACAGGCCACGAAGGCTTAGAGGGGATGTAGACGTATAGCTCTACTCTTTCTTCGACCTCGGCACTTGATGGTGTGGGTGGTCAACGCCACGCTCCGGCCGCTTTACCCCCGGGGGAGAAACACGGTACTCATTGTACAGGACGCTGAATGGGCCTAAGGAAAAGTCTGGATGAGTGCAGAAAACCTCGCCTTTATCGGGGTTCGATCCCCGGAGCGGATAAATATTCTCAGAATACACGTTGTGAAATCTGAAGGGAATATCCTGCACGCTAGGCTTTGTTGAGAATTCTAAAAGAGAAAAAATACATGTAAATTTTTTCAGCAGTGGAGTGCCACATTCTAAACTAACATATTTTAAATATTTGTACCCTTTGAACATCTAGTCATCCAGAAACGGAAATATCTGGTGATTTTAGAGTTGGTTGCACAATGAAACTATGTAGTTCTGCTCAGCTTTTGTTGATACTGTAACGAAATTCATTCCACGCTTCAGAGGATTCGCGTTTAATTCCTCTCTCACTCTTTTCTATCTTCTGCTTGCTCTTCTTGGTTTTTATTTTACGTTTGTTTCAAAAGACACACTTATACAGGAGCAGTAGACAAGTACTGGATCATCCTTTTGTATTCAAAGCTTCTCAAACACACACAAACACACACATCACGTGGCAGGGGGAAGCAGACGGTTTTCTCTTCAGAGGGAATTCTCAGAAACTGAAGACAAGGAGACGCAGCCCGCAACATCTCTTGTCTGCAACTCTTCCATCCTATTGCAGATAACAACTCTCGGAATTAAACACGTCTTTATTCCCTCTCGTAATCCGAAGACGTGTACTTCGTGGTAAACAGCGTCTCCAGATGAGAAATTGAAAATAAAATCCAGAGATCAAACTTTTAAAAGAACAAACGTAAGGCGTGTAGACTTCGGGTCACGGTTCTGGCTGTGCTGTCAAACGAAGTTTCAGAACTACCCAAAATATTCGTGACGCAAGAAAGGAATTTCATCGGGATGTAAAATGAAATAAGAGATGAAATGATTTTACGTTTAAGAAAAGAGACGATGTTATTGTGAGACAAGTGGCAACACTGGTAGTTTGTCCTGAGATGCATGACGTGAGTGCACGACGCTTCAGCGAGCGATTTGGTATAACACAGTCGCCCGAGTGTAGGTTCTTTTACGGCTGCAGTAAATGTTTCTTTGGGTGGTGATTTTATTTTGCTGCGTCAAAGCTCAAGTAGAAGAAATCGTTGTAAAAACAAGTGTAGTGCGGGTGTAGGAAAACTCCCCTAGAAATTCATTTTATATATTTAGTCAACGAGGAAAATTACATCATTTTTAACACGAGCTGCACAATCGGTGTTATATTTTCCACCAAATTCCGCTTATTTTGCACATTTATTTTTCTCTTTTGAAATGAAAATTTACGTCATACATAAGCGGGCACTATTTTTATACCCAACACGTACCATCAAGGCTGGAGTCTTACGCATTGGGATGCTTTCGAGTGGGACAGATGACTGTCACGATTTCGATTGAATATTCAGCCCCCATTTTCAGGGCAGAAGACTGATGGACAACAAGATTCTGCTTCAGACATTGTGAAAACATCTCAGAAGACTGCCCAATGCCGTCTGAACCTTAAACTGCACACTACGCAGACATTCATACAAGACTGTTACAAGAACCCACACTTTCGAGAAATACCTGTATCTAGCAACGTAACTTACTGGCACTTGCATGCCCTGTAAATTAAGATAGCTTTTACCTGCGTACCAAATTACACGGTGTCAGATCCCAGAACACGGCATTATTCAAGAAGCCAAATGCTTTCGGCCATAAAGTCCGAAGTATCCGAAATACAGATAACGTGAATATCAGAACCGTGGGAGTGTCAACCCTTCAAAGACGAAGCGTATCTGTTTTATATAAGGACTCAGTGCGTACCGCGCTGTAAACACTCTCCACTTCGGTTATAAAAACCATTCTCTTAATGTTTTATAAGGCAAAAGTTGCTGTTTGTTCTGAGATCCGTACAAAACACATAAACGCAATGTGGGCACCACGTAGAATTTTTTAATGTTAAACCTGGTGGTATGTAAAGTTACCGCTAGGCTTTAAAAGGTTAAAGGACTTAGGGTGTATTAATATTACCTCCAAAACGAAAAGCCAAACGTTACACCTTTATTTTGCGGGATGTTACGGCGGCGCATTCCTGGTAAAAAGAAAAAACGTGGAGCCTCGCAGTATCTGGACAAATGTTGCGCCGTACTCTATATAAAGCGCACACTGCTGTGAGTGTACTGTGAGTGTAACCACACTTAGATGCCGTACTCGCAAATGTTTTTTGGTTCAAAAGTTAAAATTGGCTACATGTTTCGACCACCCAGCTGTTCACCATCAGGCCTTATTACAAATGTAATGGGAAGAAACTTTTGCCAGTGAGATCTCACTTGGCGGTACATGTCAGAGTGAATATTGTGCATACAGCTTAATTGGTACAAATATCTAAAATTTAAATTTGTAAAATACAGGGCTGTAAATTATAAAGTTAAAAATATCAATATTTTTAAAAGTTCGTTAGATTATTTAAGATCAGCACATCCAGGTAATTTATACTGATCCTATCTAATCTAACCACCTTCTAAAGCTAAAAATATTGATATTTTTAGATTTATGATTTACAGCTCTGTATTTTATAAATTTAAATTTTAGATATCAGTACCAATTAAGCTGTGTGCACAATATTCACTCTGGCATGTAACGCCAAGTGAGATCTCACTGGCAAAGGTTTCTTCCTATTACATTTGTAATAAGACCTGATGGTGAACAGCTGGGTGGTTGAAACATGTAGCCAATTTTAACTTTTGAACCAAAAACAAGTTCTGAGGACGGCATCTAACTGTGTTTACATTCCTCTGTACATCTGCCGTCGCGACCCAGGCCTACGTAATAATGCGGTTTTCCACAAAGGACTTCAGCTAACGCGAGGTTTGCTGTTGTTGCAGTAGCACTTCAGGGCTTGTGACGCCGTGTGTGGGACACCATTATCTGACTTGGCCTCTTTCTGTCACGCCTGTAGTGTCACATCTTTTACTTCCCTAATTGCAACTGCCGCCTCAATAACAATGTCAGTTGATACAGCAAGTCCAAATAAAGGAGATCGCTTCATTGAGTCATACACAGTCGTTATAGCCCCATAGAGACTCAAGGTACCTTGTTGATTAGTACAGTTAATTAACGTATTTCGTAACAGGTGCATGTGGCTGGTGCAATTAACTCCGCGACACGCGTGTGAACTTCCAAATTAACAACGAAATGATTTCCATTCACAGCAATTGAGATTGTGTCTGCGCCCTGCAAATCCTTGCGTAATCCTGCTGTCATCCCATCTCCATTTTCTGTATTTCTGCTGCCCGTGTGCCTGCGGTTCTCTGCACACCGTGATAGGGTCATTAAATATGGAGTGCGAGTCTCACCGTCACCACGCCCCGCTATTGTTACATAGTTAGCGCGACAGTGGTTACACCTGTCCCGTCTGCGTGTTCATCACACCCGAACCATTTACTTTCCACACTTTGTCCCTCAAAAGCGTTCGTTTATTTTCACAACAATGGGCACTCTTCTTCAGATTCGCAGTTTATTCCAGGTACAGCAGTACCAAGAAAAAGTGTTCGTACAGTCAGGTCCACATGCACAGTAGTAACACCGCTTCTTAGTGTTCTTGTAAATCCAGGCTGATCTCTCACCTCTGAAAGGCCTGTACCGACTGAAGGTGTGCGTGTTTCTTCTCAGAACCTCCAAACAAATGCCGAGAAATTACCACATCTTTGCAGGTAATTTTTTGCTAATTATTTTGTCCTTACGTAAAAGTAAACTTTACCCTACAACTGGCCCCGAGCGAAGAACGGGTATTTCTGCTTTTGTATATATAGCATTGAACTGTAAGTGGCGGACTCGTTTGCTTTGAGGATGGTAAGGCCGAAGTAATTTAATTTGTTTCTTGGAAAAAAGACGGCGAAGCTATTAGCTGCAGGTTGCTTAGCAAAGTAAGCAAATCCAGACTGAGTTAAAATACTCACGATTTACTTGTATTCTAAAAAACGGAAATTGCATTTAGATGACAGCGAGCACTGAAGGATTTTAATTTCCGTAAACGAAGGCTGTGTTCTGGCGCTGTTATTTAAAAGACAAAATAACTTATTTTTGGTAAATTCTAAAAGGTTCTGACGACGGTGTATAACATTGTGTGGTGATGGGTTTATGGACTTTATTCATCGTCTGAAGAGTGAAATATTAAAAATATTAAAAAATTAAAATCACAGCGTTTCGGAAGCTGGCTCTGCTTCCGTCCTCAGGTGAATGGAGGGGGAGAAGTGAAGAACACCTATTCTGTTGGGCCCCTTAGACAGAGCTAGCCTCCACCACTGGACGCTGTCTAAAGGGCCCAACAGAATAGGTGTTTTTCTCTTCTCCCCCTGCATTCACCTGAAGATGGAAGCAGAGCCAGCTTCCGAAACGTTGTGATTTTAATTTTTTAATATTTTTAATATTTCACTCTTCAGACGATGAATAAAGTCCATAAACCCATCACCACACAATGTTATACACCGTCGTCAGAACCTTTTAGAATTTACCAAAAATAAGTTATTTTGTCTTTTAAATAACAGCGCCAGAACACAGCCTTCGTTTACGGAAATTAANTTGTTACCTAGCAGGCTAATGCAGCGGTTAAGCTCTGGACTTGTGCTCAGAAGCCGGAAATTGTTACCTAGCAGGCTAATGCAGCGGTTAAGCTCTGGACTTGTGCTCAGAAGCCGGAAATTGTTACCTAGCAGGCTAATGCAGCGGTTAAGCTCTGGACTTGTGCTCAGAAGCCGGAAATTGTTACCTAGCAGGCTAATGCAGCGGTTAAGCTCTGGACTTGTGCTCAGAAGCTGGAAATTGTTACCTAGCAGGCTAATGCAGCGGTTAAGCTCTGGACTTGTGCTCAGAAGCTGGAAAGCTCCCACCAGAGCCTTTCTGATTCTTCAGTCACCAGACGCCCCACCGTCGAGCCCCGCGTCCTCAAAATTTTCTTCTCCCTCATACCTAACCTAACTTTATCCTTCTTACTAAAAATCCGCGTTTTGTATTACATGCGGTTTTAACATAATTCGGGCCGCGGTGGCGCATTTGGTTGAGGCACTGCGCTACAAACCGGCAGGTCGCGGGTTCGATTCCCGACGGTGTCATTTGAATTTTTCATTGACATAATCCTTCCGGCTGCACTATGGTCCTGGAGTCGACTCAGCCTCTAACAGAAATGAGTACCAGGAATATTTCCTGGGGGGTAAACGCGGCCGGTGCGTATGGCTGACAACCTTACCACCTTCAAGTGCCGATTGTATAGAAATCTGGGAGCCTCAACCTCCTGGAACCCTCAGGGCCTGTCCAGGCCTGTAATAGGACTGCTTTACCTTACCTTTTTTTTAACATAATTCGGGTTTATTTTAATTTTAAGCCTCGTGTTAATACATTACAAAAATGTAACAGTTGGACACACCCACAAGTGTACTGTTTTCGACTGACGAGAACATCTTTCACCTTCACAGTCTGTGTAAGGTTTTTCATCTAAGGTCTAAACTTACAAAAAAAGATACGTGTGTTGCCAAAAGCAAGAACCTTAAGCACTGCATCTGTTACTGTCTATTGGTCCCCCTTTTTACGCGTTCTGTCAGTGACAAGCCTAACTTCAAATTAACCTTTTAAAGCCTAGCGGTAACTTTACGTACCACCAAGTTTAGCATTCAAAAATTCTACGTGGTGCCCACATTGCGTTTATGTGTTTTGTACGGATCTCAGAAGAAACAGCAACTTTTGCCTTATAAAACATTAAGAGAATGGTTTTTATAACCGAAGTGGAGAGTGTTTACAGCGCGGTACGCACTGAGTCCTTATATAAAACAGATACGCTTCCTCTTTAACCTTTTAAAGCCTAGCGGTAACTTTACATACCACCAGGTTTAACATTAAAAAATTCTACGTGGTGCCCACATTGCGTTTATGTGTTTTGTACGGATCTCAGAACAAACAGCAACTTTTGCCTTATAAAACATTAAGAGATTGGTTTTTATAACCGAAGTGGAGAGGGTTTACAGCGCGGTACGCACTGAGTCCTTATATAAAACAGATACGCTTCGTATTCAAAGGGTTAATACACAGCTGTAACCAGGCAGAACACAACAGAAAATAATGGCATTAACTCACAACCACAAAACACAACTACACTTTAGCGCAAAGTATTTTTAACTGGAATACATTTGTTGATGTTTAAAAGCCTTTCTCTCTGTCTGACTTCACCCTGCACCACCACATCCAAGGTCAAACCTGTTCGCGTGAGTCGATGACATTTCTTTATTCATCAGTTCTAAGCCCTTCCGGGACACTGGAATTAATTTGAGCTCCTGCTGTGTCAGGTCAAACACATCCTGCTGCTTGCAGTGTCATTATCTTTGGTCAGCTGACCCCTTGAGGTACCCGAGACCTCTGTGGGCTGTCCTCACGATCCACTGCATACGTTGTTCCCACTGCCCCTGTCACAGCATTAAAACGATCGAAGTAAACGAAGTAAACACCACTCCCAGTTCTCCTCCTCAATCCCCACTCACTCTTCGTACAGTTTATCGCCCCAACCCTTCGTTTTCGTGCATGAGGCTGAGAGAAAAGGGAAATGTTCAGATTACTTGCGTTTTAAATCGGATTAACGAAAAGTAAAGTTGGAAAAGAGGGAGAGAAGATAAAAGCCACGTGTCTGGGCGGGACAGACGGACGGGGGGGGGGGGGGCGGGGGAGGTGGTTGCAGGTGTTAAAAAGATATGTCGGAGGGTGGACAGGCAGTTGACGTAGCTCGTCTGGTCAGATCACGTGGTTTAAATGGAAATCCTTCCCCCCACCAGTGTGAACACATTTAATTCATCCATCGGATCATCGGTGCTCTTTCAAATACCTACACTTACAGTGCCGTGTGTTAAAATGATTATGGAAGCTAACTTGCTTGGAAAGAAGGTGTTAACCCCTTAAAGACTAAATGAGATCATTTCTCTATCAAATGCTCCCCGATTTCCGAAAGAGGGTTGCGGTTTTAATGTTCACAGGTATCGCTCGTTTTTCCTGCTCTAACAGCGCCTCATATATGAAGATGAGTATGGAGCATTGGTGGAATGATACTGACAGGGGACACCTGAAGTACTGGGAGAAAAACCTGTTCAATGGACACTTTGTCTACGACAGATCTTAGATCAAGACAAGAAATATCCTGAATTGTAGGTGAAGATCCAGTCCGTACCGCGCAGTAAACACACTACGGCTCGGTTATAAAACCAGTCAGTTGATGCTGTATAGGGAAGTAATTGCTGTTTGTTCTGAGATCCACACAAAACACATAAATACACTGTGTGGGCAGAACGTAGAATTGTTGAATGTTAAACCTGGCGGTACATAAAGTAACCACTGGGCTTTAAAGGGCTACAGTCCGTACCGCGCAGTAAACACACTCCGTCTCGGTTATAAGAACCAATCATTTAATGCTGTAGAGGGAAATATACTCCGTGGTTTTTAGAGTTTTGGCCTACACACAGATGGATGGAAATTCGTGGTGCATACCTTAATATAATCGGTCCCAAAATTTTTGTGGACGTATGAAAATATCAGTTATGCAAGCAGCCAGTTACTGGTCTCAAACTGGTGAGAATAAGGCGTATTGCAGTAGTGCAGTGAAGCATATACCCACGGAACGGAAAGTTGGCATTAGTGACCAGAACAGCTGAGCCCCACTAACACTGCGCATAGCTGCAGTCCGTGCGGCGTGGCCGCTGCTCGCCTCACCTCGGTAAGGCCAAGCAGTATTCCATCCATTTCGAAAACATTTTCTCACTTTCGGATACATTAAATAGCGTCAGTCACTCAACATGTTTTTGAAACGGATAGAAAAGATTAGACGGTACGTGTGCAGTGCTGCCACTCTTACCAGCTTGCCTGTTCACCCCCATGCCAAAAAACTGGCGGGTTATATCAGGCCCACTCTGCGTCCCCTGACCGACCAACGAGCCCTGAACAGGTGTCAACACTTCATACTCCATACAGGGCAAGGGAAGAAAATTTATAAGAAATGGGAAGTAGAAAGGAAAATGCAAGCGTGTAGTGGGTTTTTTTATCAGTTGGTAAGTAAATGTTTGCTCACCCTGTGAGACCCACTCCGTTCCCATACTCGCACACTGCCATCGTTCCTTCACTTACTTGCCGGTATATGGAAGAAGTAGAGACGGGTTCGTGGGGAGGCAAGATGAAAGCACGCAGGCAATTTTGGAAATTGGGACGAGTGTGAGTGAATACGGTAGTAACTGAACGGGGGGGGTTGAGGTTAACACACAGAGAGATTCATATGTTTCACACTGCAGAATTCCCTAGCGCAGAAACTTTTTTTAATCCGTCCACATATCTCACCAAGCGTTATGGGTCAGTCTCACTTCGAACCCGTGTTTAAGGTTCATTCTCGTGTTTCTGTGGAAACGCGCATACTATAGGCTACTATTCTTTGTATACCACTCACTGCCTTCCTTCTTGTTAGAGTTTGACGTGTTATTATACAGAATGTTCATTTTATCGTGTCCCTGAACATGACAGCTGTCATGACGGGACGTCTCGCCGGCTGCGACAAAGACGCCGTGCTTGAGGAGACAATAAAAGGGACACAATTTGTATGAAAGGCTAAACTTTGAGCTTATGTTTTTGTTCTGTCATTTCGTTTGGTGGAAAGTAGTTACAAATAGGAGGAAGACGGGAGCAGCTGAAGGCGCACTTCACTAGATAGCTGTGATTTAGAAAACGGTTGTGCCAATAGGTAAGCTTATACAGCGTCGGTGGTAGATGAGTCAATGAGTACGGAGCATTGGTGGAATGATACTGACAGGGGGAAACTGGAGTACTGGGAGAAAAACATTATACAGCGTCGGTGGTAGATGAATGAATGAGTACGGAGCATTGGTGGAATGATACTGACAGGGGGAAACTGGAGTACTGGGAGAAAAACATTATACAGCGTCGGTGGTAGGTGAATGAATGAGTACGGAGCATTGGTGAAATGATACTGACAGGCGAAAACCGAGGTATTTGTACTAAAACCTCTCCATTTGCCACTTCGTCCTTCACAAATCGCACATGATCGCACCTGGAATCGAACCCGAGTCTCCGCGATGAGCGGCCGGCGACTTACCACCTGAGCCATGGCACGGCCCTTCACTCGGTATTTAGTGTCTTTACAGGAGAATTATCTTCTAGATAGCAGCACTGTTGAGGTTATGTTATTATCCTCTGAAGTTTGCTATCCTGGTGCAAAGGAAGGTTCATCTGTGTAGTGGTGAAGGGCCCAGCAGCAGACGCTACGGACGCACCGCAGCCTTGAGGCTTCTTGTGTAACCTTGTGATGATGACGATGATGATTATCATTTTTTATCCTTTTCCTAGTAATGGAGCACCGGTGGAATGAAATTGACGGGGAAAAGCCGAAGTACTCGGGAAGAAACCTGTCCCAGTGCCACTTTGTCCACCACAAATCCCACATGGACTGACCCGGGATCGAACCCGGGCCTCCGCGGTGGGAAGCCGGCGGCTAACCGCCTGAGCCATGGCACGGCCTTTCATCTGTGTAACTTCTAAAGCTTTTGGGTTTAGTTGAATTGAAATGTTTTCTTTAACAGTTCAGCACTGAGTTTCAAACCCTTATAAAACGTTAGGTTAAACAATATCGGCAAACAATAGTAGCTACAATTTTCGCTAAACAGAGAGGGAACACGCCGCAAAAATTTATATTTTACTTCTCAATTTGATCTTTCAATCACAGAAGCTGAAAAAATCAAATTAATAACGAAGAGCCCTGAACAATTCTTGTCTGCGAATTTCCGCTTTACATCCAGCGAGGAGCCGCCACTGCTTATTTACATTCTGCTCCTGACCCGGCAGTTTATGTGTTTGTGCCCTTACATCCATCTTTTCTCACCCCTCCCCAGGGACTCCGATATGCACACACGTGGGCTCAGACCCTGAGTTTCCATGGCAACCTCGGGAACACTGAAATTGGAACTACTCAACTGACTAATGTTTCTCTTATGACACCTCAGAATTACGCGAATAACATTATGAGCGATAACGCGATAACACGCAGAGTGATGTACTGCCGTTAAAATTGTGGTGGTTGTCGGACTGCAGGTGAAGCACTCTGACAAACATTACCAGACGTTATCGCAGAGGTGTTCCTGATTGGATGTGACGCCATGTCGTCGGGGTTATACGTTCCGAAGTTTAGAGGGATCCTAATGCCTTTATCTTCAGCGTTGATGAGCCCTTTTGTCGCTGGCCCAACGTGACGTCACGCCCCAGAGTACGTGAGTATGCGTAACGCGCAACTGTGGGTTAGTTTTGTATTCGTCTTGGTAACTTTAACGTAGGCCTGTACTGTAAATCAGTTTATTTGTGTTAATTATGGTGCCCGTTTCACATACAGTGACTGGTATTGCAGGCACTGTCATTCGTTATTTACCCTTTAAAGCCCAGTGGCTACTGTACGTACCGCCAGGTTTAACATTCAACAATTCTACGTTCTGCCCACACAGTGTATTTATGTGTTTTGTGTGGATCTCAGAGCAAACAGCGATTATTTCCCTATACAGCATTAACTGGCTGGTTCTTATAACCGAGACGGAGTGTGTTTACTGCGCGGTACGAACTGTAGCCCTTTAAAGCCCAGTGGTTACTTTATGTACCGCCAGGTTTAACATTCACAAATTCTACGTTCTGCCCACACAGTGTATTTATGTGTTTTGTGTGGATCTCAGAACAAACAGCGATTATTTCCCTATACAGCATTAACTGGCTGGTTCTTATAACCGAGACGGAGTGTGTTTACTGCGCGGTACGAACTGTAGCCCTTTAAAGCCCAGTGGTTACTTTATGTACCGCCAGGTTTAACATTCACAAATTCTACGTTCTGCCCACACAGTGTGTTTATGTGTTTTGTGTGGATCTCAGAACAAACAGCGATTATTTCCCTATACAGCATTAACTGGCTGGTTTTTATAGCCGAGACGGAGTGTGTTTACTGCGCGGTACGGACTGTAGCCCTTTAAAGCCCAGTGGTTACTTTACGTACCGCCAGGTTTAACATTCAACAATTCTACTTTCTGCCCACACAGTGTGTTTATGTGTTTTGTGTGGATCTCAGAACAAACAGCGATTATTTCCCTATACAGCATTAACTGGCTGGTTTTTATAGCCGAGACGGAGTGTGTTTACTGCGCGGTACGGACTGTAGCCCTTTAAAGCCCAGTGGTTACTTTATGTACCGCCAGGTTTAACATTCGACAGTTCTACGTTCTGCCCACACAGTGTATTTATGTGTTTTGTGCGGATCTCAGAACAAACAGCGATTATTTCCCTATACAGCATTAACTGACTGGTTTTTATAACCGAGACGGAGTGTGTTTACTGCGCGGTACGGACTGAAGGTTTAAAAGTATTTCAGCTTAATTTTCTTCTTTAGAGGGCTAATTACTTTTACAAATTATTACCATATCCAGTTAAATAAAAATTAACAGACATTTCTGACAGAAGTGCATGCGCCATTTACGGAATGCTACCAAAGTGAAGGCAACAGCCTTCTACGAAGGGTGCGTAACTCCCTACCAGACAGTAGGTTTTCAAATCGAAGAAGATATAATATGCGTATTTGGGCTGTAATAGGTTGATGATAATTAAAGTGGCAGCCCAAATAATTTTGGAAATACTTGCCTTCACTGTGGGGAAAGAACACTGTATACCTGCCCGTACGGAAGCTGACAGCACCAATTTACTTCAGCGTTGCTTATTTGCTAATGGTTTCTTAGAACGCTTTATGTCAGTTTGTAATCATCCTTAACCCATTTTCTTTTCTCCTCTCTTTTATTTATGTCCTCGTTGCGATTCACCCACGTATATTACCGGTATTTCATATAACAATGTTGTGTTGCTAACTTTTTGGGTTTTTAAGCACCGGCCGTAGAAGTAAACTTTTGAAGTTAACTGTGGCAGGCGCTCGCGATGTCTGACACGGCCTTAATGTTACTGTGAACATAATCGCAATATCTTACGGCTTTTTATCGACACTGACGCGCCGCATACACATGGCGCACAAATACAAATTCGTGCTATATTCCCAGCCCATTTCATACAGTTTGACTTGCCCATTCCGGTCGCATTTGTTGAAGGGCAGAAACAAGGATTCTGCTCGTTATTTGATTCTCCCTAGCCTCGTATTTCGTCATCAGCGTCACGTACAAATGCTCCCTCACCAGGCAGTGTGCGCGTGCCTTCTGTAGGTTCAGAGGTCAGATTGTTTTACGTGTATTGAAGTTAATGGGCCCCCTATGTCACAGTCAGTACCCCGACTCATTTCAGTCTAGCCCATTCCTTCACACTGTCTTTATTTTAGATTCACTTTAATATTATCCTATCAACTTCTCGTTTTCGCTTTCTTTGCAGCCTTTCCGACTGAAGTTTTGCATACATTTATAACCCCGTCCGTGCTTGCCATATGCTTCGCTGAACTCACCGTAATAACACTTCGCCAAGAACACCCTCTATAAGGCCGCTCGCTGTGCATTTTTCGTTGTTGCACCGTGGTGCAATCCATCAATGTGGCACCCATATTAAACTGGCGCTGTCTTATCATCGCTCGGAACACAAGCAGAGCCAGCTGATGCAAATACGGACGTGTTTATGTTGTTTATGTGCGCCATATTGCCCTGTGGGTTGTTAGTCGTGTGTAAAGGAGAACATACCGTCATAAGTTCAAATTTGAGTGTTCATATCAACCTGCTTGGATTCTGTGACACCATGTGGTCTTACTGGTTCATACAGACGTTTCGGAGGAACGTGCCTTCTCCTATACATTTGAGAGCATATCCCCCTGAAGCACCGATATTCACCAATAACAACAGTGTCGCAGCCCTGGAGACTGTAATCTGTACTAGAGCCCCATAATCTTGCCTACCAGGCATTTTAACCCTTTAACCCTTTAACGACGAAACGTGTATGTTTTATATAAGTACTCAGTGCGTACCGCGCTGTAAACACTCTCCACTTCGGTTATAAAAACCAGTCTCTTAATGTTTTATAAGGCAAAAGTTGCTGTTTGTTCTGAGATCCGTACAAAACACATAAACGCAATGTGGACACCACGTAGAATTTTTTAATGTTAAACCTGGTCGTACGTAAAGTTACCGCTAGGCTTTAAAAGGTTAGTGACGAAAGCCAGTCCGTTTCATTTAAAGGTGAAGTCCGTACCGCACAGTAAGCACTTAAAATTTCGATTAAAAAACCAATCATTGAATGCTGTGTAGGGCAAAATAACTTCCCTAGACACACTCAGACGCTATAAATACATTCTGTGGGTAGATGGGAGAATTTCTGACTGCTTAGCCGGACGGCACGTACCGCAGACGCTAGGCTTTAAAAGATTAAATGAAACTTAACGGCGCAGTTGAAGAGTTTCTCGAGATTTAAGGAAATGGTTTTCTGTGTGTGTGTAATGGCTATGATAAATAACCTTATATCACTCTTGCTTTTAACACTGCCGGGAAAGGCGAAAAATCGTTAGATAAAAGCACCTCTTAGCTGCTTCTGGCGGTCTTAGAACAGGGCTTGTCCTTTTTAACCCTCAGGTTTCTTGAGGTAAACCTTTAGTTGCTATGGCTACCATTACAGATGGGTTTAGCTAACTTCATACATGGAGGAAAAGCGAAAAGTGGGGTTAAGAAATAAAGGAGTCTTTTATATTATGGAATGAGGCGGTGGGTACAGCTGCACCTAGAGGGTAGCAAGCAACGCGCCTTCTAACTGGTGGATGTTGGAATGGGCTTAAGACGGATGCACTTCTTTCTTTCTCACTTGCTTCTTCTTAGTCACTTTTCTCATTTGCTCTTTACGCACTATTCGCTCGTTTGTCTTAAAGAATATCCGTCTGGTACGAAACAGAAGAGGGTTTAAAATTGTAGACCGGTGAGATAAGTATCAGGAAAACAGATGTCAGTTTTCTGGGTTGTGACTCCGTCCAGTCTGGTAGATGTGTACGAAACTGCTGCCTTAATGTTTTTACGTTAAGAACAGACATAGCAGACCCGTCTGAAGCGACAGTAAACACATACCAGATTACACGATGTCACGTCTTAGAAACGTTATTCGAACAGTAACAGCCCCACTACTCTAAGAAAACTTAAGTGCCTGAATTTCGTAGTCGTGCCATGTTAGAGTTTCTCGCTTGGAAGACTCTTAACTGGTTGACGGGTATGATTAAAGGCACAAGCAATCTTTATAAATGTCGGATGTACTCATCTAAAGAAATGGCGTCACGTACCAGAGGACTTGAATCTTCATTTCTGTATTCCGTTACGCTGAACTTGACGTCTCAGACAGCCGAAGTCACGGTTGTCGTGGCTGTCGCGGGCCGCAAATGTTTCGACATTAGGAACGTTTGTTTGTGAGTGCTGCAGTTCCTATCTGACAGGGTTCCCAAAGTTTTGGC
Organism: Coptotermes formosanus; assembly: GCA_013340265.1. NCBI lineage: Eukaryota > Metazoa > Arthropoda > Insecta > Blattodea > Rhinotermitidae > Coptotermes > Coptotermes formosanus. Next base: position 143,602 of record BLKM01000346.1, on the reverse strand, counting down.
ACCGTGGGCCCGCATATCTTGAAACGTGTGATATCCACTACCCTGTGACGCAGTGTCACATCTCAGAAGAACGTATACCTGAGTTACACCGCTGTGAAAAACTAAAAAAAATTGCAGATTTTTAAAGCAGAAACGTGTGTGGCGAAGCTGAACACGCAGGACTCAATGCTGCAGAGGTGGCGGTTCGATCGGTCGCTGTACCGCGGGTTCCGCGTTCAGCTGGACACTATCCATTGAAAGGCAAACTGCTCTATAAATAACTACACACTGAAGTGTACGGAATTATCGATTTCAAACACAAAGTAGTCCAAACAGTAGGCTGTATAGCAATTTAAAACTTCAGTTGATCCTTTGAAGAGGAAGCGTATCTGTTTTATACAAGGACTCAGTGCGTACCGCGCTGTAAACACTCTCCACTTCGGTTATAAAAACCACTCTCTTAATGTTTTATAAGGCAAAAGTTGCTGTTTGTTCTGAGATTCGTACAAAACACATAAACGCAATGTGGGCACCACGTAGAATTTTTTAATGTTAAACCTGGTGGTACGTAAAGTTACCGCTAGGCTTTAAAAGGTTAATACCTTGCAGAAAACACGCTGTGTGCCAATATTATCCCGTTAGTGTTCTTAGGGAAATAATCGTTGCTTGGAATAGCAATAGGAAATATATAAACAGACTTTGAGGGCAAATACCAGCGTCTTGTTTTAAAGCACTTGTTACACATAATGACCACTCTTTTTTAAAGTATTAAAGACGGTCTTGGTCACCTGAAAAAGCAGACGTCATGCATTAGATTTATTGGCGTTTCTCATATCTCATTTGCATAATGCGTACACCAAGGAAAGTGCAAAAGAGGAAATTAATACACAAATAATTATGGTGTAGTGCTGATACAAATGTACAATTGTGTTCCCTTTGGAGACGTTTTCGTCTCGGATACAATGTATATTCAGTTTCTCGTATTGCAGACAATGTAGTCAGAGGATATTAATAAGCGTGTAACATAATTACATTTCTGTATACGTGATTGTAAAACAGAAAGGGCTGCGTTCTGTAACCTGTGAGTGCGATAACGCAGGTCTGTTTATTGGGACAGGTAGGCAATGGGAAATAATTCGGCCGGCATTTTGAAACCAATTTGTAGATTCACATCACTCCTCAGTTACACAGCAGTTATTTTATTACGTATTTTAATTTATTAACGCACAGCCGTCAGTGCGTGATTTAACACTAAGAAACACTTTACTGTACCCACACTGTGCGTTTGTGTGTTTCATGTGATTCTCACAGTACACAGCCAGTGTTTATCCAACAATCATTAACGGAGTTGTGTTGGTAATGGAGACTGTAACTGTTTACTGTGAGGTACGGACTGGATTTTTATATGTTATTTAAGTTAATTTTAGGCTTAAATATAGAGGCTTAGGTTCGATTCTAGGTCAGTTCATGTAGGATTTCTGCTGGACAAAGTGGCACTGGGGCAGGTTCTCTTCCGAGATATTCAGTTTTCCCTGTCAGCATCATTCCGCCATTGCTCCTTACGCATCGTCATCTTAACACTACACATGTCAGGAAAAGTGGGCGACAGCCGGGAGCTTTGAAACATAGCAGTGCGCTTCTAGATACGGAGGCACACTGGACGGAACGGTGTTGCCGGTTGCTTTGTGTTTCAGAGGGTTAAATGGCGTTTATTTCATAGCTGCTTGCACCAACATATGTCGTTCGGTGCACACAGACAAAATATTTTACCGTCCGTGACGAAGAACTAAAAAGATAAATTCGTAATAGATATGTAAGACCCAGGCGTAGATGGGAGGATAATATTAAAATGGATCTTCAAGAAGTGGGATGGGGACATGGAGTGGCTTGAGGTGACTCAGGATAGGGACAGGTGGCGGGCTCTTGTGAATGCGGTAATGAACCTCCAGGTTCCATAAAATGCGGAGAATTTCTTGACTAGCTGAGAAACTGTTAGCTTCTCAAGAAGGCCTCTGCTCCATGGAGTTGGTTGGTTAGTTAGTCAGTCAGTCAGTCAGTTAGTTAGTTAGTTAGTTAGTTAGGATATAAGCATGTAAGTTTGTCCCTGTGCAAAGTATGAAGGCTCCAGTCAGGCTAATGTCGACACTTGTCAGCTTCAAGCTCTGGCTACTTTACTCTTGGGGAAAAGAACCCATGCTATCCACTTAACAGGAGATCTGATGTGCTCCAGAGTTGGTCTCCACGTTTTGGACGAGGAAAAAATACGCTCTGTTTGTTGCTTTTAAGTTATTGCATCACGTTATCGCGTGATGGCGAAAGGTATACTAAAATTGCTCGAAAACCCGCCCGGCAGGATTCGCTGTGATATATGTGGACGGACACACAGACATGACGAAGCTAGTCTTCGCGTTTCTCAACTGTTTTGCCAAGACTTAATATAAAGCACGTTAATGGCTGTCCCCAACTAAGGATCGCCCTTAAAGGAACTGCGGCTAGCAGCCCCTCAACCTGAGTGACCTTCCGAAGTTTCGAGGTCTCCTGGTCAAAGCATTCACTCCTTTATTGTGGATCCCACACTTTGCCGGGACTGACACTGCAAGCCTTCTACCTGCATTTTCTCGCCTCTGTTAACATGTAGAGAAGCTGGCGAAGTAAATTGAGTTTACAGTGTTAGTGCCGCTGCAGTCTGGGGCCGGCCATGAGTAGAGTGAGTTGCTAGTGTGTATGGCTTCTGTTACAAGTTCTGTTACATTAGCCAGTACGGCCACGTTCAAAGGACACAGTGAGAGATAGAGAGAGAGGGAGAGCCATGCTGGTTGAAACTTCTTCGATACTTAGCTGCTATACGAGAAGCACTGCAAAGTGCGACAGTCAAAATCTGGGTAGTTAGGACGTTGAAAACATTCCTCGGAAACAGTGGAGAGTATATTAACCCTTTAAAGACGAAATGTAATCTGTTTTATATAAGGACTCAATGCGTACCGCGCTGTAAACACTCGCCGTCTATGTTATAAGAACCAGTCAGTTAAAATTCTGTATAGGGAAGTACACATACCCTACCGCGCAGTAAACACGCTCCGTCTCAGTTATAAAAACCAGTCAGCTAATGCTGTATAGGAAAATAATCGCCGTTTGTTCTGAGATCCACACAAAATACATAAATACACTGTGTGGGCAGAACGTAGAATTGTTGAATGTTGAACCTGGCGGTACATATAGTAACCACTGGGCTTTAAAGGGCTACAGTCCGTACCGCGCAGTAAACACGCTCCGTCTCAGTTATAAAAACCAGTCAGCTAATGCTGTATAGGGAAATAATCGCTGTTTGTTTTGAGGTCAGTAAAAAACACATAAAGCAATGTGGGCAGCATGTGGCATTTTTTAATTTGAAACGTTATGGCACGTAGAGTTACAGCTAGGCTTTAAAGGGTTAATAACGGATCCAGTTATTTGAAGAAGAAATAAAAAGGCTGACGTTTTTCCTGACAATGCCATGACACATAAAGGGAGTGTAGGTAGAGCTCCACTTATTGCCAGGCTTAGCAACTGCGGGGCCCGATTGCGATCATTGTGGCGGGCCCCTAAATATTATTGTGCAGAGGAAAGAGATGACTAACGTTCCGGTGTATTAACGTAATTTGTAATTAAAAATTATGATGATCCATTTTTTATTATTTTTAAAAATTATTAATATGCGAATCCATGAGCGCAGGGTCCCCTGATGCGCGGGGCCCGAGTAGTTCAAATCGGTACAATTGGTCAAAGGCCGGCCCTGGTTCCACTCATTTTGAATCTCGGCACTAGATAGAGGCTAATGGTCTGCCTCACGCCTCGGCCGCTTTACCCCAGGTGAAGAGGTCCCTCTACATGTTTAAGTGGGACACTGGGTCGTCCCCAGTGCTGGTTTGGACGTTTTGGGGCAGAGAAGATTCTGCAATATTACAGTGAATATTTTTGAAAAAGTGTAGAAGGGACTGATACAAAATAATGCTCAGTTAATCAGCCTGTACACAAAAATACCGTAACATAATAAACAAAGAGGTGAAATGTGATAAGCAGAAAGTCCTGTATTGGTGGTTCTGTAACGATGAAGGCCTGTAGCAAAGCTTGCCGTAAAACCGTTTATTCTCGCCAACGCCAAGGATTTTACGGCAGCAATAATCAGCTTATATTAACACGTTGAAAACTGAGTCTTGGTCTCTGGGGGATTCAGGTTGCGAATTAGCGGGGGATTAGTGGCATGTACCCCGGCCTGTAACCTGCACAAACCCTCCCATCAGAAAATATGAGTACCCTTTGGGGTATGTTGTATACAGTGCACAAAAAAATTTGCCCCCGTTTTAGAGAACATTGGCCTCTCAAAGTCTGTAATAGAATGTTCACATTCATCACACCAAATAGAGCGCCAACTCCACGCCGCACGCCCTCTTTTTAGAAGCTGATGGTCGCTTAGATGATCAGCATATTTCTTGTAGTTTATGGAGCCCAAATGCTCATGACCGGACTTGTGGCTGTGTGTGGCAACATTAGTAACGCAGAGAATATAGAAGCAGTCGACTGACACAGGCTGTACGGTGTAGAGAACAGATACTGTTGCCAACTTACGAGAACAATTGTAACCTTGACAATGGTGGCCCAGGTGAAGGACATATCGTTATGTATTTATGACCATAACCACTGTAGTTTAGTTCAAATAAATTAGGGGTGAAGTGCAATTGTGTCTTGTGTGTGCGAATTAATGCAAGTATTTCCTTCTGTGTTCTCTGTGGTTAGAGCAGTGCATAAATGTGTTTTTTTTTGTGATATGACTTTTCTGTGTATATTTTACAAGGCTGTCGCCGTGATAGCTTTATTATAAGGCAGAATATGTAGCTATATTTTGAAAACAAGGAAATTATTTTTATTTGGAAGGGAGTTGTGTTGAACTAAATTCAAATTGATTCGATTTTTTCAATGTTCCACGCTTTTCTCTTTGATAGCCTTTAATGATTTTATCCGCTGTGTTAATCCAGAAATACAGGACACTACAGGCCCTGGCAAGGTCAAAGCTGGTCTCTTCAGTTGAGGTCAGTATTTCTGTCAGATCCAACTCAGCAGGCACTTCAGCGCCATTTAACTTGAAGATAAAAATAGATTCACTTTCCATAACCTTGACTTGTTTTATGAATTCTAGGCACGAATTTTTCATAAAGCGAGTATTGCTGTTGAAAGCGTGTGCAAAAGTTTAAGTGTAAGAATATCGAGTGTTAGTTTATGGGCGGGTACTGCTGACTGGGCGCTTTTAACCACTTTCACTCAACTATCGTACTGATCGATGTTGACCAGTGGGTGAGGGGACACACGATAGCCACGCCCGCCAAGAACTCACGAGTCAATCAGAGAACTCCGTGCCTTATAGTGTTCCTGGATGTTTGGAATAGACTTTCTTATGTGTGAATGGGTTCGGCCGCGTACAGGAATGGAAATTTGCATACGTTTCCACAAACTTTACAGTTTAACCTTTTAAAGCCTAGCGGTAACTTTACGTACCACCAGGTTTAACATTAAAAAATTCTACATTGTGCCCACATTGCATTTATGTGTTTTGTACGGATCTCAGAACAAACAGCAACTTTTGCCTTATAAAACATTAAGAGATTGGTTTTTATAACCGAAGTGGAGAGTGTTTACAGCGCGGTACGCACTGAGTCCTTATATAAAACAGATACGCTTCGTGTTTAAAGGTTTAAATCTTCAGAGTTTTTGCTGAAGAAAATATTAGTACATATATTTCTTTTCGTGAAAGAAGACATTTTCTTGTAGCTAGATTCATTTTTTTTTTCTTTCCGAGTAGTGAAATATTGTAAAGTGGCGCATACCGTTGTATAAATTGTCTTTGCTAAAGAATAAAGAAAATTTATATGAAATACTTCTTTATTTCCAAATGAATTATATCCGGCAGAGGAAGTGTATCTTCTTAAACATGAAAGACTTTGTACGTAACTTTGATCTTCTAAATTATGACGAAAAAAGTTCTCAAAGAAATACAATATGAGTTGTTTTCAGGTTCTCATTACTTAAATCCTTTAGGCTTTGTACAGGCTTCAAAGTGGAGCCGAACACTTTGCAGGGCGGCACACAAAACTCTGTCTTACTAAATGAACTTTGTAATTATTCCAAAAGGAAACCGGATTTAGAGTTCTTCTGTCGCAGTAACTGTTAATGAACTGACGGTGTCACAGCACTGCCCAAAATTCGGCACCGCTCATGCAAAAGTCCTACAAGGACACGATCCTGATTTAGATATGCACCTATCTTCGATACTCATACCTTATATCCGAAGACTGTGCTTAAAGTTTTCATTCCATCGTTTACACGGTCTCCCAAAGTGACTTCTTCGAGCACGGTTCATCACCATAACGTTGACTGACTGGTCGACCGGTTCACTGATTGATTGACTGATTGATTGATTGATTGATTGATCGATCGACTGATTTATTTATTTATTTATTTATTCAGTCATTCATTCATTGATATTTACCAGCATTGTTTGCTGCAGTGGTGACAAGTTTCATCAGTTGGGCATGTATGTTATAATGATAAATCCGAAAATATAGGCACAATAAATCATTTATCTATGGCGAAATGGAAGGTTCTCATAATTAGTACAACTGCGAGTGCCGTCCTGTTTGAGAAGCTGATAGTTTCCCAGTTCCTCAAGAAATTCTTCGCCTTTTAGGAATAACCGGGATAGCTCAGTTGGAATAGTGACCTGGGTATGGGCCGGACATCCAAAAAATCATGGGTCAATTCTCGGCAAGGGAAAGAGCAGTGTCTTTCTTCCCCGAATCTTGCAGACCGAATGTGGGGCCCACACAGGCCATATTTAATAAGCAAAGAAGAATCCTTGTTAGGAGTAAGACGTGCGGGGCATAAAGCTGAGCAGTCCCCTCCACCTAGCGCGGAACTTAGAAGAAATGGTGGGGCTATATCCCTAGTCCCACACACGCCTTCATGGTGTGAAATGGGACAATTTTAATTTTAGTAACTTCGTGCAAGTAGAGACCTTTTTGAGAAGCTAGTTGTTCCCCAGCTAGTCAATAAATTCCCTGTACTGTGCGAAATGATCTAGCGACGGGATCCATAACCGACGCGGCAAAACGTTACTTGTTGAGCGGGTAGCAGTATTCAAAAAGGGGCCGTCTGTGGATTTCGTTGGCTTATTCTTCCCTTCTAGTAAATATGCTCTTTTATCATAATTTCGTCCCAGCACTCAAAATTTTAAAGGATTTTAGTAAAGGTCTCTTGTACAGTTATAAGATTTTGCATTCTACTTTCGCTGCTATTAGGCTGTCTGAATGCAATCGCTTTAAGCCAAAATATTCGAAGCTGAATTATCTGCCATAACCAACAGTCTTACAGTCTTACATGTAGCAGCATCTCCTAATAAATCAATATTTTGGTTTTTGTCCAAATATTATTTGCGTTGAACACACATACTGACCGCTGGCACATTGCGTGCGACACAGCTGGCGTAAAGGTGTTTGGTTTTCAATTTCCTGCCGTACTGGGACACTGACGTGGTGCTGAGGAGGGGGAAGGGGGGGCGCGCCCCGAGGATAATCAACGTCTGTAAGAGAAGGTGTTCCCACTGGTCTGCCTGCCTACCTGTCTGTCTGTCTGTCTGTCTGTCTGTCTGTCTGTCCGTCTGCCTGCCTGTCTGTCACAGAAGGGACATTTGCATCCAAATACGTCTCGTGCAACACACTTCACCATTGGCCCAGTCGTCCTGGAGTTGCAAACTGCAAGATTATGTGAAACTGAAGCCACGTTACCTCGTCAGAGGCCAAGTGAAAGTATGTTTATATCCAGTACTCTCTGACTTCCGAAAGAAAATTGCCTTTTCGAAGGTTCCCAGGCTACCTCCGTTTGTCCTTCTGGCAACAACAGCATGTAGATAAAGGTGAAGTAACCACTGGCCTTTAGCGGATTCACAATCCTTAGTGTTTTAACGTCGACAAAGCAAATACGCAAATAAATCATTAAGTTTTACGTATAATATTTAACCTGTACATATAACAATATGAATATTAGCTGGTTGGTTCTTTACAGTACGTTTTCTGTGAGTTGGAAACTGAATTTGCAGACATTATTTGGAAGAACTGTAAGCTTGCTATGGTTATTGCAGAATGTCTTATGCTGAAGGATCTTTATTGATTACAGGTGCATAGTAGCAAGGGCAACAAACGTATTGCGTCATAGGCGATCCGGTTTGAGAAGCGACGCACAGAATTGGTAGCGCATAAATACGGGCGTTACGGCCGACCTGTTTCTTTCAGGCCGATTCATACGGAATTGTTTCTGGGTGGGTTGTAGTCGGTCGGTCACGTGACCCGTAGGGCGTTCATTTGTGCAGTGTCGGATGACGCCGTTACAGTGCAACGCAACATAGTCACTTCCGCACCTGAATGCTTAGGATCGCGAACTCAGCTTCTTTCTGGCAGAATTTAAATACAAAAATACGAGGCATTTGTCAGTACTTCAGCAGAACCGTACATAAAAGAAGCCGAAGACTGCTGGTAATAAGAGGGCCGGGGCGTGAAGCTGAAAACTCACCTCCATCCAATACTGATGATACGCGTGGGCCACGCCATGGATGAAACTGTTAGTCGCCGGCGTCTTTAGGAGGGGCCAGTTTTCTATTCCGGGAGGGTCGGTTTGGGATTTATGGTGGACAAAGTGACACTGGGACAGGTGTGCCTCTGAGCTGTTTTCTTCCCCCGTCAGTGTCATACTACCAGTGCCACCTAATGGTGCATTCATTTGTCATGGACGCTACATAACCTTCGCAACTGAGAGCGTCGTTAAGTAACACGCTTAAAAAGAATATGTGGCGCTGTACCGCCACGCGCCTTAAACTATCAAGGCTTAAGGTTTAATTAAACACAGTGGGGAATTTTACTTCACGTCTAGGGAAATAATATTTTGCTTCGATAACATCTATCCTGGTACGAGGTAGGGCGCACGGAAGTCGTCCGTTATTTTTGGTAGATTTTGACGAAATTTGGAATGTGTACATATTTTAATTAAGATCTGTGGTATTATACTTCACTAAAATCAGGAGGTTCTTCTGTTTCCATATGGTAGTTCGGAAGTTAGGAGGTGAATTTTTTCAAAATTTCAAACCGAACGCGAGAAAAAAAAATCTTCAGCACATTTCAAAATCTCTCCTTTAAGCGACTTCACGTTGTTAACCCGAAACACACATCCAATTGCGAGTGATATGGAAATAATTTAGACGTGCAAAAAAGTACCAGACGACTGTGCAATCGGATTAACGGGTTTGTCTGCTTTAATGAGGTTTCGTGCTTTGCAGGTTGCGTGGTTTACAGTTGCACAGAGAGTTCAGTTACTTTGCTCTTGACGTGCAACAAAAATCACTCCATGCTCATCCAGCAGTTCAAAACACCTGCTGCAAAGTGCCAGTCGAAACCCGCACTGTGTCCCTGTACTCAGGCTGTAGTCCAGGACTGCACCCAGTGCCTCGCAGTATACATCGAAACCGACGTGATGCTAAAATACCCGATCACGTTGTCCGCATCTTTGAGCCCTTCGAAAGACGAATTTGAAAGTACATAACCTTGATTTCACGTTTCCGCCGCCATGTTGATGAGATCTGCGTTCTTCTGGGGTATTACGCAGCGTCGAATGGTAATCCGTTACGGACGTTTCGTGACAACCTATCGGCCCTATTTTGTTTGCTTGGACTTCTTGACCCTTGAAGATGGGACCGATACGTTATTCCGAAACGTCAGTAGAGGATTAACACTCGACGTTGCGTAATATCCAGAAGGGCGCAGTTCTCTTGAAAGTGTTTAGCATATTGAAAACTCGAATGACGTCTCAATAATAACGCTGCAGTAATACGAAAAGAAAAAGTAATTTGTTTGGAACTGAACCAAATTTTAATTAAATGTGCATCACTGTCCTCGCTGTAGGCTAGGCCCTGACCACAAGCATGCGGTAACATATATATACTACACATGTAAAATATATTGCCCACTGAGGCCATATATAATTTTTTCACCAAAATATGGTAACTGTTGTCAACCGAACCGTTCCTTCGTACATATTGGTGGTTCCGATGATTTATCCTGTTTTTATAGACTACGCCTGTACATTTGCGTCATCAGAAATGTCCGTCATTAGAATCAATTCTGAAGCAGATGGATCCCATCTACAACCGGTTATTCTGTTTATTTAAACCCCATTTTAATATTAATATTTGTACCGGGTTTCTTTCCCGGGGGTAAAGCGGCCGGGGCGTAGCCTTAACTACCCACCCCCACCAAGCGCTGAGATTGAAGAAACTGTACAGCTATGCTTCTACTGCGCCCCTGGGCCTTCATGCCCTGTTCTAGGGTGAATTTTACCTTTTTTACCTTCGCCATTTTAATATTTTTCCCCGTCGACAACTAAATCTTCAAAGTGATATCTGCTGTTCAGACTTCAATTTAATGATGTTTTCTATATTCCATCTTTCCAACTGTTTGGTGAGTTACGCAGTTTTCTGCGTCTTCTGCCGCCTTCCCCCAGCATCCGTCCCTCAGAGAGTTTCAGAATGTATTCCTCGCTAAGTGTAAGGACTGCAAGTTCCACATAAGCGAAATGAACGTAGACACCCTTAACAGTACCAAATCAGCTGTGGAAGAACCAGGCAGCGTTCTGACGCTGGCACACTGAGTTACGTTGACTTGACACTTTGACTCTTGTTGTTTCGTGTGTGAGCTTGCAGACAGATGTTGGTAGTGGTTAGTAATCATCTGTGCATAACAAACTGACTCACTAATTACCTGACTGACTGACTGACTGACTGACTAACTAACTAACTAACTAACTCCAGAAAGAGACTCTTTCTCGACAAACTAATTCTTTCTCAGCTATTGAAGAAATGCCCAGCATTTAATGAAACGCGAAGACAGCCACACTTCCCTCTCGTAAGCCAGAATAATCCAATCCATCCCTCTTGTCCTATTTCTTTAACATCCGTTTTAATATTTTTCCCCAAATCTAAGCGTAAATTTTCCATCTTCTCTTTGCCCTTCTGGTTTGTCTCACCACCAAAACCATGTACACATTCCTCCTGTCCTCATGCGTGCTACATGACTAGCCAGTCTCGTTCTTCTTACATTGATCACCTGAATAACATTTGATGTATAGTACAAATTATGGAGTTACTCTCTATGTAGTTTTCTCCAGTCTGAGGCCTTTTGTAACATTGCGTAATCTGTTTTGTAAGGGTGAGGCGTTGTTGGTCCCTCGCCCAACCACAAATCTGAAAGACCACCTCTTGTCAGCTGTTCGTGACTCCTTATTCCGTATATTGACAGCTACACTCTATATGTACAGGTCATCTCCGCCTTCTGTGACCTGAGGACGCTACATGGCGTGGTGGCATGGATCCACAGAATCTGCATATCTTTACTTTGTTTATTCCTTCGGCTTTCAGATGGCAAGCTGAAGATCAGCTGTTATAAACTAATTTGTAGCAAGAATTGCCCAGTTTTGATCTGCACTTAATTGCATCGTGAATTGCAGTTTTTTCTTCTTGCTATCTTCGTGAACCAATTTATTTCTGCAGCGTTTCTGAAGTGTACAGTAGCTACACCCGTGCTATTGTTTCACCCAGAATTCTGCTGACGAGGCCTGACCGTACCGAACCTGCAGAAAAGCTGCAGACACACATCGTTTTATGCATTACACCTTACGCTATAACGTGGTCCCCTAGTAACCAACAAAGGGCACACAGAAATCGGGAGAGAAACGGGGTTTTATGCAATATGTCAGAATTTAAATGTCTGGCAATAACACTTCTCCGTTAGTAATTTATTTAAGGTAATTTGCAGCGTCAGGGGAATGCATACCGAATATGAAAAATTGACAAACAGGAAGGTGGAGGGGGTTACAACTGAAAGTTTTTGGTGGAGTTCTTATTATTTGCAACCCATTAAGAACGGTTCATAGCACATGCATATTTCTTGTTCTACCTGTCTTATATACATGTAAAAAGAATGAAAGAAAATGGAAAAAAGTAAATCACGTTTATTCTCTACGCTTTCCGTATTAGTCCCCGGAAATTGCTCTGTTGATGGATACGACGATGAGAATTTAATTAATTTTTTCTGTCGAGTTCAAGAATAAGTAGTTTTAAAATAAAAATGAAAGGAGTAAAGAGAAAGAGATAAAACTGTTAAAATTGAAGAAACCAGTAAAAATTCATCCTTGTTTTATAAGAGAGTAGGGACGAATATCTGTACACCAAGTAGAGGGTCGTGGAAGGTTAGGGGTTAGAGGACATGTTACCCTGGGACCCACGGGAGGTGGTTGAGGCTCAGTAAAGAGATAATGAAAATCTACCATGAAAAATGTCTCTTTTGTATTCTACCACTGTTTCTGCACGCCTCATATAAACTGAGATCTCCCATCTCCCCACACAAGCGTCCTAACTTCCTCCAGCTTTTCTCCACACCACAGGATTTTTTTACTCTTACGGCCCCCCACCCCCACCCCGACCCCCACCCCCTAAGAAATTGAGTCTTTACAGTTGTTGAGGAAATGAATGAAAAAGGCCTGGGTACGAATGTGAAACGAAATTGTCTTGGAAATTTTACAGAATGGATTTAAAGCCTTCGTCCTCTCACTGACACAGTTCTTGCTGCATTTGTGGTTCTTACAAAATGTCAAGAGATCTTCTGTCCTGAACATGACGGCGGGATGTCACTCCGAAACTGTGGCACCTGACCTACACGTCTGCAAGCTGTCATGACAGAAAATATTGCACCCCCAGTGACAGGTGCATTCCCAAACTAATTTGACTTTCGTGGAAAAATGAATGATTCTTCGTTAACGAACATTCATTTCCTCAACGTATTAAGCACAGTTTTTTCCTAGCTTATCTAGCAACATCCTAACTAACTAACTAACTAACTAACTAACTAACTAACTAACTAACTAACTAACTAACTAACTAACTAACAACTAACTAACTAACAACTAACTAACTAACTAACTAACTAACAACTAACTAACTAACTAACTAACTAACTAACTAACTAACTGCATGGAGCAGAGGCCCTCTTGAGAAGCTAACAGTCTCTCAGCTACTCCAGAAATTCTCCGCATTTTATGGAACCCGGGGGTTCATTACCGCATTCACAAGAGCCCGCCACCTGTCCCTATCCTCAGCCAGCTCATTCCAGTCCATACCCCCATTCCACGTCTTGAAGATCCATTTTAATATTATCCTCCTACCTACGCCTAGGTCTCCCAAGTGGTCGCCTTCCCTCAGGTCTGCCCACCAAAATCCTGTACGCACCTCTCTTTTCCCCCATATGTGCTACATGCCCCGCCCATGTCATTCTTCTCGATTTGATTACCCGAATAATATTTGGTGTTGAGTACAGGTCATTAAGTTCCTCGTTATGTAGTCTTCTCCACTCCCCTGTCGCCTCGTCCCTCTTAGGCCCAAATATCCTCCTCAGCACCCTATTCTCGAACACCCTCAGCCTTTTTTCCTCCCTCGGTGTGAGAGACCAAGTTTCACACCCATACCAAACAACAGGTAAAATTATAGTTCTGTATACCCTAATCTTTGTGTTTTTGGATAGCAACCCGGAAGACAAAAGATTCTGCACCGAATGATAGCAAGCATTCCCCGACTTCAATCTGCTCTTAATTTCTTCATGAATAGAGTTTCGATTCGTTAGGGTTGCTCCCAGATATTTGAATTCTTCCAGCCTTTCAGTGTATCTTTATGTTGTGATTGTGTCCTGCATTCTGACTTCGAGACATGACCATGTACTTAGTTTTCTCAGCATTTACTTCTAGACCAATCTCCTTACTAGCAATCACTAAATCTTCTGCGTTTTTCTTTATACTATGTACGTTTCCGCCCAGTATATTAACATCCTCACCATGAACCAGAAGCTGATGTGTACCATTCAATGTCAAGCTACTTGAGAAATGTGCGTACAGTAGGACGGGCGAATGTGGGTGAAAACTGGAAAGGTTGGGCGTTGCTTATTAAAGGAAGAAAGTTGTGGGAACATATTGTGAGATGCAGTTAACGAGTGACGTCAGTTTATATTCACTTGAACAGGAGAGATCGAAACTGATTTTGAGCAAACAACTCACCATTAAAACGAATAATTTTGCACTTAATCCGGCCTGCCCTTCATTAGTACTCGGAATTCTTCTTTTTTACATAAAGATGATTAGACTAATGGCGCACATGGAACTGCAACTTGTAACCCACCAATACACAGTCTTACTTGCTTTCTTAGTCCTTTCCTCTTCTACCTACTTGTTCACAGCAGGTGTCGAGGGGTTTTGTGATTCCAGTTGATCACACTCAAGCACACACCACAGTCGGTAGGACTCCTCTGGACGAGGGATCGGCCCGTCGCAGAAATCTCTACCTGACAACACAAACACTGTACAAGACAAACATCCATGCCCCCGGTGGGATCGAACCCACGATCCCAGCAAGCGCTTTGCCGCAGACCTGCGCCTTAGACCGCGCGGCCACTGGGATCGGCCACAGTTTTACACGAGACAAAAACTTAACAGATTCTGTATAGACCAACATGTAAGCATGTTACGCGTGTACGAAAGTATAAGGACAAACATTTTATTTTGCGGGCACAACATTTTGACAGGTGTTTTTGTAACCCAGCTGCTCAGTAATGTGGGGACCTCAGTTTGACGAATATTGCGGGTTACGAGCAATTACCGTTTCATAAGCGATACACACACAACTGGATAGGAACCCTTTTCTTCCTCTCTTTCTTCTTTTGTCTTTCTTATATTATTTCCCTTTTCTGTTCCTTCTTTGCTTCATTCCTTTCCTTTCCGTCGGTAAATCGCCCACACTGTAAGTTGTGTAATTTAGGTCTTTATAAAACTGCTTTGTAGTCGATTTTCAGAATTATTTTCTCATAAATTCTGAATAGCAGAAAATGACAAGCAGAAACCTTCACAGTGTATCAGCTCCAACTGCTTGCGAAGTAACTCATTCCTCTTTACCTTATCTTTCCTATAAAGTAGACGTTCTGTCGATATATAACGCAGGAAGACGTAACAGCGTGTGACGCTCTGCTCTACGGTTACGTACGTACAGGACGCACTCTCAGACAGACAAGTCTTGTATAAATGGTATAACTAAGCGGCACTTACTCTTCCGGCACTGGGATTCCCCCTACGAAGTAACATCAGTCGATATTACAGACTTCTGCCCGAAAAAAAATCCGGGTAAATTGCAGTAGAACACATTAAATATTTCGTTCAATTTATATCTAAATTACGGTTGCGGGACTTGATGTTATCATAGAGGTGTTATTGAAGCTTGAATTCTTTTGGAGTGTGTTACTGTGTCGTTGGGCGAGTGGTTACCAACGTTTCGAAGGAAACTTGTGCCTTCACATTCAAGTTCAAGCAGTTCGTTGTCATACACTGATTCAAACCCTGCAGGCGTGGCGCTTTGTTTCTTCCACCTGTAAGAGTACCTTGTGGTAATTACAAATTACAACCTTCTAGTGTTACGATATTTATAAACAGTTTTGTGAAAATCTCTAATCTTTTCTAATATTTGAAACGAGGCAACACTGACGGACACAGCCTAGGGTTTCCCCTTTGAGAAAGGAAAGTGCAGTAAAAGAAATGCACAGAAACTTGGACAGATATTAGAAAAAGCAAGGGCTGAACCATGACCTAAATATTACATAGCACACTTATGCGTAAAACCGAAATTTAAGCATGGTATCGCGCCCAAGATGGCTGCCATAGTTTCGGCAGTTCGGTTTTTATATGCTTTGCATTCGTATATAAAGACATAGACTCTGCATACTGTGGCGTGTATTGTCTCGTAATTTCTTGTAGCTACAATTTTGTACAGAATTTTTCGCCCTACATGATTTTCCATTTGTTTTTTTTATGCAAGTCTTACCATTGATTTTAAAAAATGCTGGGGAGTATTTAAATAATAGAAAACAAGGCTATAAACAAAATCTTTTTTGTCGATTCACTGTTTCGAGCACACTGATACATAATTTTTCAACCAGCCTTGATATTAACGTCTCTCCATTTTGCCCACTTAATGTATCAGTTTATTTATTGTGATTCACCGGATAAACAGTTATTATTTACGTCTCTAAACGACATTAAATTGCCGGTCTTTGTATTGGAGACGCATTTTATTTGCTTCGGGACAGGAAATCCATTTATGTGTCCTATTTTTTCTATTTTCGTGTTTATATATACACGTACACCAACCTCCCTAAATGTGGCGCGGACTTTTATGTAATAGTATTATAAATTTGTTACAAAAATTCATGTAATCGTCCTTCTGTTTCGAAAAATTATTTTTTAAATATACAGACAACGAACATCAAACATCTCTTTATCCTTTCCGGAATCGACGGGCAAAATATTAACATGGTGCATTTTAACGCCGATTTGTATTATGTCAGACTTGGTGTTCAGTTGACGGCATTCTGGTGACAGCGACAGAGAAAGCAGTTCCCCAGTTGCTTGGCAGATGCAAACCACAACCGTCTGATAATGCAAACCTTCTGTGCTCCGTGTGATACGAGTATATAGGGTTAGGCCCTGCAACGAGCGTAACACTGCCTTCGGGAATATTTACGACGTAGTCAGCCGAATAATTCCGATTGAAGACACCTGAAGTGAGCATAGTCAGTGGTCTTCTGTCGGTGTGTGTTGCTGTTGTAAAGTTTTATGTGCATTTACTTCCGTGGAAGTGGTGAAATGTTTTGAGTGATGGCGTGTGGTGTTTTATTGTGTGTTGTGTGTTGTGTGTGAGAATCATTTGGTGTAATAAGAAGACATTGTGAGTGAATAGAAGATGTAATTTGAGAATGGAACTGGAACCTTCACTTTGCCTCCATGTTGCTCTGCTCCGAGACACAGCAACATGGCAAGCAGCTGCTGCAGGTGGGGTAAGTTGAAGAAAAGTGCTGCGTAGTAGATAGACGGCCAGAGATGGATGCCAAGACGGACGTAATTTGAATCGTTTCTGTGGACGCAGGCAATAGCACACCCAAAATAGTATTTACGAAATAACGTTTCAGCTGTTCAAGAATATGGTTGCATTTACCATAGAATTACGCGTCCCTGTACTGAAGTACGCCGGATTTTACTGTGCAAACTTCCTGTTAGGTTTACAAATAAGGATCAGTGCAATGACCCAGCAGTCTGACACAAATGTATTTGGTCCTGTTAGACGAAAAACTGAGAAAAAGTGAGAGTTTCAGCATACTTTTAGTTCATAAATACATTTTTGGTATTTCAGAATTAGGCGTCGAAGCATGTGAATAAGCAGTGTAAGTCAGGTGCGTGCATCAGAAATTTCGCTGACTCAGTATATAATATATGTCGAACAATTTTAGGCATAAAATTTCCTATATAAGATAATAAAACTGGACGAAAAAGTACCGAAAGCTCTACACATTCGTAAGAAAACTGTAACATTTTGTAGCTTTCTGTATACATATATGTAGACATATATGTTATGGCCGTGTGCTTTGTGGCAGTTATGTAAAGTGTCAGTGCCTTTGGAAAGTTGCATTTATGGCCTCAGTACGAGACACCGATTTCAAAGACCTTGGAGTAACGTAACAAATAGAATATTTGGGAAGTTTTTTGTTGCTGTGTTCCTGCAAGCACATTTGTTGTCACTTTAATTCTCAGAGATCAGCCCTTTGTGTTAGTTCACCAACTGAGCGTGAAGTGAAGTCAATCGCAACGTATTTACTTAAAAATTAATGTGTTGTGCTCGTGTATGTAATATTGTACATCTACCGTGCATTTGTTTGTTATTTTCATACTGACTAACTAACTAACTCCAAGGAGCAGAGGCCTTCTTGAAGAGCTAAGAGTTTCTCAGCTAGTCAAGAAATTCCCCGCAGTTTATGGAACCCGGAGGTTCATTACCGCATTCACAAGAGCCCGCCACCTGTCCCTATCCTCAGCCAGCTCCATCCAGTCCATGCCCCCCCCCCTCCGTCCCACTTCTTGAAGAACCATTTTAATGTTATCCTCCCATCTACGCCTGGGTCTCCCAAGTGGTCGCCTTCCCTCAGGTCTCCCCACCAAAATCCTGTATGCACCTCTCTTTTCCCCCATACGTGCTACATGCGCCGTCCATCTTATTCTTCTCGATTTGATTACCCGAATAATATTTGGTGATGAGTACAGGTCATTAAGTTCCTCGTTATGTAGTCTTCTCCACTCCCCTGTCGCCTCGTCCCTCTCAGGCCCAAATATCCCCCTCAGCACCCTATTCTCGAACACCCTCAGTCTTTGTTCCTCCCTCAGTGTGAGAGACCAAGTTTCACACCCATTCTTATTTTTATACAGATTTATTAATTGCCAATTACTGCACAATTATTTTTCGCCCTCCAACAGAGTTGGCACTTGTGCACTGCACACCGGGATTGTAACCAGCGGTTGCTTTTCACATATTGGAATCAATAATGACCTAGAAGTTTGGAAACAGATTTTTGCCGATGTTTATACTCAACAATTTTATATAACAACACCAATTTTAACATATCGACACTGTTTGCAGTACAGTGGATATACTTTAGTATATTTTAGCCTATAACGGTGATTACCGCAATAGACGTAAAAACAATGTACCATTCACCGATTTGTCATGCGCTGCGTGTTGTCTGAAAAAAATGTGTTCCCTGGTGACTGCTAAACTTTTGCAACCGAAACGAGTTGCAGAGAGAAAAATAATTGTGTTTTGATTTATTTTATTTTATTTTATTTTTAATTATTGTTTCTTCTTTATATTTAATAAGTTATGAACAATTTCCTTTTGTGTTGTGTTTTTGTGTTAATATGTTTTGGCATGTCAAAAATCTGTTGAACATATCTTACATTAGGAAGAAATTAATTAGTGTTTAGTCATTATTCAGTATTAACTTTAAAATAAATTATTCCAAATGTTTAGGCCCCGATAATACGTGACACACGGATGAACATAGTCTGAACACACTGTATGAAAAGCTGTGAACTGGCTTTACTGTATACGCTGTGTAAAGTTTTGTGTTGTGATTTTTTCCTCACAGTTACACGTTATGTAAATGTAGAGTTCCTCCAGCAGTTCGTTTATGCCATCCGTACCGCGAGCCGTGACGAACTGGACAAGCAAAGCCAGTATTAAATTAAAATTTTATAATATGCAAATTTTGGAGAGAGGGAACGAAATGCAAATTTTTTTTTTTTTGAAATTAATAGATACAAACTGAAAGCAGGAAAGGGAATGTTGTTAACCATAATATATCATTTCTTCTGTTGCATAGCCTAACGTTATTCTTTTGAGACGGAATTACGAGGTGTTACAACTTTGCAGAAAAAAGTGAAACAAACGGCACTGAACACGCAACAGTATGCCGCTGTGGAATTTCTGTACGAGTGCCCGGCACTAATTCTGCATTTTTCATCTCCAGTTGATCTCCATTTGGTTATGGTTATGCATAACACACATATACGTAGATTTAGATACAACCGGTAATGCTTCTGCGTTACAGTCTGCAGGTACTGAGTTTGAATCCCTGACCGGATACAGTGTATCCTTATGGTGTTTAGTTTGTTTTCCTCAGTCCCTCCAGGAAAAAATCGTGATAGCGCCCTAAACAGGATTACGGAAACTTTCTTTCAGATAATTTCCAGTACACTATTCACCAACCAACACTGTGTAATCTGAGCTACTCACAGCCAACACGTAAGTCTGTTTGTAATAAAGTATTTCCGTGAAGTAGCCTAAATGTTTAAACAGACAGTTCAATACTAAGAATAGACACTAAATCCATTGATCAGCATGCTTTTTGAGAAGCTGGTAGTTTCTTATCATGTCAAAATGTCCCTAATCGCCTTCACAACAGCCCGTCACTAAGCATTATCCAGAGCCAGACGAATCCAGTCCACATCCCTCCTAATATTTCTGTGGGATACATTTTAATACTATCCCCCATCTGCGCCTAGGTTTTTCAAGCGGTCTCTTTGCAGTAGATTACTTTCCTACCCCCCTGTGCATAGATGCATTTTCACTACCTCAAAATTCATTCTGTATTAATCACCATATTTCACATCATGTGCCACGTAGATACGTAGCAAAGTTTTTATGCCATTTGTTTCCCATGGCTTAACATCTGGAGGGCAAACAGTTTTTTACTTGCTTTCATTGCGTTTAAAGTTACTGTAATTCCTTCAGGACAGTTCGGCGTGCAGCCTACCTAACGTTTCTGCCTTTTTATCCACATTTTACTCTCATTTAGCTTTCGGTATATTTTGTTTCAGTCTCTTTTTTCTTTCTATCCCACTATACTTTTCCCCTTTCTTTTCTCCCCTTTATGTTGTTTAATTTCGCATATATTTATTGCTTCTCTTTTTTATTTTTCCGTCTATCTTTTCGCTGTTTGTATATGTTAATGAATGTCAATAACATGTGATTGGTAGGCAAGCTGTCGGAATCCCTTTATCAACATTCCATGCAACTAGTGTTTCTGATTACAGGAAAACTCCATGAATCATATTAGTTGTGGAATTTTAGTGGGACATCAAAAGCTGTGACAGTGGTAATTCGCACTTTATGGCCAGCTGCTTGTAACAATGGTAACTTGCACTTTATGACCAAATGCTTGTAACAATGGTAACTCGCACTTTATGGCCAGCTGCTTGTAACAATGGTAACTCGCACTTTATGGCCAGCTGGTCGTATGACATTCCTTCTGCCCAACACAGTGTCACGCGCCAGACATTAGACAAGGTGTGGCTGGTTGCAGGATCCAGGTCTGCTGCCTGCTAAGCTGCAACCAGCCACACAGCAGCACTATTTATGGCGCAGTTCGGTCGCTTGGACTTCCAGCCATCATATTTCTTTTATTATTATAGCCCGCGTGTCGTGAAAGTATAAAATTTGATGCAATAGAGTACTCGAGGGTAGAAAAGGTTTTCCATGAGTAGGAGACTTGTGATTGGTCCTAGCTCCTTGGTAGATTCATTTCCGGTGCCCTGTAATTTCCTGCTAGCCCCCCTCCTTCAATCCTTCCCCCTCACCCCCATTTCACCACCGATCGTCTTGAGCCATCTAGCTTTCAACGTGCTTTATATGTGGGTCTTGGGGGGTGGAATTTTTCTAGATCCTACCTTCTGCTATTGCTTTGGGGGTGGGAGTGTGGGAGGAGGGGGTTTTATATTAACTAATATTTCACCCTTGGTTAAATGTGGCAAAAAGTGTTAGCAAGATTTACAAAGACTGTGATTACAGAAGAAATCTTCAGGTCGCTTTCTGTAACCTGAGGTTCAGTAGCATAATTTTTACAGCGAATAGCTGACTAATGCAAGCAAAAAAAGTATGATATAGTGTCGGGGGGTAGCAAAATCCGTGGCCATTGCTTACATGTAGCAAGGAGACAAATGCTTTCATATCTGAGTCACTTTACAAGCTTAGCACCTGTAGACGGCTACTGTATAATGCAATTATTCCCAACTGCAGTGACTTCAGGGGTGTCACTTGTGACTCTTTCGGTGAGGCATGGTTTCCCTCAAGGATGTATCTACTGGTGCTTTTTCAGGGGTCTCGTATTTACCCCGCAGTGCCGCCCTCTCTATTAAGTTTATGTGTATCGGCAAATTTAAAACACAACGCCCCCTCCCCCGTTGGAATGGTCTTCGGTTTACATGAAGTTCTGTGCACCGGAAACTACAGAAGCAGACAAGTAGCCTTTACGCAGTTTGTTGCCGTCTGAGGTTCCCTCACGTGAGTGTAACTGAGGACATTTCGGTGTTCTGGGATAGGACTGCGTCCTTGCGAGTTCTTGATCCTTTAACACGAACGTACTACGTTATTTCGAAACGTCGGAAAACACTTAGCCAACGATGCAGTGTCACGTCCCAGAAAATATGATTTCTCATTTCGAGTGTACTGTCATACGTAAATAGGAAAATGTAGGCTTGGTAATGCTTTTTCTCCCGTATCGACTTCTAAGCATGTCGACCGATTTCCATGAAACGAGGTATGAGTGTTATGTTACTGGTACGTACCCTTGTTAATGTGCTGTGCTGGGTAATAACAACTGGGCGGATATGGCGGACGTGACACTAGGAACACTTACAAGTAGTGCAGGGCCCTGAAATGATTTATAGTAATTAATCTTGGAAAAACGTTCAGCTTTTTGTCGACGTAATTTTCTTGTAGCATGAAAAATAAAAACAGATGTTCGTCAATGGGCATTTTTCTTCAGCTTTCGCTTTCGTAGCGATAATTAACCCTTTAAAGACGAAGCGTATCTGCTTTATATAAGGACTCAGTGCGTACCGCGCTGTAAACACTCTCCACTTCGGTTATAAAAACCAGTCTCTTAATGTTTTATAAGGCAAAAGTTGCTGTTTGTTCTGAGATCCGTACAAAACACATAAACGCAATGTGGGCACCACGTAGAATTTTTTAATGTTAAACCTGGTGGTACGTAAAGTTACCGCTAGGCTTTAAAAGGTTAATGTGAATCTGAGATAGCCATGTGAAATTTGGTAAGGTTTTAGACAATACAGCATAGCTACACACTGCGTGTGAGATCTTATTTGACGTTCACAATCACAGATACGAAGACAGTACTAAATTTTGTTATTATATCTCCAAAATTTGACTGCTACAGTGTGTGTGTAGCTAAGCGGCAAATTCTTTACATACACAAAATCAAGTATGCAGTAGAGATATAGTCTTCTGACCCTCAGCACGGCAACGTTCGTGATATGTCCTGGCAGATGCAGGCGACAAAAAAGCAGAATTGCTCAGAGACAAAATGGACACCCTGTATAAATTTTTTAGCAGCCTGAAAATGCATAGAGTATATTTTCCGTATCTTCAGTAAAAACGCACCACACTTTAAGTTTTCATGTTGCATAAGACCAGTGTATGAACTTCCACAGCCCTGAAAATCTCTGGATTCATTTACACCCCTGTTTGCTCTAAATCACTGTAACAGTTTTATACCCCCAGTGGATCATGGCATGTGATTCTGTGTAAGGCGGGTGGCTTCCACTCTGTGTAGAGACAATGGCAAGTCATGGCCATAGAGAAACCGACTGTCACAGGATTTTATTTGAGACTTCAGTAGCCGAATTAAGGCGTGAGTCTCCCGGGGTTCGGCGCTGTGTCGTTAAGTGACCAGTTTCCGACGTTTCGGAGGATTATGGTGCCTTCATCTTCAGGATCAACACCTCTGAGCCTTGAGACTTAAGCAATACCGCTGTAAAAGTGTCAGATATTCTTTTGGAATTAATGCATTAACAGACTAACGCACTTAATAAAATATTCAGAAGTATAGAACTGCTACATGTTTCGACACCGAGGTGCCATCATCAGAGAGTTATCTGAACAAAGGAATACAAGGCCCACACGCTTATGTAGGTATTGTGTAGCCTTCATTAAAGGCATTAAAATAACTAAAGTATTAAAATTCCGAAGTGCACAGGTTCACGGTCATGAAGTCACGGTACTGTGAATTTACAAACTTTAAAGCGAAATGTGCCAGACGAGTGAGAAATTGAGGACTGTTCTTGCGACTTGGGCTGCGGACCATTAGTGGACTGTCATAAGTACGACAGGGAACAGTCCGTTACATAAAGTCCCGGGACTTTCTTGACGACCTGAGCAACTGTTGTTGGCCTCTCAAGAAGGACTGTGCTCCGTGCAGTTAGTAAGAAAAAGTGATATAAACTGGACCATGAGCACTTTATGAAAGATTACTGTTGCTTGGAAGTGTGGCTGCTCTCTTTGGAAACTTCCGCAATACATGGAGGTCAGCTTAACCCTTTAAAGACGAAGCTTATCTGTTTTATATAAGGACTCAGTGCGTACCGCGCTGTAAACACTCTCCACTTCGGTTATAAAAACCAGTCTCTTAATGTTTTATAAGGCAAAAGTTGCTGTTTGTTCTGAGATCCGTACAAAACACATAAACGCAATGTGGGCACCATGTAGAATTTTTTAATGTTAAACCTGGTGGTACGTAAAGTTACCGCTTGGCTTTAAAAGGTTAACGCCTCCGGTACCACAGAATAGGAGGCTGGGTGGGGCGGGAGGTCTTGGAGGAGGCAGAAGTCTCTGGGCCCTGCCACGAACCGAACCACAATTTCTCCGTCTCTAGTTAGCTCAGTCTCTAAACCGACTGAGCTGTCGTGGCCCCCCTGGAGTTATATAATCAGTTAATTGATAAGTTATTCCCATGCTGTTTGCATCCTTGTTCACCGCCCGAACTTTTTGCTCACGTGACCCTGCCGAAAGTGAAACTGTGTTCCAGCAGCTCTGTTCTTGAACTGTGTGTGTGTGTGTGTGTGTGTGTGTGTAATCGTGAACCCCTTACACTTTACATCTATCTCGCGGGCGGACTTCTTTGTTTTGCTGGGTGATGTGTGGTGGACTGACATGAAATATTCATCCACGGAGACTTCATGGGTGGAAGGGGGCGGGTAGGGAGGGGGGAGACTGTGTGACGTCACCTCCCGGGGACGATGAGCGTCGCTGCTGCACACCAGAGGACTGACATTTAGTACGGCGCGGATCACGTTCCCCAGGGATACCAACACACACATTTTGCAACCAACAGAAACTGTAGTGCACACGAACGCAGACTCCCCGCCTACCGCTGTCTGTTTAGAATGTGTGGGCTGGGCATTTGTGCTTGCAAATTGCATCATCTGTAGGATAAAGGTTTATTTATGTTAAGAGGGGTCGTCTGGTATGTGGCTCAGTGTAGTCTGGTATATGGCTTGCAAAGTTTAGGAGGAAAATTTTGACTCCGTTATCATAATTATCTCTACCTTGAAGACGAGTACGTTATTTTCAACCGAAAACTCGGTAATCATCTTACAGTTACAGGGCTTTACATCCCACCAGTGGTTCAAGACCGCTATCAGTTTGTCACGCGGTTAAAGTTCGATTTATTGGCTAAACATGAGTGGGGATTTTGTTGCTGTAATTTCTATGTTACTCAGACCGCGCATGTTCTTACAGTCAGCACACCAACCAACTTACGCACTTTGTAAAATACATTCAAAATCAAGTGTAAAACTCCTACATGTTTCGGCACCGAGGTGCCATCAACAGGGAGTTATCTGAACAAAGGAATGTAAGGCCAACACGCTTATGTAGGGATTGTGTCGCCTTCCTTAAAGTAATTAAAATAACCGAAATAAGTATTAAAATTCCAAAATTCACTTGAAAAGGATTTTAAATTTACAATATTGGAATTTGTTTGTTTAACGTGTGCATTTTGGAATTTTAATATTTTAATTATTTTAATCATTTTAATTACGGCTACACAGTCCCTACATAAGTGTGCTGGCCTTATATTCCTTCGTCTAGATAACTCCCTGATGATGGAACCTCGGTGCCGAAACATGTAGGAGTTTTGTGCTTACTTTTGAAAGTATTTTATTAACTGTATTTGCTGTTATAATTTGCAATATTTTTCAACGTACGCGCACTGGAATATGTCTAATTAGCGATACAACCACAGCAGTCTTTTCTTAGTTCTACCCACGTTTCTTCTACCGATCGGAATGTATTCATACGCTTCGAAATGCGTGTGTATTTCATTCTTAATCAATTTTGTGCCCATTTTGCACCTGTACTGTACAGTACTTTATTTAAGTCATGCATATTTGGTGCTCCTATCGCTTTATTTGCTGTCTCTGTGTTAGGAATTACAAATTAATGAAGAAATTCATACGAATATTTTCGCTGGGTAACTGAACTAATCCAGGACCGTAATTATTTGCCTCTGCGTTAGACATTACTGAATTTCACAACCGTGGAACAGCCGGCCTATAGTCCATATCTTTGGTTAAAAAAAAAAAGGATTTTACTCAGCATCGTAATTAACAGAGCTAAAAGGCAAGTTTAATTAAAAATACATTTAGAACGTAAATAGAGATACAAAAACAGAAACGAAAACTTCATGACGAATTCCCCGCACGTGCTGAATTCCCTTTAACTACTTCAGGAAACGAAACCGTGGTTCATTTTGCTATATCCACATCAGCTAATATGCACTTTGCACTGAGGTTAATAAGTTACTGTGCCCAGCCAACAAATCAGTGCGCTACAGTGATTGCATTTTAATTACCTTGTTCTAAACACACGCTGTATTTTGTATAGGTAGACTATAGTCACGTGCAAGGTTTAGCTACCTTAATGAGTTCTTTGCTACTGCAAAGCTTTCTCTGCCCCTCCACCTCTGCAATTTTATCCGCACCCCCCACAGTGCTCGCCCTACGTTCTGAGATACGCAACTGAGCTAATGAACAAAGTAATTGAAGAGGCGTCTAATTAGGAAAATCGGCGCCTTGGTTGTTGCTTTGTGTGTGTGTGTGTGTGTGTGTGTGTGAGGGATATAGTAGCGTCGTTTTGACTTTGAATCGCCGGCAAGTTTTTGAAAATAGAGAACGTACTTTGGAACTGGTTAGCACGTTCTGTGACGTACATTACGTTCTTCTTTCCTTTTCTATTTTCTTTTCTTCTTCTCTTTCTTCTTCAAAGGCGCACACAGGCAGACACTGCAGACAGCTGCATGAGGAGAAAGTTAGTGATTTACCTTCCTTAAGAATTATTATTCGGGTGATAAATTAAGGATCATCAGATGGGCTGGTCACGTGGCACGTACCCGGTAGAAGAGAGATGCATGTAGGATTTTAATTCTAATATTTGCCATCCCATGTGCGTAATGCTAATGTAACAGAGATTAAAACAAGCGTAGAGCACAGCTTCTTTCCCTATATATATACAGGATTTAGATTCTTAATTACATAAAATACACACTACATGTTTCGGCATCGATTCGGCCATCTTCAGGTGTGAGTGACAGTGAACCCTTTAATACAAACATACTTTTATTGAAGAGTTCACTGTCACTGACACCTGAAGATGGCCGAATAGATGCCGAAACATGTAGTGTGTATTTCATGTAATTAAGTATCTAAAGGTACACACAGTGAACGAAGTTTCGTTATATGGTTTTTTAATTTCTGTTACATGAATGTGGGATTTTGATGGCTTAAGTGTAACTTGAGGAAAGAGGCTCTTTGAAGACCTAGTCCTAGATGGGAGAATAATATTTAAATGGATCTTAAATAAATAATGGAAAAGCGTGGACTGGATTAATCTGGCTCTGAATAAGAACCGGAGGAGAGCTCGTGTAGACACGTTAGTGGACTTTGGGTTCCGTAAGGCGTCGGAAATTTCTCGACTGGATGACGAACTCTTGTCTCCCCAAGAAGGACTATGCTTCGTCGAGTTAGTTTATTTGTTTGTTAATTAGTTAGATATTTGATAGGGTACTTTGGATGCGGGACCGGCCTTTACCAGCACCTGTGCACTGACTTACACTACCCGATGCTTGTACTCTGCCACACCACATTTCTTGGCACATTCATCGCTGAATAACTTACAACGGATCAGCAATTTTCGTATAATTTTAACATAAGGTGCCGTGTGTTATTTTAACAACAAGTTTTGTAACGAAGTGCAAATCAACTGGGCTGGTGTATGTTTACGTGTTCTCTGTGTCTCCCCTGAGGATGGCGTGGTGTTACACCGAAACAGGTTGGGGGTCTTACGCAGTTTGTTACACCCTACTTCAGCATCGCGTGTGAGCTGGTGGCAACACATGTGTTATGGCTCTACGTTGCTTTTTCTCTCCAGTATAATTGTTTTTTATTAAAAATATCTTGTATGGCCCTTTATTTGCCATTCCCTCAATTGCTGACGGGTAAACACATTAATACTGCATATTGTGACACTCACAAGGAAGGCAACCATATCCCGGTTGAAGAAGACGTACTCCTGCTTGTATTAATAAACACTCTGAATAAAACATCCACTGATTGCAAACTGTAACAGCAGTGCAGTTAGAATTCCTGTCCACACACTGTGGATATATTATTAAAGAGAAGTAAAGGCGTGTTCCATTGTTAGCCAAGTACCCTCTCTGATGTATATGAGTTGTTCGTAGACAAAAGAAGAAGAGAAAGTTGCGCTATGCTTGAGACAAACAAGAGTCGGTTGGCGGCCGACTGCTTGCCTGACGTTTCCTTCCCTAGCAACTTCTAGTGGCCATTTGTTCGCAATTGCTTCCCAGCGGTCATCCTCGCATTACCCCGTATACCTACAGTATGTTTCGGAAATGTGTAGATTATACGAAGTAGTTTAACTGTCCACACTAACGGCCGTCCCTAAAATGACGTGTATGTTGTTGGTATGTAGAATGTGCTGCCTCCATCGATTGTGACAGAATATGAAGGCAGGACGTTCCTCCGAAACGTCAGTACCCGTTCACTAACATATGCGGAGTTACGCTTCACAGGAAAGTGTGTTTGTTACCGCCGGAAAAAAAAAATTCAAACTTTACGTAAATAAACGTGAACGTTCCATTAATCATGTCCCTGGGCAGGGTATCTGTCATGGGAAGTCCTGGAGGAAGATGGTGGCAGTATGTTCCTTCGAAACGTCGGGCGCTTCTAGCCCAACGACACGGCATCACATGCCAGAACACATGATTCTTCAGCAAGATCGCTGAGAGAGACTCAAATGTGGCAATTTGAGGATATTTACAGGGGACAAAATTTTGTAGGTGGCAGTTATATGCCGATACTTGTTGAGAATGTAAGTCTAACTTCAGAGCAGTTTCGGATCATTGTAAGTGACAGGAAAACGCCTCAAAACAGGACAGAGGTCATTATGTTAGGGTGGGAATTGTCGCATATGAAGAAGGAAGAATATAGGAAGAAACTGAGGAGCAAATGTTCGTAGAAGAGAGAGCGAGAGAGAGAGGATACACGTCTTCAGGCACTCACGGCGACAAAACTGTACGAACTCTTCTCGGGCTGATAGCCGTGTCAATTTTTTAAAAAACCTCCGACGTTTCAGAGACACACTCAGTCTCCACCCGCCCCATTTTCCCTGAGGGTGGAGACTGAGTGTGTCTCTGAAACGTCGGAGGTCTTTAAACATTTAACACGGCTATCAGCCAGAGAAGAGTTCATACGAGAGAGAGAGATAAATGGAGACAAGTCTTTGGAAGGACGTCCAACCGCAGTACTGACATTATGAACTGCAATCGCACACGCAATGACTGAGGGATTTGACATGCTAATGAGCAGTGTTGTCTGTGACACATTTTGTTTGTTATGTATGTAACTGGCTTGGTTAGGTTTAAATATTGGTGCTGCTCCCTCAGGATGACATTCGACAGCCGAAGCGTGTGGAGGAGGGCACTGTATTTGTTATATTCGTACTTTCTGTGTGCAAACTGCGGTTTCAAAATAAGGATAGGGGAAATGTCTAAAGGTGAATAATATTCCCATATGAACGGATAAAATGATTTTCTTTTCAGACTGCAGTTTAGTTTCTTTCATGTCAGACAGTAAATTAATATTGTTGATAATTGACTGCCTGAATAAATTGCGTGTTAGGATATGAGCAGACTGTACCGTTTGTAACAGGTGTTCCAATAGACGCGTAGCGTAGCTGTGACTGCATAATGCTGGGTATTAAGCAAGATATGTGAAAATTGTTGTGGGAAAATTGCAGCTGTAATGCAGCTCTGTAGGTCAGCGTGGTCTGGGATGGGACCGTCATGCAGTGAGGTGAAATTGCCTTCATTCTTGCATGTCTTCTTGGCGTGCTGATTGGATTAACATTGCAGATACAAACGTCTCGCTATGAAGTGAAGAAAGCAGTATGGTCCATTTTTTAGAAATCTCAGTAACTAACTCCAATGAGCAGAGGCCTTCTTGAGAAGCTAACAGTTTCTCAGCTAGTCAAGAAATTCCCCGCATTTTATGGAACCCGGAGGTTCATTACCGCATTCACAAGGGCCCGCCACCTGTCCCTATCCTGAGCCAGCTCAATCCAGTCCATGCCCACCCATCCCACTTATTGAAGATCCATTTCAATATTATCCTCCCATCTACGACGACTGGGTCTCCCAAGTGGTGGCCTTCCTTCAGGTCTCCCCACCAAAATCCTGTATGCACCTCTCTTTTCCCCCATACGTGCTACATGCCCCGTCCATCACATTCTTCTCGATTTGATTACCCGAATAATATTTTGTGATGAGTACAGGTCATTAAGTTCCTCGTTGTATAGTCTTCTCCACCCCTGTGTCGCCTCGTCCATCTTAGGCCCAAATATCCTCCTCAGCACCCTATTCTCGAACACCCTCAGTCTTTGTTCCTCCCTCAGTGTGAGAGAAATAGTTCCTCAGCTATTCGAAAAAATTCACCGCATTTTATGGAGCCTTAATGTTCATAACCGTGTTCACAAAATCCCGCCACTGTTTCGTGTCATGAGCCAGATTAATCTGACTGACGAAATATAAATATGACACCATGAGCCTTTTTTAATTAGAAATTAAGTGGAACTGGGGCGGGGGTGGGTGGGTGGGGGGGGGGGGGGGTACATGGGTAAAAAAATCGCGCTGGAAAATCTGATTGAATGTTACATGGGTCAGATATGTACATGTATATAGGAATATGTGCCAGGCGTTTTGATGGTCAGATGCAAGCTACAGGCTGCACACGCGTGACGTACTGCTGACATTATGACGCTGTGCCGTGTCTGTAAACATGATGCCGATTTGACACAGTAGAATGATTCCGTTCATACGTGTACGCCACGCATTCCGATGTCGGGGCTGTGTAAAGAGTGTGCACGGCTTTTGAAATGCTTCTACAGCTCTGATGGCGTTTCATCTACACACATGATGTCGGATCAAATCTAAACACCACACCAATATCCCAGACACTGAACATTTTTTAAATAACTGACTTCGCAGTAATTTGTGATTCGATTATTTATTTATTTATTTATTACTTATTTATTATTTATCTATGTATTTATCTATTTATTTTTATTTATTTAACGTTACTCTCTGAGCTGCCACTTAGGGACGGTCAACAGCCATGGTTTGATTGTTATTTGCTAGCTTTGTGCGGACTACTATGAGAAACACGTAGGCTACGTAAAAGCGGAAGAAAGTATCAGTACATAAGTCACAAAGCTATACTTACCCTGACAGTATCCCTACATGTTTCGGTGGACATGCCGTCATCTTCAGGGGGTGCAAAGTGTTACAGGTGCCAAAGCTGCTCGCTTCTTAGATTTTTATTACAGACCAGGTCAGATGCATGTAGGAACAATTTGCACTTGCTGATGCTTTGGCACCTGTAACACTTTGCACCCCCTGAAGATGACGGCATGTCCATTGAAACATGTAGGGACACTGTCAGTGTAAATATAACTCTGCGACTTCTGTGCATAACTGTTGGTTTGTTCTAATTAACCTGTAATATGCACGGTGTACAGCATTTTAAAGTATCAGCGGTTTAACAAGTCACATTTATAAAGGGACAGTCCATTTGGATGTCATGTAGAGCAGTGGCACGGTCCTTAGACTGCGGATAGGGGCATTGGTACTGACCCTATACATGGCTTATTTGACCATCTCTGTCAATTGCGCTGTGTTAAATGTGTTTATAGTGCAAGGATGGGCATTCAGGTACGCATCTTAGCCAGTGGCACTACTTTCACAGTTGGGGGTCTTTCGTCCGTATTTCGATTCGGATCAGTCGTTTGCTTATTTTTCAATATATCAAACTCCTGATCGACTGTAATCTAATCATCACAGGCAACGGATGGTAGAATTTGGTGATATTTACGGGAGATTTTATTTCAGTAGTTTCGGCCTCAAATGAAGGCAAGTCTATTGATTTTATACGATAAGATATTACAAACTTTTACGTGTAGCGTCCTGCGTTTGCCAACAACAAATGGCGTCGTCTGATGTTTCATGAGTTTTGGAACATGGAAGGCGACCACTTGGGAGACCCAGGCGTAGACGGGAGGATAATATTAAGACGGATCTTCGGGAAGTGGGATGGGGGGTATGAACTGGGTTGAGCTGGCTCAGGATAGGGACAGATGGCGGGCTCTTGTGAATGCGGTAATGAACCTTCGGGTTCCATAAAATGTGGGGAATTTGTTGACTAGCTGAGAAACTGTTAGCTTCTCAAGAAGACCTCTGCTGCATGGAGTTAAAGGCACCAGTATGGCTCAGTCAGTACATGTACTGGACTACGGGCTGGAGAACCCATCGACGTCATTAAAGTCTCGCCGCACATACGCAAATCGGAGTCAATAATCCGCACATTCTTTCTTATAGGTAATATCTGCTTCATGTTAGATAGGTCCTGGGTTCAAATACCACCCCGAAATCGACAATAATGACCCCAATTTCGTGGTCTTCCCATTTACTCCAGAAAATTTGAGGGTAGTACATCAAATTACGTCGTGATTTTCCTTCCACATCCTCTCCCATTCATCGTCCGATATTCGCTCATTACTTGACCTTCTACAGCGTGATTAAGTGAAGCACAAGTAAATGCGCTGACGGGTTCTGCGTTGCTACTTGAGTTTTTAACATTCTACATGACACAGTGTTATTTAGTGGCCTGGGTTCGATGTGTGGGGTTTTTGTCAGAGCGGCACTGGAGCAGGCCTTACTCGTACCGGTCCGGATATTCGAACCCGTATTCCCCCATCTTCCAGCCTATAGCCTAATCTTTACTCTGTCTGCTCTAAATGTATACTATATTATCGGATGTTTATGGCTCAAGAAATTGTCCTAATGCTGGTGTAAACCGTATGGTCTGCTGCAAATTAAAAGTCGGGACTTGTCCTTTGTGTTGGGGAGAAGACTAAGGTCTGTCATTAGGCCTCACTTGTTCTCTGCTCTCTCGTGCTCTCTTTTTCTCTCGATCCAAAGAGAATTTGAGAGAGGTAGCACAGAGAGACGTAAAACGTATCAAGAGAGCCGACAGGGATTCATTTAGAGTTCCACGGGGCTTCAACAGATTCGGGCTGTTGGGTTGAAGCACAAGAGAAAGCGCTGCAAAACTTAGCTCTGTTCAAAGGCAGAGGGAACTGGTATATTAACACGCTGAAGAATGGCATAGGCGTTTGTTATGAAACAACTCACAAGGCCTGACCTAAAAAGGTTTTTAGCATTTATTGTTTTATCGATAAAAGATTCATTTTAACCCTTTAAAGACGAAGCGCATCTGTCTTATATAAGGACTCAGTGCGTACCGCGCTGTAAACACTCTCCACTTCGGTTATAAAAACCAGTCTCTTAGTGTTTTATAAGGCAAACGTTGCTGTTTGTTCCGAGATCGGTACAAAACACATAAACGCAATGTGGGCACCACGTAGAATTTTTTAATGTTAAACCTGGTGGTACGTAAATTTATCGCTAGGCTTTAAAAGGTTAAGTTGAAATATATCGGCCTGGTATTGATTAGGAAATAAAATACGACGTTGCAATATTTAACTTTCCAGAATGAGTGAACTTGCAAATAGAATACTGGAGCATTACCTTCGCTTTCCGCAGAATGTGAACAGAAAATTGGTCTTATTTTCTACCCCTAGAGAAACGCGTCTATTGAGGTTCAGTCGCGAAAGTGTCTCCTTTCTCTTCCATTTTGATAACCCTCAATTTTATAGTCACGCCTCCAGCCATAATCTTGTGACAGTTTACTGGCATCTCACTTCTCACACGAACTCATTTTATTTTAAATAAAGTTTTAGCGTCTTTTTACGTGCAGGTAATATCCCGGCCTGTGTGACCTCATTTTCTGCAGTGTAACCCTTAAAACACAGTATGTGCTGTGTTGTTTGCGTCCCCCGCGTCGACATACAGCAAGCCCGTTTTACCCACAAACTGTTCGTGTTTGCGTGATTATTCTCACAGTAAATAGCGACTGTTTAACTAAACAGCATTAGCCGTTCTGTATTTGTAATGGAGAAGCAGTGTGTTTACTGTGAGGTACAAAATGAGTTTTTTTAAGATATAGTTCAGAATAATGACTGCTAGTCTTAGGCTTAGGACTCCTGAGTACCTCTTTCAGTCCCTGGCTTGTCTGTGTGGGATTTGTGGTGGACAGAGTGGCACGGGGGCAGGATTTCCTCCGAGTACTTCCATTTTCCCTTGTGAGTATCATTCCACAAGTGTTTCACACTCATCTTTATCCTAACACTTCTCTTATAAGAAGTAAAGGCGGACGACCACTGGAAAATATTTATCTCGAAGGTTTCAAAAAATCAAATTCTAGTTTTCATTGCCGCTAATTCTAGCAAAGTTCTTACAAATTGAAGGTACCCGCAACTTCACCCAAAACACGACATCAATCCGTCAGGTTTAGACACACAGGCCTACCTATTTATTTTTGAAAAGAGACCGTCCACTTGCTGACGGCAGGTTTGTGCTCTGCGAGAGATACTTGCGTCTTGTTTTCGCCTCAGACAGAGCGACGACTTGTCCTAAAAGTTCTGCAGTACAAGTAAAGTTTAGACCTCAGGTCGTCACAGGAAGCGAACAACAGCCGTGTCGTTGCTGTAAATAATTTCGTGTCTAGTCATGTCTATCCTTGTCTTTTGCAAAATGTAGGCAGAAGGAAACGCACTGTCGTGACAAAAAACAACAGTTCTGCTGTGGGCTCAGAGACGACATAAAAATCGGGCGATGTTTATCCAAACTCCGGTGGGTTATGTAAGGCTGTAGCTCAGAAACGCTGGGCAGCTAATTAACAGAACTGTTTTTGATTGCTGATACAATAAATTGATTGCCCGTACACTGTGCTGCTGCTGCTGTATTTGTCCCTGTCTAGGCTATCAGGTATACGGCAGGATGTATGCACTGTGTAGATTCACTCATCCTTAACCTTTTAAAGCCTAGCGGTAACTTTACGTACCACCAGGTTTAACATTAAAAAATTCTACGTGGTGCCCACATTGCGTTTATGTGTTTTGTACGGATCTCAGAACAAACAGCAACTTTTGCCTTATAAAACATTAAGAGATTGGTTTTTATAACCGAAGTGGAGAGTGTTTACAGCGCGGTACGCACTGAGTCCTTATATAAAACAGACACGCTTCGTCTTTAACTTTTAAAGCCTAGCGTTGACTTTACGTACCGCCAGGTTTAACATTAAAAAATTCTACGGGGTGCCCACATTGCATTTATGTGTTTTGTACGGGTCTCAGAACAAACAGCAACTTTTGCCTTATAAAACATTAAGAGACTGGTTTTTATAACCGAAGTGGAGTGTTTACAGCGCGGTACGCGCTGAGTCCTTATCTAAAACAGATACACTTCGTCTTTAGAGGGTTAAACTCGATAATAGACGGGGGAGAGTCGCCTGCTTCCCGCTCCGGCCGTTTGGTCCTCCGAGAAGAGGTCAAGAGCGATGTATTGAATAGGGGTCCCTTTGTGCGCCTGTGTCAGTGTGGAAAAGAGAAAAATTTGTTGCCCCTGCCGGGAACCGAACCCACATTCCTCGCGTTTCTGCCCGTAATGTGGTTAACACACCGACCGTGCTGTTACGGCTCCCTCTACCCCTAACGGTATTACAGTTAACCAGTTGCTGATTCATTATGATTGGCTGTTGCTTCGTACGTTAACTGAATTCCGTATTTCAATTGCGGTGCTGGTGTCACGGGATGGTGACCGTGAGTATTTTGTATGCACGGATTTGGAAGGAGATGTCAATTAAATATTTATAGGTTACGAAATTAGGCGGACTTACTTTAGCAGTTGCACGGCCACCAATACAACCTGACTTCTGTCCAGTAGACTTTTTGCTTTTACCGAAATTGGAGTTTGAACGAACGTCCATTTGAATGTGTAGAGGAAATGCAAGACAAAACACTAGAGCAGCTGAGACAGATTCTTCAAAATCGTAAGCAGCATGCTGTGAAAAATTGTGACGACTTTAGATTCGCTCTGTTAACGTTTTAAAGCCTAGCGGTAACTTTACATGCGACCAGGTTTAATATTAAAAAATTCTACATGGTGCCCACATTGCGTTTATATGTTTTGTACGGATCTCAGAACAAACAGCAACTTTTGCCTTACAAAACATTAAGAGACTGGTTTTTATAACCGAAGTGGAGAGCGTTTACAGCGCGGTACGCACTGAGTCCTTATATAAAACAGATACGCTTCGTCTGTAAAGGGTTAATTCAGCAGATGGCTGTTTCGAAGGAGATAATGTCTCATAGAATTTATCTCTTACGTATTGTGTTTTGTTTAATCAGTCCGAGAAATTCTTCCTGTACCTCGCAACTAATATGAAGGGAAATTTAATTTATTGGAGCGTAAAAGCCATATATTAATTATACCCATAACGCTTCATCATCTGATATCCAAACCTTCTGTCGACATTGCCGTCGTATTTTTTCCGCAGAGGACGTGACCAATTAGTAGCCTAAATACGTAGTAATATGTGTGTGTGTGTGTGTGTGTGTGTGTGTGTGTGTGTGTGTGTGTGGTAGTGAGCTGATGCCAAGCTGGTGTGCTTATTTTAGCAGGTATTGTACTGGCGCTTGTTAATGGCTATTTAAGTCGTCATATAGACACAAATTACATTAGCTTCATACAGTAAAATTTACAGCATTTTTATCAAAACTGCAATGCGAATGGCTGTGAATAATGCAGCAGTACGTAACGAAGCTTCGGAATCCAATTATGGACGATTCGTATGGCTCATTCCATGGTAATGAATATTTAATGAACACGTGTGTCATACATTAATTGAAGTGTTCACTGGGTAAATTATAGGAGAAGGGGTGTATTTTGTGTGCATTATATGATGTTGATTGACAGTGCAGTGTGTCCTTGTGGTTCATACCATTCTTACCGCCCTTCTGCTTTCTGTTTAAGTCAGCTTTCTTTGATTATTGAATTTATTTATTTATTTATGTACGGCTTATTTACCAACTACTCCTGCAGATCAGTATCACACGACAATTAGACAACTAACTCCACAGAACAGAATCCGTCTTGTGAGACGCTGACAGTTCCTTACCTAGGCAAGAAGTTTCTCACATTTTGTGGAAACCTATCATTAATTATCGTGTTTACAGCCCCCCCTCCCACCCTTCCAGTCCGTATCGTTAGCCAGATTAGATTAATCCATTCTCTGACACATTTCAAGATTTTCTACCATCTGTTCCTAGGTCTTCTGAGTTCCGTCCTTGAGGTTTTCCCACCAAAACCCTTGATGGTGGTGGTGGTGGTGGTGGTGGTGATGACGACGTGATACAGGAGGTATGTACTGCAGACAACTTGAGGTTAGCCGTCGCACCCCGTTGCAATATGCATTTGAGACGCAACAGATATCAAATAACGACACACTGATGTCGCAACACATCTACACGTCACGTCGTGTCATAGCGTCGGCCTTTGGCTGATAATGCCTTAAGCACGGCAAACATAGACGCGTCTGTCTCGAGTGTGCGTCTCAGTTCCGCCATAACTTTGCACTTGAAGTATATAAATGGCGTGCCCAAACAATTGATTTATCTTTGAAGTTTTGCTGCATTGAGTGCCAGGCTGTTTGTCAGTTACACATTCGTGAAGTTCTTTTGTTTTGTTGATCCTCCCATGAATTGACCTCTTGCTAAAAAAGAAACTTGGGGTCTACTCGCTGGCATGCTGTCAGTCTGCCCCTACCTGGCTGTGAATCCCCTGACAAATTCGCCAGACCGAATGTTCTGCTGTGTTCATTATGCCTGCCTAATCGTTGCACAGAGATATTATGTTCCAAATTATTCGTATATACCGCGCACAAACGTGTAATGGTAAGCAATAAAACACCATCTCAGTACGTCAACCGTTTAAAGACGAGACGTGATCTAATGTGTATAAAGACTCAGTGCGTACCGCGCAGTAAACACTTTCAGCCTCGGTTATAAAAAGCGAATAAATTGCTGATGTTTACCGTAAAAGTTGCAGTTTGTTCCGAGATATGTAAAAAACACATAAACGAGATTTGAGCACTATGGAGAATTATTGAATGTTAAACTTGGTGGTATGTAAAGTTACCGCTACGCTTTAAAAGGTTAATGCCTTAGATTTGTGGTTAGTTCTTAATACTCACGCCAGCTGGCATTTGCCTTTATGAAGCAGTCAAGAGGCAAAGTGGTGCTTCTGCTCCCGTCGGCATTGCAGTATCCTGTTTCGACGACAACATCAAACACGCTAACAACTTTTCAAACTCGTGGTGGTCATATTCAGCGGAAATGACTATGCAGGACTTTACACCGTAGTGAGGTTAGGGTTCACCGCTGAAGTTTGTTTTTGCGCTGTACCATTGTAATTCCAACGGACTTTACGCTGCTTTCGAATAAATATGAAGGAAGATATCGCAGCCAATATGTAGTGGCTGCATACGAACTGAACGACAGGTGTTTGACTCCCAGGAGGGGCGGGCAGTTTTCTGTTCGCTCCAAAGTCCTGACCGATCCTGAGGAACACCCAGCTTCCAGTTTGTCTGTAAGGAACGGGATAGGGGCGTAATGTTAGCTAATGCCGAGGTTATGAACCTGTGGACCGATACCTCCATCACAAATAAATATAACTGTGTCATGCTGATACACAAGTAAAATTTATAATTTTTAAAAGCTGGGGGGGGGGGGGGGGG